>PUQB01000007.1:350000-950000 GCA_003024785.1 Selaginella tamariscina
TCGTAAAGATACTGTATATATGTATGTCTACAGTCACGCAGCGCATACTATATATATGTATGTATACATTAGACTGAACCCATTTGACCTGATGTTACGAATATATTTGAGCCGGACCCAAAAACATCCACTTTGTACGGCTGAGATTGTTTTCCAAAGATCTCTAATAAATACGAATTTATAATATGTAAGCTGCAGGACAAGAAGCTCTGGAACGTGGTCGTTTTCAAGAAGCACTGATCCAGGCTATGCGTGCACTGTGTGGGAACCCGTGGGACTTTGGAGCAAGCATGGTCAAGGGAAGGCCTTGCTCGGGCTTGAAGAGTACGGGGTTGCACAGGGGTGTTTGAGGCAGCCTTGTCTGCTGTGGAGGACGAGGAAGCAAGGCAGCTCTTGGAGCAGGCATCCAAGCTCCACTCTCAAGCTTCGACTGGTCGTTATGAAGATCTTCTTCTACAGCACTTCACTTCACCCGAGTTCCGCACCGCAGAGGAAGCTGGTGTCACAGAAAATTAACTGCTCCCTTCAGTTTCGAGCTCGGCCCTCTGGACCTCTGGCCTCCTACCTTGGACCCATTGAGTGCAGACTCTCAAGCGTGCACGGAAGAGGCCTCTTTGCCACAAGGGACGTTCAAGCTGGAGAGCTACTCTTTGTGTGTCTGCCTCTGCTGAACATGGGCGGCGACGTGGGGACCGTGACAAAGAAGGAACTGGCAAGCATGCTGGTGTCTGAGATGCGCTCAAAAGCCATCGGTTCTCCTAAAGTCCGTCGTCTCTTCCGCTATTTACCCGGAGGAAACATGAGCAGCCAGGTGCCTCCCGCTGGCTTGCTGGGGCCGAACACGTACGGTCTCAGTCTCGCAGAATTGTCTGAATTGGGAGGATAATCAACATGAATACGAGGCAGTGGTTATGGAGATTTTCGACAGCCATTACTTCCCGATGAACGTCCTCTATCCGGTGTTGTACCTGGTTAATCACTCGTGCATTCCCAACATGACTCTCAAGCTGGTAGGGGAGGCTGTATTCGGTCGAGCAGCCTTTGATGTGCAGGCCGGGGAAGAACTGTTCGTCACGTATGGCTGCAGCTGGCCTGTTTGCAGGGGTAGGTGGGCGGACCTCGAGTACAATCTGGGTTGCAAATGTAGGAAATGCATTCTGGAGTCCGGTGTCACGCTTACCTCCTTTGCAGTCATGCCTGGTGAGAAGACAAAGGTGACAGACCTGCTATGCCTCATGGAGGCATTTGTCAGGCTTAAAGGGTTCAGCCACGACGACATACAGGTTATTCGCTCGGCATTTGCGGCCTGGTACATAACTGAAGATGGCAGTTACGCCAAGTGCAATGCCGTGGAGCTTCCCCCTGCCGAGGTTGTTATGGCGGCAGTGTATCGCTACGCCAACGGATCTTATCTCTTCACGTCCTGCCTCTCTCTCCTGTCCAGGCTTTTGAGGTTCGCAAAGAACAAAGCGGCAGGAAGGGAGATATTGCTCGCTGCCTGTGTCTCTAACTTTGGCAGCGAACTCGCTCCTCAGCTTGTGACCCGCGTAGAGCACGGGCTTGGCCTCTTCTAGCCGGCTTCTGCTTACATAAGCATATTTACATTTTGCTTTGCTTTACTACTCTATATATTAACATGTGTCGGATATTAATACACACCGTATCTGTTCTTGCTTCTTGTGTTCACTGCACGTGTTATCTGGTGTTTACAAATGAAGATTTATCTCCTTGTTTAAAACATGATGTTAAAATTTAATTATGATTTCGCTGAATGCTTCAACAGAAAAGACTACAACTGTCCAAGTGACATGACATGAATTTGGGGGTAAGACTTGCGAAACCAAGGAAGTTCCACCACTTCATACATAACAGCAACAGGAGGTAAACCTGCGAGGGACACGAGATCCAAGGCAGCGGAACCAACAACCCTAGTTGGTGACACCTTCACGTCTCCTTTCCATTCGACAACATCTCCCTTTTCTCCATCGCATCTCACAGGAAACACCAGTGGCGAGTGCATCAATGCGAAATTTGCCGATATATCCCACTTCTTACTAAATAGCTTCCCTTCCACTGTTAAAGATCCTAGAGCCGAGACAGTGTTGTATAGAACCTCAAGCGGAGTGCCTTCTCCAATCGTTACTGCAGTAAGATCCTACAAACAAGAAAAATTACTAATATAAACATGCGCATACACACAGCGTTACCTCGATCCCCAAGCGAGTTAGGTCGGTTCCTCTCATTGGGACACAAGCAAGTGTTGTGGAAACACGAATAAGGAACCGGAGAGCCTCTCGGCTTACTGAAGATGCAGACGTTATCAAGGATCCTGCCTCCTCCTCCTTGTCCACAAGAAGAACCATCTGCATTCACATGTTTACAAATGTGTTTACAAAAGAGAGGGAGAGAGAAGAGAGACCTTTCCCTGTTGGAGATGTTGAACAGCATCAGGCGAAGGAGCATCCTTACTGAAAGATTTACACCTCACACGGGATTTAACATAGAGTTTAGAAGTAGAAGTTTTTAATTTGCAAGTTTGCCCACTAAATCCACATGCAGGAGGAAGAAATAGACATGTTCTTGAGCTCAACATGGTGAAGATGATCCTTTACTACCCAAGCAAACCCTAAGATATTTATCACCCTAATATACGACTTTTTATTAATCATCCTGTCCGTTAACTTTAACGGTTAGGATTTGTACGTAATTTTTTATCTGTACATATTCCTGTATATATATATTCAATAAGATTTATTATTTTTAAAATACATACATACATATATACATGAATGCATACATGCAAAATATTAAACACAAAGGTACTTCATTAACAAAAATAACAAAACATGAAATCTCATCGTATATATGTATATGTATGTACACGTCATATCCAACGACTATCTTTTAAATAAAATTAATAAAATGCAGAAACTTATTATATGATAACTCTCTCTCTCGGGTTATTGACATTGTTATACTTAGTCATCCAGTTTCACTTCTCTCTCTCACACACACGAGTTATTGACATTGTTATACTTAGTCATCCAGTGTTTAAATAGTAAGTTTCTTTATTGCAAGATTAGGAGGATGTTTAGGTATAAATGGGGCTCTCATCAAACCAGGCATGCTGAAGGGCATCAGCAGCACTAATCCTCTTTACATGATCGTACTCAAGCAGCCTGGCTAACAAGTCAAAACCTGTCTCGGATAGCATTTCCCTGCTGCCCCAAGCAGCCGGATAAAGAATCCGGTCCCGGAGAGCACTCAGTTTATGAGTTAGAAATATAAACCCCGGTTTCTCCATCTGGTTACTTAGCGAGCCTTTGTTTAATGGTGAGTCTGAGATACAGCAATTACGATTAATAAAGAAGACTGTGTGTAGTGTACAGCAGAAATATATATGTGTATCCCTCTCTTCCTCTCTCTCTCTCACACACACACTTACTTTGCTGCCAGGATGTACAACAATAAGAGAGAGAGAGATTGTCTATATAAATATAAATTAAGACATAAATGTTATTTAATATAAAACATCTCCACCATTATGCACCCTAGTGACCACATATCAACCTCTGTAGAATACTTTATAGGCGTTTTACTAATAAGCAACTCTGGTGCCCTGTACCGCAAAGTCATAACTTCGTGAGTATAAACTTTAATTGGACTGTCGTACCGTCGAGCAATTCCAAAGTGGCATAGCTTGACATCTAGAGCTGCAGTAAGAAGTATATTAAAAGGCTTCAAGTCCCTGTGTAACACCCAGTTATCATGAAGATATGCAACAGCATCTAGTAATTGCTTCATGATTAGCTTAACCTGTGAGTACTTAAGTGGCTTGTTAGGCTTCCCAAGCTTATCCTTGAGTGTGGTCTCAACATACTCCATCACCATGTATATGTTGTTCATGTCGTTTCCCACCACGACCTCTCTCACATCTACAATGGAAGGATGCTTGAGAGAAGTTAGTAAGTTAATCTCTCGTAATGAGGAAAGTGGGAAGCCTTCTACTCCTTCATGGTCCATCTTGATCTTTTTCAATGCTACTACTTCACCGGATCTCTTATCTGGGACTTTGTATACAATTCCATATGCTCCTTCTCCGTATGCAACTTCTCAAACTCGTCCACTAGCCGACTCTGTCCTGCACGTTGTGAGCATTTCACGTCTTGTACCTCTGGTGTGTGTGGCATGCCATCTTCCCGTTGTTCATCTACAAGCATCTGTTGCTCTCCTGATTCTGTTAGCTGTACTTCATTACCTGTTTTACCACTATCCCTTTCTGTCTTACTATATCTGTGTTCATCTGTTTCCTCACTGGGACTTTGTGTTCCTTCACGAAACCCATGGCCTTCTCTCTCATTCTCACGAATCCCAGCGTTTTCTTCATCCTGTAAAGGTTTTTCACCGGGAATTCGTGTTCCTGCTTGCAATTTGTCATCATTCTGTCTAATTAAAGGATTATTTAAAGGATTTGAAACCGACCTGGATCGCCTCTTCTCGGATTTGTACCGCGAGAGGGCTCTCGAAGCCCGGGCTGGCGGACCTGCGCCTTATGTCAGACCGATTGGGGCTTCTGGATCTGCACCGACTCTCGTAGTAATTGGGGCTTCTACTGCGGTAGCGAGCATCCTCATACCTGGCTGCCTTGTAAGAACGCGAGGAGGAAATCCGGCGCCTAGCATCGCCCTCGTAGTACCCGCGCTTCTCTCCCATACCCTAACTAATTACCCTAAAACAATTATATATATGCCCCACGTGGAAAAACATTTATTTGAGAAACTTAAAATGTATAATTTTTTCATTGTATATAATATATATGGATCAATAGTGTAGTAAATATTAAATTAATTAAACATGTTACATGCTATTCTAGGACTTGATGAAACAAACTTGAATATGTAAATCTTTGAGACTGCCTCCTCGTTATTTAACCTCACATAATCCCTGAAGATTAAAAAATTAAGTTTTTATTAACTTAAATATAATATAATTGAATTTTATTTTTTAATCTTCAATTATATTATATTTAAGTTAATAAAAAACTTAATATGGAACATTCTATATTTATATCTAAAGAAATGTTATTCACAATATAATATATAGAATATATTAGACATGTTATATACCTTGGCGCGTGTGAGGGAGAAGCATAGTGACGTGCCAAGTGGAGCTGTAACATGAAGAAATCCCTAGTCAGAGTCGTCGTAGACTCCCTCGTCGTCGGAGATCTCATCAAAGGTCCTCATATCCAGCTGGTACCGGAGAATCCCACCAATCCCACCGAATCCCCTACAGAACTGCGAACCCTCCTGGGACTTGTTCGTTATAAACTCCAGTGTACACCCAAACCTCCTGTACTCGTTCGCAAACCACTCCAGCAGCGATGTCTTCTCCTGTTTTGGTTTGCCAACGTGAGATATCTCTCTCCCTCTCTACACACGCACGCCACACGCTACACTGCTACGCACGCATGACAGCCGTGATTAATTTTGTATATACTCACCACGACACAAATATGTAAACAGACCTATAGAAATGAAAACATGGTACACACGCAGACAGAACCATATGTTACACCACGATATACCACACTCAAAATACATATACAGTTATATACAAGACGCAATACACATTATCCTCTCATATAATTATTGAGTTAAAAGTTCTAGATATAAAGAGTCACGAACCTGGACTTCAAGTTCAGCCGCGGTCTCAGAGTCCCTGAACTGGGACTGGTCCGCTTCCTGATCCTTGTTCAAGTGCTTAATGATGATTTCCCCAGTAACTGCATGCTTAAGCACGTATCGGTTGACATCCAGATTTTCCCAAACAATCAGAGTCTCAACGGCACCCATTTCCAAGGCCTTCAGAGTGTCGTCCACTCCGAAGACGTACTTGCCCGTGTCCTGGCTAATCTCCTCAAAGTACTTTCCGATCAAACGCTGCCAAACATTTTTCAAAATCAGAACGCGCTACAAAGTTAGTGTCAGAATATATAAGACTATGTTTTTATATATAAATATGACCATCATACACACAAATGTTCTTAAGCAGCAGAATGAACAAGGATGTATATATACCTTTTCCTGGATGAACTTCACATTGGAGAGGATCTCCGCCGACAGTTCTATAGCCTGGTTGAAACCATTTTCGCCTCCATACGAGACATCGACCACGTTTAACACTTTAGCCTGAAGACGTGGATCAAACATATCCGACTGACTTAGCTCCGTTTTGAAGTCGGCTGATCCGGCTAATATAAGTCCCGCTATGTTCGGCTGGCTCGTCGCCGGGTTAATAAAGAACTAACCCAACAAGAACAGAATAAGTATATACATTGGAATAAACACAACACAGGTTCTAAATATAATTTACCTGAGTCGCAAGTTCTGCAGTCTTTCGAACATAATTGTGTCGCTTCTCCATACGCAGCCTTGCAAAACGCAGAGCCGACTGCCCACCACGTCCGTGTTTCTTTGGAAGATCTACCGTGAACTTGTGAAGAACCTGATAAAACGAAATTACGGGTTAATATAGAACATAAATAAAGCTACTTTGAATGGTTTTAACAAGTGTACTAACCTCTCTTGTGTTACCACTGAGAGTACCAAACAGGGTCCCGTTTCCGTCCATGACAATGAATCCAAATTTCTCATCAGACTCGAGAAGTTCGTTAAGTGCCTCCGTGTGAAACTTGTTATCACAGAGATAAAGTGATGCATTAATCGGCTTAAACGGCTCAAAGTCGATTGTAACCTTCTTCTCTTTACCATCGTCTGTGACAATGGTACCTGTGTAGAGCACGAGACCATTTGGAGGAACCTGAAAAATTACATTAGTAAGTAACAATACATACCTATTGCAATATGGGAAAATCTATATAAGTGACCTTGTTGTAGAGTTTGAGACGCTGCTGAGCAGAAGTGATAGCACCAAGAACAGACTGTCGATTAACACGATTCTTGATGTTAGAGGCGGTGCCGAACTCATCGCCAAGCATCTTCTGAACACGATTGACCTGGTCACGGGGCGGCATGATGAGAGAGATCATACTGGTGCCATTGCCGCGTGCCGATTCGAGCGCCTTGATCAGCTTCTTTATCTTCCATATTTCAATGTTCTTGTCGGTCTCGACACCGTCTGCCATCTCAGACTACACAAATTCCTGCAAAATCAGATTTTTCACACCAGATCGAACTGCCAATTCATACGCGGATAACACAGATCTAAGGATATTGGACACATAAACTCACCGGTTCTACACACCGAGCAGAAATTGGGATCAACGAGAATGCGCTCTCCTGAGCTGCACTGCAGCCTCCAAATATTAACCCTATCCCTAGTGAAAAATCGTCACCGTCGATTATATTTCACTTTTAGGGTTGTTATGTATTGTTATTGCCTAGAATATACTTAGAATATTAGGGTATATGACGTGTCCCTCGGAACACTTTTCCGTAGTGTCACATTTATCACATGTTATTTCCCTCCTGCATCTTACTGCTTTCTGGCTGGAAATCTAGGTTTTAGGTTGAGCGCGGTAGACGAATGTGAGCCAGTGCAGGCGACCTTCAGATCAATACACAGGTTTTCTGTAGATTGCAATGTTTTCCAGCTCGATCTTGCACAGATTTCTGGCAGATTAGGGTGGAATTGATCATACATTCTAGCTCTGGATTAGCGGATAGATTAGGGCAGCTGATTCAAGCATTTCTTATGATCTTCGGCATAAAATGGCACCTGCGGGTGTGACAGTCTCAGTTATATGCGGCATTGGGCTAGACTGCCGGGTTTTGAACCATTCTTCTCATCCAGCCATCGTAAGGTACATCTGCGTTATACACACAACATATGTGTGTTTGTGTATATTTACAAACACATCGTTCATATATATTGACACATTTCAACTTACATTGTATTAAATATCGTGTATATTATGTGCTATGTTCATGTAATAGATATCGGTTACGACCACAATCTTCATGCACCTAAAATCTTATATCACTTTCCTGAATATACGACTCTCTGTTATGCACTTTGTACGTGTGTGTGTGTGTGTGTGTGTGTGTGTGTGTGTGTTTGTGTGGTGTATATGTATGTATAGTTTCAATCCACTTACATACATGCACACCTAAAGGCTATGCGCGCGCACACACACACACACATATGTATGTAAGCTTACACGGAGGGTATGCAAAATGCAGTACAACATGCTCATTCAATAGAGTTAGTGATGGAGCTTCGACAAGTGGTTCATCTTGGGTGGCTGGATTCAGACTACGTTCTAGAAGGAATTTGTACAGGTCCAGAGCTGAGAGGGATGAAACTGGTGATGATGTTAGTGTTCAAGCAGCTGTTGATGAGAGCAAGAGATTAGTTGCTCTCCAGAAAGAGCTACTTGATCAGGTGAATGTCATATACATATACACACACACACACACATATCTATATATAGATAGATAGATAGAGACACATATGCTAGTATGGCGATATATACATGTAATACTGCTATTAGCATGTGTACATATAGTATGACGGATATGAGCTTCTGTTCGTGTGTATGGTGATGCGCGTTTGATACAGGTAACAGAGCGAAAGAAACTTCTGACGTCACTGACTCAGGATTTTGGCACCTCTAAGGAGCAATCTGCTCCTTTCCAAAACGGTATGCTCTTTACACGCGGGCACACACATCACACACGCACACTAACGTGGTATTCTATTAGACAAAAAGGTCCACGAACAAGATGTCTCGACAACATTTACTCATCCTGACTACAGAAGTCGACCAACACAGTCTTTGAAGCTTCCTCAAGCAGCTCCCAGAACTTCAATGCCAGTTGTGACTCCAGACACGCAAAGACGTATTCGACCTCCGGATTTGAGTAGTAAGCTTCATTTCAACACACACCCGCACACATGCACGCACGCACACTTGTTTATGTCTTTCATTTTGTTAATAGCAGCAGTTCCTTTACTTCAGAAGAAAGCTGTAGAAAGTCCACCGAAGAATAGAGAAGTCGAGAAGCCACCGCCCTTGGCTGGAGCTAATGTTATGAATGTGATCGTTGTTGCAGCTGAGTGTGCACCTTGGTCAAAAACTGGTAATGCTTGCGTATGTCTGTGCACCTTAAATGCAAGCACAGAAACATTAAAGACAACATATCCATACGCATAGTTCATATAAATATATATATATATATAGCTTGTACTTGCTATTACTTTTCTAATATCAATCTTAATATTTCTGTACTACTTTTTGAAGGTGGTCTAGGTGATGTTGTTGGTGCCTTACCAAAAGCTTTGGCTCGTCGTGGTCACCGTGTAATGGTATGCACTTGCCATTTAATCAAGTAATCTATACACACACACACACACAGCCACAGACACATACACATATATACATATGTATAGATATGTGTTTATATCACGTATGATAAAGCAAACCCTTGTCCAGGCAGTTGCTCCTCGATATAAAAACTATGCTGAAGCTTGGGAAACGGGGGTGCGAAAGTGCTATAATGTAGCTGGGCAGGTATCTTTCTAAATATTATGATAAAGAAAAATTAGTATTACGTTGTTTAAAACCTTTATAATAGTATTTTTCATTGTATTTTCCAGGATATGGAGGTTGGATACTTCCATGCTTACATAGATGGTGTTGATTTCGTGTTCGTTGACTCCCCAATTTTTCATGCATGGGCTGACGACATCTATGGTGGCTCCAGAGAGGTATGTATGTCTGTATGTGTTTAAAAGAATACATCTTTAGCATGTGTGTGTACATGTTTCAATTGATATAAGTAATTATGTATGTTAGATAGACAACTATGTGTGCATGTGTTAACTAGAAAAGCCTCACATGTTTTAGGGATTTGCAGGATGTGTTGACTCGCATGATTCTTCTTTGTAAAGCCGCTGTGGAGGTCAGGAACATCTCCCGATAAAATAATTTATATTATTGTAATATATATATATGCAGCATGGCTAACTGTGTATTTCGTACATTATATAGATACCCTGGTACGTTCCTTGCGGAGGGGTGTGTTACGGAGATGGGAATCTAGTTTTTATGGCTAATGACTGGCACACAGCTCTTTTGCCGGTCTATTTGCAAGCATATTATCGAGATAATCAGCTAATGCAGTACACACGCTCTGTACTGGTAGTCCATAACGTCGCCCATCAGGTGTGTGTGTGTGTGTGTGTGTTCACAGATAAGACACACATTCATGCACACATAACACGAATGGTTTGAGATAGTTCGAACACTGGCACATATATAGACATATAGCCATGCATGCATAGATGCGTGTCTACATATGTATATGTGTATCTAGGGGCGTGGACCATTAGCGGATTTTGGTAAGCTGGGGTTGCCAGACCATTTCTGCGATATGTTTGCATTATACGATCCAGTAGGAGGAGAGCACATGAACATCTTCAAGGCGGGCATTTCAACCGCACACCGTGTGGTTGCTGTAAGTCACGGTTATGCATGGGAGTGTCAAACACAGGAAGGTGTGTTAAGCTTAAACAATGATTTACTAATCATGATTGTAATGTGGTGACTTTATGTATATATGCATATATAAGGTAGTTAGCAATTAATATTGACCTGAAAGGTCTCTCTCTCTCTCTCTCTTTCTCACCCACGCATATATTATCGTATATATATGTATGTACACACGTATGTGTAAACTATAACTAGTATTAGCAAGTATTACTAATTATTACTGATGTTAAGGTGGATGGGGACTGGCCAATGTAATCCGGGACAACTCGTGGAAACTCAAAGGAGTAGTTAATGGAATTGATGACAAAGAATGGAATCCTGAAACAGATCCTTGCTTACAAGACGATGGTTACACAAACTATAGCATAAACACTGTTGAGATTGGGAAAGCTACATGCAAGGCTGCCTTGCAGGTTCCAGACACACATATGCATATATACGCACACTTACAACACATATAGTCTGTGTGTGTGTTTATGAGTTATCTCTATATAATCATGTATTAAACAAAGATTAGAACATATGTTTATTCAATATTTAGATTATGCTGTCATATTTTGCACACAGTCACTCACTCGAGCGTTTTGCAGAAGGAGTTGGGACTTCCAGTACGAGCAGATGTTCCTTTATTTGGCTTTATTGGACGGTTGGATTACCAAAAAGGTGTGGATATAATCGCAGAGGCTATGCCGTGGATGATGAGTCAAGATCTCCAGCTTGTTATGCTTGGAACTGGAAGAGCTGCCTTAGAAGACATGCTAAGATCATTCGAGGCTAATCATCGTGATAAGGTGTGTGCGTGCGTGTGTATGTGTGTGTGGTGTGAGAGAGAGAGAGAGAACTAGTAGCAAATACATTGATATAGTTTATCACATAAAAGACAGGTGTATGCCTGTGTATCTGTAGTAATACGATTGCGTAACAATGTGTTTAGGCACGTGGATGGGTCGGGTTTTCAGTTAAAACAGCACACCGGATCACTGCTGGGTGGACATTCTTTTGATGCCATCCAGATTCGAGCCATGTGGACTTAACCAGCTATATGCAATGCGTTATGGTACTGTCCCTGTTGTACATGCTGTTGGAGGCCTACGTGACACTGTTAAACCCTTTGACCCCTTCTCTGAGCAGGTAATTTAATTCTTAATTTATCAATCGTTTCTTAATGATGACTTAAACTTGAAGAGAGAGAGAGAGAGAAGAGAGAGAGAGAGAGATTCTACTAGAACACCAAGGTATTTTCTCTTATCTAGTTATGTATATCTACCTCTTCTGCTGTATGTTAGTGTTCTACCTTCTCTCTCTCTTTACACACGCACGCTCAAACAAAGTTACTACTCCCTTATGATGCATATACACATACATATGCATACTCTAATGTCATTAATCACATGTGCACGTATAGAGGCTGTAAACGTTTTATAATATATTCCACTTATATATGTATGTGTCTGTATCTTATATGTTTTCACTCATTAATATTAATTAAATATACAATTCTACAGGGGCTTGGGTGGACTTTTGATAGGGCTGAGGCTCAATGTATGATACATGCGATTGGGAATGCCATGTGGACTTTTAAGGATTACAAGGAGAGCTGGAGAGGCATACAGAAGAGAGGTATGAACCAGGATTTGAGCTGGGATCATGCTGCACAGTTGTATGAGGAAGTGCTCTTAGCTGCTAAGTTCCAATGGTAATCGCGTGTTAGTGTTCATATAATTAATATAATTATTATTTTGTTGGCTGTTAACGAACATACTTATAAGTTAACATTATTATATGTAAATGTACATATTAAAGAGTAAATACATGAATGAATTATTATTACAGATCTGCTATTTATATATGATATTATATGTACAAAATACTCACGCAGTTGCAGTTAATAATACAAAATGAACATGGGTTTAGGGTTTAAGTACCTGCTATACAAAGCTTCTCATTAATGTGCAAATAACCACGAACCTCTATCCTGAAAAATTCAAACCGTAGACAATCTCCTGTGTGCATCGTTATATAAATGTCAGTCTCTCTCTCTCTCTCTCTCTCTCACACACACACACACACACAGGCTTACTGAGATGTAGAACTGGAAAAAATTGATTGACCAGGAAAATGTTAACAATAATAACAGTCAACCACCACCTGAAATACAATAATAAAAGAAGAAAATTATAATCATATGAAAAAAAAGAACAATTAAACATACCTCCTTCGCTGCCACCTTCCTCCTCACTGGGTAAGTCCACGTACTTGGCAATGAAAGAACCAAATGCTCCTTCCCCTCGATCAAGGCTCTTAGGCCGTGACGAATTGTTATTATTACTGTTATTGCTGTTGTTATTGTTGTTTAATTCCACACTATCCTTGGATAATGAGTCTGATGAATCTTGCTTTCTCGTATCTGAACATTCACAAGAACCTACACACATTTAACCAGCACATGTGTATACACATACTTGCATATAAGTGTGTTTGTGCGTATGTATAAGTCAATTATTGTATAAAACTTACTTCGTTGCCACTCAATCTCTGTATCGGAACCTTCACAAGAACCACGGCCTTTTTTCCTCTTCAAACTTTTATCTGTGACCATTGTTTCACTAGCAGACTTCCTCATACCGACTGACTGCACTCAAACAGTACATATGTAAGTGTATGTGTATGTACGTATATACACGTGCACGTATATACATTTCACGGGTAAAAGATAATCTCTCTCTCTCTCTCACACACACACACACACAACTTACAAAGGTTACCTGTTGTGGAAATGAGAAGCTGTCCTCCTGATCATCACTCTTGGTCGTGTTGAATCCTTCCCATATCTTGTTCCTGCTCCGCATGTCCCAGCTGTTTGCACGCCCTAGCTTTGGAACAATGGCCTGCTTCACAACCTCTACATCTTCACCATGCACTTCTGGATGAAATAATGTGTCTTCCTTCGCTGCTTGAGTACTGTCCGCATCACTGTCGAGATTAAATTTCGCTGCTGAGGCTGTTCTCATGAGAGGTCCACCGGCTTTTGCCCATGAAAAACTGCTAAATTCTTCTGTTCCACTGTCACTGTCACTGCCATCAGGATTGTGACGCATTGGCCTCAGCCTTCTCAACGAAGGTCCTGTAAGCAATCTTCATTGAATCATGAATATACATGTGTGTGTGTGTGCGCGTGTGAATCTAGGTGTACATAGAGAAACAATAAGTAGATGCATACCTCCCCAAGGTCCACCAGCACCTTGTAAAGTTCCTTCAACGCTTTCTTCATCAAGAGAGCCCCAAGAGCTTTCTCGAGCAATGCAGTTCCATGATGGTATGCGCTTCGTGCCAGAGAACCTGCCGGAAAAGTGTGCAGATGTCCGTTCTAGCTCCCTCTGAGCTTTCCGGCGCCGGTTAAGCTCTGCGACACACTCATCCAGCATCAACTCTATTCCACAGTTTGCCTGTAATGCAAGAAACTTTAAAGCTACATATACACACATATATGTATATACTTATGTGTGTACTTCGTGTGTGTCTCAAAGTTATATAAGCAAATTTACCTGTATTGCCGACAACTTGGCCCACGTACATCTCCGGCCTTGCATTACTGCTTTCCTAAGTTCTGAAGGTGTTGGATTCTGAATAAGCTTTGCGAACTGAAGATGCATTTAATTTAGTCCTCATAAATAAATGCATTAGTATGTGCAATATGCATATTAATCCCTATAATTGCCGTACTGATGTATTTACGAATTTATAAGGACCTGTGCAAATGTTGCAGGCATGACAATTGTGACATCTCCTTCCCAATCTTGAGCAAAAAGCTTTGCAAGGCCAAACAGACGGAATCCCATCTCCAATACTTGATTGCACCTGTGCTTCACCTCCATTTCAGCCAAATGCGCTAGCTGTAAAACGCAAGGTAAACATTTCACACACACACACAAACAAATTGCCCGAGAGAGGTATTACTTTTCCAGCAAAATCGCCACCATAAGCTCTAACAAGCTCCTTGAGGCGCAGAAGTGGGGCAATATGGGGATTAGCTTGACTAACAATGAAGTGATTCACGTTAAAAAGTTCTTTAAGCTGCGTCATTGGCAAGTCACTCTCCAAACTTCCATCTCTCCACTGCCTCTTGCTTATACCTCGACCCTCAGGACCAACCTACAACAATATACATAAGTATATGTGTATCTGTGTGCAAACTCGATCAACGCATTTATATGATGAAAATGTTTATGTATAAAGCTTCAAAATGTCATCTACCTGCGACAATGTGTATACGGTACTAGCCTTCCCTGTCTGTCCTTTGCCATCAGTTCCTGTGCCTCAAACAAACCTGGAAATGCACAGGAAGCTGTCACCTGAAAACAGAACACCCGATAAATGCATACGCAATGATATAGGAACACACATGGACATCTGTGTTTATACATGTGTATGTGAATGTGTATATATACCGCGCTCCAGATGACCACGTGTGGAGAAGTGAGATAGTTAAGGCAGCGAGGAGGCTCATGTCGCCTTGGAGAACAAACAGATATCCCGAGAACACGTCCGGATAGGTCGTAGGCCTCTTGAAACGTTAAGTCCCCAATGAGCTGCCGCATTTTCCTCTGCAGTTGACTTATTTCATGTACTGCTCCTCTCGTGAGTAACCTGTACATACACCCGTTCTTCACTTCTTATAATACATACAGATATAATACTATTGTTTGGTGTATCCGTTGATCAGATATACATGGTTATACATACATCTGTACTTATAAATCTGACAGCTTCTATTATGAGTGCGTCGCGCGCGCGTGCACACATGTATTATTCTGACCTGTGAGCAGTGGCAAAGATGCTTCCCATCGACTCGAAGAAATGCATAGGTGGCATAGGATCGTCGAAGAAGCTCTGAAGCTCAGGCCAAGTTCGAGTTGCAGCAAAGGAGCAGAGAATTGAACCCTGGAAGAAAACAAACATTGGTGCTGGTTAGAACACAGATGTATGTAAGCATACACGTGTGTAGGTATGTATAAATATTTCCATACGTACCACACTAGCTCCAGCTACCACCCTTGGCAAAAGTCGGTGTTCTATTAAAGTCCGTACAACTCCGATATGGAAAGCTCCAAGTGCTGCACCTCCACTCAGTAGTAAGGCCGTTCTACCGAAACCATGCCTGGTTTCATGGATGAAAGCACTGCACAAATTTAAAGTATGCGTGCGTGCGTTCGTGCGTGTGTATTTTATTATATATGGATCATATACATGGAAGATGCCACTATTACGCAAACCGCATAAATATGATATTAACCATAGATACATGTATACCTGTCTACACGTTCACAAAGAAGTAATTCTTGTATGTAAAGAAGACAGCAACAGATGTATACTTATGTGCATAAGCGGATAGCACAAATTATATTAGGATATGTTAAATGTGCATGTACAACATATAGATATTGAACAACATACTGAGAGATCTATAAATGTATATAGATAGAGCTGTGTAGGCCTGTGTGTGTAGTGTACTTACATTTTCTCCTCAAGTGAGAACTCGTCCGAATCTGTCTCACAGATTGCTCGGAGATGGTATCGAACTTCATTGATGTATTCCTGAATAAGACGAGGAGTTTGCAAACGGCCCTTGTGGAGTTCCGGGTTGCACATGTTGCCTAAGTTCCTGATCAAATCTGCTCGGAGGCAGAATAGAATGTCTTCCACGCCCCCTGTTCATATGCACACATGTAAAATATATGCATGTGTGTGTCTGTCTCTCAATCTCCTAAAGCGGATTCATATTCAGTCTTCTTGATGTGTGTGAAATACATACCTTCCATTCTACGGAGTTTGAGCTCGTTAAGCTTAGCACGGACCAATTCTTCATCATAGAGATCCGAGTCCTTCCTGCGTGTAGGGTTCTCTTTTTCTAGCATGCTGGCGGCGTGAGCCCATTCTTCATACGTAAGAGCTGATTTAATCATGTTCTTCCAGAACTTGCGCCGGAATGCCAACTCGGCTTTGGTAGATTCTAGTCTTGAACGTCTTAGCAGGAAACCTACGCATAGTGCAGCTGCTAGAAGTACGCTGGGCCTGCATTTATCTTATTACAAATCACTATAAACATGTGTGTATACACACGCATAACGTATAATGTCTAGAGACAAAGGTGCGGTGTATGTGTATGTGACCGAAATGCGTGCCATTCCAGCAGAGAAATTCCGTTCTATACGCACATATACGGAGAGAGAGAGAGGCCGCGGAAATTTAAACTGTCTGTGTATATACTGTATACACACTCACATATGCATGTATATATATAAGAGGTACTCATACGCACACTCGCTTGCACATGCACACACATATACATATGAGTTTATGCATGTTTATACGTATGTGTGTACGCCGGTCTCGTTTAGATGTGTTTATATGGACAAATACACACGGTGAACATGAATGTATACATTGCCACATTGCACGTGTTTGAACACACACAAACTTTGATGATGTTCTACACACATCATATATATTATGTTGTTCCTCACCGGCAGGTCTGGAGTTCGATATTAAAATGTGGTTTCTGACATAATGTAATAGCCTAATTAGTGCTATCACCGACTTTGCTTTCATAACGTAATATAAAATGTATGTATATGTGTGTACAAATACCTGCGTGGATTGAACCAAGAAAGAAGTGATCCAACAAGTAGAACCGAGATCTTCTTGCAATACTTGATGTAATGCACAGCTTGAGTTGTGATCAAGTTCATAAACTCCTTGAGCGATCTGCAGAAGAGTACCTTGAGCGCTAGGGCTCGTCCGATCGCAGTAGACGGCCCGATCGGGAAAGGAACAAGTCCGGCTTCATCACTGGACTCCATTTCCTGCTCTAGATTTCTTGGCTAATCCAGCATCTGCGCCATGGAAGAAAAATTGCTCAGCAATACATACCTCCGATCCTCGATTCTCCCGAAGAAGACACTGATTTTGCAGAAGAAATCGATCTCTACAGATAGAGCGTAGAACACTGAATGCAGGAAGTGCAGCGCACCTCGCTCAGCTGTGGATTGAAGAGCCCTTATGCGTTCTGCGTCTTCACTGGCGGGCAGGCATGATTGCTTGTCCAAGTTGCATTCGTCTTCTTCCCCGCCTTTGCCTCCTCTGTTTTTTAGGGTTAGGTCTGCATTTCCATCTGCATAAGAGAAAATTAAACGACTGCCGCGTCATCTGTAACGCATGACACAATAGTGAAGCAATACATCCCAATCCCCACAAATGTGGGGATTGGGATGTATTGCTTCACTATTGTGTCGACATTTTTCTGTAAATCCAAATTTAAGGATCTGAAGCATTTTCTCGCCTCAACAAATTAGCACTTGAGTAAATTGATGGCGTTATTGTTTTGAAGTTTAATTTATGTCTTAGTTTTCGTAAGTTAGGCCTAAAGCTTGGATTTGATTTGTTTACAACTGACAAGAACAATTAAAAAGAATTAGTAATATGATTAGTTAGTTATTTAGTATAATTAAACCGAGCTTTTTTTAGTCATTAAATGGTAAACAAATAAAATTTTCAATCAGCTTCTCTTTGATCTTTCTTCCGGAGGTAGAGCTATAGGAAGAAGCTCATAGATTCCTTGGTTGTCATTCTAGAGAAATGATCAAATAGAAGAAGTTAATACTTGGAAATTGTTCGTGAACAAATGCACCTCTAACTGTGACAGGTTCTATTCATTCCTGAACAACAAAACTTAAAAAGATAAAACTAAGTCTGTCAAAAAAAAAACAAATTCCTCAGTTTTCTTACACAGTTGTATAATCTCCCGGCTTTCTCAACAGCAAGCCATCCCCATCTTGCAACCGTGTATCCAAGTGGCTCCAGAAATCCTAAACTAGTAAACTTTTGTTTTCTTTCCCAAGAAATTTAAATTAATTTTATTGTGAAGCTAATCAGCCCAGCTAAACCAAAGTCACCTAACACGGTACTCGGTTTGAAGTACTTTTGTACTTTCTACTCACTCTCCTCATTACGTACTTGATTTCAATTAGCTTTGCACTTTCTACTCACTCTCGTCTGCAAGCATGCTGAGTAGCCTCCGCCTTTCTTCACCTTCCCATCTCTCTTTCAGGAAAGGCCAGGCACGAGTACCTAGAGTTGTTTTCCCCGCTCCCGGAAAGGCCACCATCGCGAAGTAAAACGGCTGTTCTCTTTGGTATTCTTGAAACTCCGAGAGCGGACTCACGAAGCGCTTGAACATGGCAGCGGTACCCTTGAGTAGGACTTCGTACGTGGTCTCCCGGCCAGCAATCTTGAATTGTTGTCCCAAGTCCTTCTGCAATGCGATTACCGGCTGGCTTCTCGCATCAACAGCAGCAGTTCGAAAGGTATTCAAGAGGGATTCCACCATGCTCTTCTCGTCCCGAACACTGCTCGGACCTGAGTGTGCACCTGCAGCACACAAAAAGTTGTCAGTACAGTTCAGAAAATAAGAGGGGAAAGGGATGATAGTAATCTGAGCCGCACAATCGCAATCAGGCAGACTACAAAAACATCCGGCCCAACAAGCAAACACTCAAACAAATGCGTGACGCCACAAGCCCGGCACGGAGCATTACCTTGAGTCGTCAATCTGAAGTAAAAGGCTTCCCCCTTCTTGCAAACGTAATCGTTGGCCTGGGAAGAGATTGGAACCCATACTAGCCGGTGAACCTGTACTTCCCTTGAGCAGCGGCTTCCTTGACAGCCTTGACTGCATCAGAAAACTTGGACCCTGCAGCCACTCCAGTTGTGCTTCCCCGGGATAAAACAGCCGCCACACTTGGATTCACGCCGGCCTGATGATCTGCAATGCAATAGCAGAGCCTTACATCCCAATCCACATCCATATCGTCCATGGCTGCTCGCGCCAAACCCTAAACAGGGGTTATAAATGGAAGAATAAATACATCTATGATTTCAATGCGGAGAAACTATTTATTAAAAAAATACATAAAGTGGCCTTGGAGCTCTTCAACATGATGGACTGTGCACCGGATCGTGTTACATTTGTTGCTGCACTCAAGGCGTGTGGTGGGTTTGCGTCTGGGAATAAAGAGATCCGCCTGCAGTCCGTTCATAGACGAGCTAGAGAGCACGGCTTAGAGAAAGACGTTGTTGTAGCAAGCACCTTGGTGGACATGTATAGCAAATGCGGGGACATGCTACACGCTCAAGAGATTTTTGATGGGATGAAGCACCGGGACGTTGTGTGCTGGACAGCCTTGATGCATGGATACGTGGAGAATGGACAGAGTTCTTTAGCCTTGGATGTGTTCAACAGCATGGACTGCACACCGAACAGTGTTACATTTGTTGCTGCATTCAAGGCGTGTGGTAACTTAGGTGCGTTAGAAGTTGGACGGAGACTTCACGATCACGTCCGCCGGCTTGGAGTGGAAAAGGATCAAACTGTGGCAACTTGTTTGGTCGACTTTTACGGGAAATGTGGTGACATGGTTGCTGCCGAGGAGGTGTTTAAGAGGATACGTTATCGGGACTTAGTGTGTTGGACAGCCCTGATTGGAGGATATAGCTCGCTTGGGGAGACCTCTCAAGTGTTTAGTGTCGTGAAGAGGATGCACGAATGTGGTTTGCAAATGGATGGTGTCACAATGCTGTTGATTCTTACTCACGCGGGAATGGTGGAGGAGGGGCAGAGGTATTTCGAGGCGGTGTCAGTCCGACTGTGGGGCATTACTCGTGTATGGTTGACATGTTGGGGAGAGCCAACCGGTTGCAAGAGGCATTATCGCTTATCCGCAGCATGCCATTTGAAGCAGACGGTGTCATATGGAGAGCTTTGTTGGGGGGCTGTAGGAAATGGACAAACGTGGGGATTGGCTCACTGCACTAGTGATACTCAATGACAACGATATAGCAGCTGCTTGCGTGTTGATGAGAAGCATCTACCAGAGGTCAGGCATGCGACACGAGGCGGAGCAGGTAGAAGATAGGAGGCAGGCACAAGGAGGTTGGGAGAAGGCAGGACAAACTTGTTGGTGTGATGGTGAGGGAAAGACGCATATGTTTGTGGCGGGAGATGACATGGAACCCAAGGTGGAAGACAAGCTTCTCGCTCTTCTCATCGATATTCTTTCAGCTTTATAGCACAGTCTCTCTCCCACTCGATTGGCTCGATTGGTTGTGCCAGTCTCTCTCCCACTCAGGCAGGAGGATGAATGATTTTCATCTCTGCCCTTGTGCAGTTCAAACTTGTTGCTAGTCATTATATCTGCACCTCTACCCTTCCTCCTAGAACACTAGCTCTTACAAATTGAGTTTTCACTCCAAAATGCTCAATTGCCACATGAAACTTTAACAATTGTTATGATAGTGAAGAAACAAAGGCTTTCTTACTTAAACTTAAGTAGGTTTTGCAGCCAAATGGCTTCTTGAATTGCCATTACACTGACGGTACATTTTCTACTGTACTTGACCCAAAATGGAACAAGTCTAATATACAAGTTATATACCAATTTTTACATGGTGAATTTGTTGATATTAACTACAACTTTATATTAATCTAGGTGTTTATTTTCAAAACAAATCCTTCCACCTTCGGATGCTCGTGAGGACGCTGAGCGCATCACCATGGTCCCTTGCCTCACATTCATACGCAAGAACCACCCTGTCAAACCACGGAACACTTCTGAGCTGCTTGAACAGCCAGTTTGAAGGTGCTCGAAACAGGCCTGTTGGACATAAATGCGTACACGAAATTCACCGTATCCATACCACCACTTCCGGCTCACACACTTCGCCATCTTCGTGTCATACTGACTCCCTGTGAGGAACTCACCACCAGTCTGATGACTCCTTTTCCTTCCCTGAGCTTCATCTCCCACGGAGTTGCCTTCTCACACTTCCCCTTCAGCTCTTGGATCAACGTTCGAGGTATGTGCACCTTCTGAAACCATCCAACATCTCGTTCCAGATTATCGACCAGTGTGCTCAAGCCTTGGAACGTGTCTGAACTCGTGGTCTTCGATTGAATTACCAACACCACCTCCTCACCCGCGACCAGCGTGTCTTTCTGCAATGTGCCCCGTTAGTTATAGCAAAAAACAAATATCAACGACGAACGTACCAAAACAATGTAACTATCTCCAGCTTCGTTGCCACACGCCAGAAATGCACAGTATTCCTCACCCTTGATCCTTCTAGCTTCCTCTCGCATTTTTGTAAAACCGGCCCTGTCCCTCAGCTTGTGATGGTGTTCAAAAATCCCATAGTTGTTGCACTGGAGGGAAAACTTCCGATCTTGTAGACTCTGAGGAATGTACGCACCTGGGGGCAGGATTTCATTTAGACTGAACTCTTGGTGGCCAAAAGCTCTCTCCAAAAGATAAATCCTTAAGAGAACACTCATGAGGTCGTCAGCTTCCTTGTCCCTGGAAGAGTTCTTGTAAAGGATGGAGTGGGGATCCCCTCCAAGCACTTCAACAAAGACCACACAAGAAACGGGCTACACTTGATGAGGACTTCCGATGCACCGATATCAGACTGTCCACGCTGGAAAAACCAAAGTTCAGATAAGCAAAGGAAAACAAGTAATACCACTCACCATACTGGAGCTCACTAGCCGGAGTCAGCGCAACTAAGCCACTGTCCTCCATATCTCCGTAAGTTAAATGTCTATAACTCCCCGAATCCAGAACCGATATGTTACGTCTAACTGGTTTCCGTAGTAGTGATAGCGCTAAAACCCGGCAAAGGACATCGGCTTTATTTGGATCTCCGTAGTAAGCGCTGAAGTACGTGGTTGCAAGTGTGTGTTCCCACAGCTGAACCACACGCACCAGCTCATGCGACCCCATCTCAGTGGAACAACGCTTGAAACACTCGTCAAGCTTTGTTGTTCCACAGAGAGCTTCAAGGCCTCTAGAAAGAGCACGCGGCATACCACCTGAGACGTCTATGATGAACTGAGTGGAGTCAGGTATTGACGTGCACTTCGGAATCTGTATGGAACAAAAGAAGAGTAACAACGTTAGCTAGTGCAAACTCTTACGAACCTCTAAAGTGTCTGCCCAGCGTCCAAGAAGGTCGAGTACAACGCCTTCACACTCTTGAGATGAAAGAGGTTGAAAGGGGACAGAAAGGCCAGTACACTTTGCTGAAGCCGTGAACCGGAGGCTGTGACAGAGAACCGGGTGGATGCCACTGAAAGACCGGGAAAACTTTTTCAATCCTCTTGTCAAAATCTAGAGCCAGCCGATGCTCCTCCTGCACATATGCAGACATCATTTCCTGGAACCACGTAGCGCACCACCACCTGTGACTTCTCTCCCGTCAAGATGCCGCGTGACTTGATTGACTTCGTCAAAAAAAAACGGCACCAGCAGCTCATCCCCCTTTTCCATCCCAAGTGCCCGCCAAAGGAACTTCAACACAACGGACAAGGTAATGTGATGTTTCATCCCAGAGCATTCGGAGTCGAGACGATCAAAAACTGGTTGTAGTCCCTGATATCCAAAACCGCAGCCAAACATCTCAATGCCAATATCTGCGCGGCAGTAGTCCCTCTTCCTTTTTTAGCACGCCACCATTAGCAGTTGCTACCAAATGGTACATGCATAAATTGTACTGAAGAGACGTTGTGCACATTGCCTCAAAGCGATCGAATTCCTCCTGTGAAAGCATGCTGAGTAGGCTCCGCCTTTCTTCACCTGAGCCAAGACTTTCCCATCTCTCTTTCAGGAAAGGCCAGGCACGAGTACCTAGAGTTGTTTTCCCTGCTCCCGGAAAGGCCACCATCGCAAAGTAAAACGGCTGTTCTCTTTGGTATTCTTGAAACTCTGAGAGCGGACTCACGAAGCGCTTGAACATGGCAGCGGTACCCTTGAGTAAGACTTCGTACGTGGTATCCCGGCCAGCAATCTTGAATTGTTGCCCCAAGTCCTTCTGCAACGCGATTACCGGCTTGCTTCTCGCATCAACAGCAGCAGTCTGAAAGATATTCAAGAGGGATTCCACCATGCTCTTCTCGTCCCAAACACTGCTCGGACCTGAGTGTGCACCTGCAGCACACAAAAAGTTGTGAGTACAGTTCAGAAAATAAGAGGGGAAAGGGATGATAGTAATCTGAGCCGCACAACCGCAGTCAGGCAGACTACAAAAACATCCGGCCCAACAAGCAAACACTCAAACAAATGCGTGACGCCACAAGCCCGGCACGGAGCATTACCTTGAGTCGTCAATCTGAAGTAAAAGGCTTCCCCTTCTTGCAAACGTAATCGTTGGCCTGGGAAGAGATTGGAACCCATACTAGCCGGTGAACCTGTACTTCCCCTTGAGCAGCGGCTTCCTTGACAGCCTTGACTGCATCAGAAAACTTGGACCCTGCAGCCACTCCAGTTGTGCTTCCCCGGGATAAAACAGCCGCCACACTTGGATTCACGCCGGCCTGATGATCTGCAATGCAATAGCAGAGCCTTACATCCCAATCCACATCCATATCGTCCATGGCTGCTCGCGCCAAACCCTAAACAGGGGTTATAAATGGAAGAATAAATACATCTATGATTTCAATGCGGAGAAACTATTTATTAAAAAATACATAAAATCAATAAATAATTTGTAATTCATAATATTTAATTTCAAATTACACACACACACGCACATATGTATAATATTAAAAAATTATACTAACATTTGCTTATTTGATTTATTTCTTTCCAATTTTTTATAAATTGAATATATGTATAATTAATTAATTTCATTTTATGTCATAAGGAAAAAAAATAATAAGAAGAGTATTTCAATAATTTTTAAATAAAGTGGATAATATTTGAATTTGCTTCCATAAAATTTATACTTCACATTGTTAAAAATGTTATATTTAGTTTTTAAATAAATTTTGTCTTATATTTAGGATAGTTAAAACTATTAATTGGTAATGTAAAAATTAAAATTATTTATGTTTTGACTTTTTATATATTTTGAAAGGTATATATGTAATTTCTCGAACAAGGAAATGCGGTGTGTTACATAATGTAATATTCTCCTCAAATTGTATATACATGCATATACATATATATGTAAAGTTAAGTGTTCAAAATTGCTGCCACCTTCTTCTGGAGCTGCTCAACACTGATACGGGCTGACATTCTTGGAAGTACCTCCTAAAAAGACCAATGAATTGTGTGTGTATGTGTCTGTGTGTGTGTGTGGGTGTGTTAAGACAGTAAGAACTCACTTCAAAGCCATCATCGTTAATGCGTGTCAAAAGGGGGATTTCGTACCGATAAGCATTCTCCCATGCAGGATTTGTGGTGATATCTCTCACCTGACAAGACGTATAAAACACACGCACGCACACACACACACACAGAATACATTCTACCTCTAAATGTGTACCAGACAGAGAATTTTCACCACCAATTAGAAAAGCCGTCTGAAGCTTCTCAATAAGACCTTCACAAAGGCAGCAGCCAGGCTTACTGTACACCACAAGTCTGTTCTTCTTATTTTCTTCATATGAACAAATACTTACGCGACCTACTCTAGCTATGTTCCTATGAGGAAGTCGGACTGAAATGCCTACTATTACTGCGGTCGCCATAGCCACGAAGAACCCTAATGACAGAGCATGCCCTAACCCTAAACAGAGCAGTGCCTTCTTTCCCGTATATCTTTTAACGGTGCAGATCGTAGAACAACTAGCCGGCCCTGGTTAGGGCTCTGGGGTTAGGGTTCTTGGCGCCGGCGTCTTCAAGGTAAGCGGCTTCGCTCTAATCCTGTTGAATCTGCGTGTGTGTTGCAGAATTCGATTGTTCGTAGGCGCTGATAGAAGTTTTCTATGTTTTATTGCTCACTTACAGAAAACGTAGATTTGCTTGTTGTTCATAGATCTCAGATTTGCTTCGTACTTAATTGACTGCAGGCAGGAGCGATGGTGAAGCCACTTGTTCAGAGGACCGCTGTCAAGAAGCGCATCAAGAAGTTCAAGCGCCCTCAGTCCGACCGCAAGATCTCCGTCAAGGTATTAGCTTTAAGACTTATACACTTAATCGTTCGTGTTTTTTTGTTATTAGGAAAACTGGAGGAGGCCGAAGGGTATTGACTCCCGTGTGCGTCGGAAGTTCAAGGGATGCACGTTGATGCCCAACATCGGGTACGGAAGCAACAAGAAGACCAGGCATCTGCTGCCCAATGGCTTCTACAAGTTCTTGGTCCACAATGTTGCCGAACTCGACCTCCTGCTCATGCATAACAGGTTCCTATTTCATATACTTTTTTCCATTACACACAGATACTTGGATTCATATACTTTTATCCATACATATATATACACACGGATACCTACGTCTTATACATATATGATGGTGTACCTACGTCTTATACATATATGATGGTGTACCTACGTCTTATACATATATGATGGTATGTTCAGGAAGTTCTGTGCGGAGATTGCACACAACGTGTCGACATTAAAGAGGAAGGCGATTGTGGAGAGGGCCCGGCAGCTGAACGTGAATGTGACCAATGGATCGGCACGCCTGCGCAGCCAGGAAGACGAGTAGTAATCGTCTTTTTATTATTGTTTGTTTTGATGAGGTTGCGCTATTAAGCAAATTTCCTTTTTAACCTAAAGACAGTATATTCCAATTTCTAGATATCTGGTAAATGAAAGTTAATTAAGGGATATGCTAAGAATCTTATACGTCAGTTTTAAGGAATATGCTAAGAATCTTATCTCTAAAAGAATATTCCAAAAGCTAATTTAAATGTGTAAATAAAGATGAACCAAACCAAGAATAGAACAATGGATACAGGAGGAGACATAGAGGAAGCTCTGATTGAGAAAGAAGAAGAACGGAATGGAGAGTACACACTCGATGAGATGGAACAACAGTGGGTGAATCACGAATGGTTGTTTACCAAACAAAGTATCCTTCACAGCTTTTACTATGTCATCCTTTTCTTCCAACTGAGCATGTTCTATCTCTGCTGGAGAGGCGGCAAGAGGAGCCCATATTACGGATTAATAGATGCACATGATTTCACAATATTCACTATAAGATCCTCACTGGTGTTCCTATTAGGAGGTAATACACCTCTCTTTCTG
Organism: Selaginella tamariscina; assembly: GCA_003024785.1. Lineage (NCBI taxonomy): Eukaryota > Viridiplantae > Streptophyta > Lycopodiopsida > Selaginellales > Selaginellaceae > Selaginella > Selaginella tamariscina. The sequence continues at coordinate 376,604 of PUQB01000007.1, forward strand.
TGTCTGAATTGTAATTAAGAAATATATTTACAGGGGCTGTTGGTGGAGTTCTGATTCCTCTCATGGGAAAGAGAGGGTCACTAAAGTGTAGTCTTTTCTTGGGGGCGATATGTGAAGCGTATACAACACTTTGTATAGATCATGAGTATTCGTTCTTTTCTATGCAGTTTCTAACGCTTTTCTTCTATGGCTTTCCGATGACCATGGGGATTACCCACTTGGTACATGAAGATTACTGGTTTCATGGCAGGCGCAACTTGAAGACCTTCCTCAAGGTGTCCCCATGCATTCTATTTGCCATCTTGCTATCGACGGTGAACATACTGGTAGCAAAGAACATACTAAGAGCTTTTACATGGCAGCCCTGTATGCATTTCACTCAGGCTTGGCATTCTTGTATGTAGCAGTGATAGTGCCCGAGATGTTTGAGTCACCTCTCCCGGAGGTGCAGGGAAGAGAATATGAGAAACTTACTATGAATGCCCTGAGGGAGTTTGCTAGAGAGAGTGGCTTGCTGTTGCCGCATGATCTTGCTAGAGTGAATAAAACCAAGGATTCCAAGAATATACGGATGGTATATATCTTTATAACTACACTTGTTATGTGTGCCCTTCTCATATCTTTACTACGTTTATCATAATTTTTTCTTTGAAATAAATGATTATTGTCTTAATCATGTGCATAAATTATGATAAGATGGACAGCTTCAAACTTCTTAACACTATTATTCATAACATTTTTTAAAAATTAAGGCTAAATGCCCCAGCATGTTTATAAATATTAAATTCATTTAATACGAGTGGATGTTAAAAAGCGTTGATAAAATCACGATTAACAAACTTGTAAGAATGAATGTTTTATGAAGCTTAAAACATTACAAAATTATAAAATATAGTATATTTACTATTCATAATTATAATAAACTCTCTAATAATAGTACCAAATTATTTATTTAACTATATAAATTTATAAAAAGATATGGAAGATTAACTATATAGGATTTTGTATATATATATATATATATAATATATATATATATATATATTATATATTATTAGTACAAAATTTTAATTAATATTATATTTAAATATTAATATTTTAATAACAACATAAATATTTATATAATGTAACATGTTCTTTAATAATTTTATATTAGGTGTCAGGAGTTTTAATTCAGAGGGTTAACACGTGGTCGTCAAATGGCCTTTCAGTGTTAATTTCCTGTGTGAGCAACACTAAGTATAATTCCCCTAGAATGACCATCCCTGAAACCCCTAAAGAATATCCTGAGTAAACTTTAGGATCCTATCCCAGTAAACCTAGACATGCTCATCCCTAACCCACAAAGGAAATATGTCTCACACATGCTCATATGATAGAGTTAAAGCATTGTCACTTACCCTTTGAGGAATCACATCCGAGAGTACAACCCCTTTAGGGCGACAAGGGGTACCCTGAACCATGACTAACCCTTAAGGGTTTGTGGCCAAGTCATATCCTAGACCTAGGGCTAATACTTAATGAGGACATGAGTGTGCGCTGTAGGCAAACACGAGTGTTCTGCTAAGCAAAACTCCCTAAGGCTAGGTTTGGATAACCCTAAGTACATGACCCTGCGAGTGCCTCACAAAAGGGCTCTTATTAATAAGTTTAGGTTGTTCAACCCTTGGATTTTAAGGAGAACACTTCCCTAACCAAGTGTGCCAAAGTACATCTAGTTACGAGACCTAACCTTTCTTGAGTCGATGTTCAAGGCTTAGCACCTAGTGCAAGCACCAACATGCCTGTTTACTAGAGTATCTAACACTTTAGCAACAAACTCATGATACAACTCCAAAGGGCATGCCTTGGACGTTGTATTGTGTGATGTTTAGCCCAATGTCACATTTCCATGTGACACTTTCTTCCACGATGTGAGTTATCATGTCATAGCCCTTAAGTTCAAGAGTTGCACTAAGTGCCACAAACGTGGCTCTTAAATCCAACTCTAGAACCCCTTAATGAACCCTCAACCCTTAATGAACATGTTAAACAAGATGTCATACCACAGTTCAACAAGGATATGAATGTGCCTTGCTTGGCCATGAGTGCTACACCTAGCTTGATGTGGAGGAGGAGGCTAGAGACAAGCCTTAACCTCTGCCTCTTAGAACGTGCATTCTGACAAGACCTTCAATACATAGATTCGCCAACGTTAAGGGTGAGCTACTCCGAAGGTGGGATGTACCCCTATCATTTGGAAGTTATGGCAGCACAACAAAAGGTTGTACTTTAACAACCAAGCTAAAGTTTGCACCAATAGAAGAGTAATGAACTCAATTATGAATCCAGGAGCTCTCCTACATGTACTACTTAATATATGTGATAGAGCTCCCCCCTCTATTTTCCTATTTACATAAGTGGGTTAGCACGGAATCTCAGTCCCAGAGGGAATATACTTGGTGAGTTAATTAATGACCCATTAACCCCTAAACCCTAACCCGAGGGATTTGGGGGGCACCCCTAGGGTTAGGTCAACCCCCAAGGTGTTTCTATCCATATCTAGCATGTCGAACTCGCCAAAACCACCCAAAAACCTAATTGGGACACAGAAAAACTAGGGTAAGATTTTTCTAAAAGGTAAGTGCTACTTTCGCTTAGACTTTTTCGCAATATTTAAGGACAGCCGGCTGGTTTAGGGTATACACACATAATTTTTTTTTAAGGATTGTATGATTAAAGGGCAAGCTTATGTGCAAACTATGATAAATGTTTTAAATAACCTATAGCTTTTTTAAATGTTTAATTCATAATCTTATTTTAAAGATTTTGAAAAGCAATTGCATAAAACAAAATGTGGCTTAATTGATTATTACAAATAATCAAGGTGGATTTATTTATGATGAATCAAATTATTATAATAATGAGGTGAATGATCTTTATAAAAAACACTAAAAATAAATCCATGTAAGATGCATTAGCATATTGCACAATTAAGTGTTGGTGGGATATGTTTTGATGTATGATTTATTCATTTTTTATTTAAAATATATCACTTACAATTATTCATATTTAATGAGACTATTTCAATTTTGCATAATTGTTTATACTCTTATTAAATAGGATTTTCACAACAAAATGACACTAAGATTGAGACAAGAATGAGTTTAAAGTTATATATTCTTGATGTTTTTATAATGGTTAAATTAAACAATAAAGATTTAAATATCATCACTTATTATGAAGTATTTGAATTGTAAAAAAGAATGAAATAAATTTGATAATACTAATTAGTTTTTATATTTATATTTAAATATTTAGCCTATTGTGGGCATTACAAAGATTCAAATAAAAGAATTTTATAAATTATAGTTTGTTGTGGGCATTACAAAAATTCAAATAAAAGAATTTTATAAATTATGGTTTAGGTTCACATTCATTCTTGATATTCTAATTGTTAATTGATATAATTATTAGGGATTATTTATCAAATGAGTAAATGATTATTCATAAGGTAAATGATGTTGTTTATCATGAACTAAACATGATTATTACATATTTTTTATTATCATTTACATAATGTCTAATGAATCTTATTATTTACATAATGTATAAATAATCTCCAGTAAACATATTATTTCACATGATTTATTAAAGATAATCTATCCATTAGGTAAATGGTGTGATTTATTAAAAACTATTTACCAATTGAGTAAATGACATGGTTCATTAAAATAATTTATTTACTGGGTAAATATCATGATGTGAGAGCTCGGAATATAGAAATGTGTATATCCATTAGTTCAGAAACCCTAACTTATATACAAGAGCGAGTGGTCCAGATTGAATCCAATCCGACGGCTATCAAAATCCACTACGCTAATAATAGTATGTGCACATGCAGCCGTACACGTGGATCTTACATCATCCCCTCCTCTCGGAAGGGTGTAAGTTGGTTAGGGTTCTCTTGTAGACGGGCCCGGATCTGGAGGAACATCAGGAGGAGGCACTGGTGGATCTGTAGGCGGCACAACTTGTTCCCGTTGCACAAAATGCTTCAACCGTTGTACATGTACAATCTCCGGAGGATCGGGTTGAATGTCGTGCCGAACCTCATAAACCTGTGGCCTACTTGCCGTAGCACTCGATACGGTCCTTTCCATGAGGAAGGAGACTCTTAGCTAAACCACGTACCGTAAGCTTGGGAAAACGAACCAACACCAGTTCATCAACCTTGTACTCCGCAGGAGGACGATGATGCGAGTTGTAGTGTTGTTGTTGTCCTACTTGTACGCGGCCCAAGTGTTCTGCTGACTCCGCACGAACCAATGGAAGATGCTCGTCAGATACCGATCCCACGACCTAGCATCAGCAGCTCGCGGTAACCGAGAAGGCAAACCCAACTCCGTTGGCAACACCGGGTCATGACCATACAAAAGCTTATATGGGAAGTACCAATGGAACTTTGAACTCCAGTGACATAAGCATATCGGAGAGACGGCAGATAACCATCCCAATCTGAATGTTGAAAGTTCACATACTTCGCGATCATCCCCTTGAAGGTTCTAGCCGTTCCACTAAACCATCTGTCTGAGGATGATAAGCACTTGTGAAAGTGTGGCGTATCCCTAATCGAGATGTCAAAACATGAAATGCCTCAGCCATAAATGCGGGACCATTATCCGAGAGAATTCGCTCCGGACAAGAATGCTGAAACACGACCCGATTCAGGAGAAACTGACCAACAGCAGAAGCAGTCGCACTAGCAAGAGCACCAACTTCTACCCAACGAGTTAGGTAATCAGAAGCAATAATAACGTACTCGTTACCAGCAGTTGACCGCGGAAAAGGTCCCATCAAATCAAATGCCACCAATTCAAACGGACGAGAAACTGCAATTGACTCCAACCGTCCTTCCGAAGCACATGGGGGAGTATTGCGAGCTTGGCACCACACACATACGCACATACCGAATCACATCTCCTCGCAACTCCGGCCAATAGAAAGATCTGCGCAGCTTCTCCATCACCCGACGATGTCCCATGTGCCCGCCAAGAATAGGAGAGTCATGGTAAGCATGGAGGAAGCGTGGAATGAAGATTGAAGGCACCACCAACCGCAAAGGATCATCTGGATCAGTCCCCACAAAATAAAGAAGGTCATCCTGAAGGCGATACTGTGAATGTAAATGCCTGAAAGGCAAGTCATCAGCAAGTGATGCAGGATTCTCAAACCCATCACGAAGCCTTCGAATCCACGGCTCAACCTTTTGAGCTTCCCGAACCTCATCCAAAGACGGCAAATCTAACTCTGCATTCTGCGGACACTGAATCAAGCACAGCAACTGCTGATGGTACGGAATCTTCATCCAAAAAGTCCACTGAAGCTGGAACAACTGGTTCCTCTGGGGCAACAGAAGAGAGAGAAGGTGGAAGAGGAGCCCGAGAAAGAGCATCAGCATCAGCCATGGAACTCCTGGACGATGAACAACTTCAAAGTCGTAAATTTGAAGTTTCAAGGCCCACCGAGCAGTACGCCCAATCAAATTCTTCGCTTCAACAACGAAGTGACTGCTGCATGATCGCTTCCAACAACGTCCGCGAACCATGCAAGTAGGCATGGAGCTTCTCAAAACCCCAAACTGCTGCTAGACACTCCTTTTCAGTCGTGGAGTAATTCACCTCTGCTGGCTGCAATGTACGGCTGATGTACGCAATGGGATGTCGTTGGCCAGGAACACTTGTACTCTCCTGCATCAATACACCCCCAGGCCGATGTCAGAAGCATCTACACGCAAGATGAAAGGACGGGTGTAATCCGGGTACGCCAAAACTGGAGGAGTCGTCAACAACTCTTTGAGATCTGCAAATGCCTGCTTGCAATCCTTAGACCAAACAAAAGAAGTCATTGACGATTTCAACAACGCGCGCAACGGTGCAGTACGATCTGAAAGATGATCCACAAAACGACCCAGATATTGTACCTTGCCAAGAAAGCGTTGCACATCATTCACACACTTTGGCGTAGGGAACTTCAAAACTGCAACTAGTTTGTCAGGATCGACTTGCAAACCTTCACGTGAAATGCGATAACCCAGATAAGTGGTGTCCTTTGATCCAAACACACACTTAGATGGCTTCAACTTCAAACCAACTTCCCGCAGTCGATCCAAAACCTTACGTACATCACCGACATGCTCCTCCCACGTTCCATCCGAATGGATCAAAACATCATCGATGAAATCGGCAGTCACCTCCGGCATGTCGCAAAGAACCTCGTCCATCATACGCTGGAAAGTTGCTGGAGCATTGCTCAAACCGAAAGGCATCACCAGGAACTCGTACAGGCCAAATGGTGTCGAAAAGCAGTCTTGGGAATGTCCATGTCAGCCATCGGAACTTGCCAATATCCAGATGCGAGATCTAACTTGGTGAACCAACGGCTCCGCCCCAGTCGATCCAAAAGGTCTGCAGTATGAGGAAGTGGGTACACATCTGAGACGGTTACCTCATTTAACGGGCGATAATCAATGCAGAATCGAACGCTCCCATCAGGCTTCGTCACAAGGTGAGGTTCGCACGCCCAAGGACTTCGAGACTTCCGGATAACACCCTTCTCCAACATCTCTTTGACATTCGCTCGTAAGATCTTGAGCTCCTTTGGTGATCGACGCCGAACAGGTACCTTGATTGGCCTAGCTTCTCCAGTTGGAATAGGGTGGCGTGTCGCAATCTTGGCCCCAGATGACAAGTCGAAGTTGAAAAGATCAGCATACTCCTTCTTGAGTTGATCAACAACTACAGCACGACGATCATCTGATGGATCCAAAGAAGAAAGGAAGAGCATGAAGGGAAAATGGTTGGAAATAGGGTGAGACAAAAGTGATGGAAGCAGAGGTGGAAGCAGATGGACGAAGTGGAATAGAAGTAAGAGGAATGGAAGAAAGACGAGGGAGAGTCAAACAAGGGGGAGACTTTTCAAAGTCACACTTGGCATGATTGCGAGTTAACCAATCCATACCAAGAATAAGGTGAAAAGCTTGACTCGGCACCACCCGCAAAGATTGAAGCTCGAGCTCACAATCATCCACACGAACAACAATGTCCACTTCATCCCGCGAACAAGCATGAGTATGTCCGTTGCCGTACAGAATGAAGACTGGTTCTACCGCACGACGCAAATGAAGGCTGCAACGTGTAGCAACAGATTGAGAAACAGAGGACAAACTCGAACCTGTATCCACCAACACTGAAAGGAAAACAGGACGAGGCGTGCGATTAAACGAGCTTGAAAAGTGAAAACCGGATGATTTGGTGCCGAGTGAACCCCTTGATGATACTCCCGAAAGAAAGATGGAGGGGTCACTAATTTATTCGCACGAGGACCCTCCTCTACTCGTGCGATTCGTCGTTTCCCGGAAGATCCACCACATCACAACCTTCCATTGCAACAGCACCAACCGGACGTTGTTGACGCCATGGCCTCCATCCTGGAAATGGGGGACGCCAATCGAGGACAGCGCCGATACGTGTGTCCAACCCAACAACGAACTGCACGTCCACGTCCTCGTCCACGGGCCCCACCTTGTGCTGGTACACACGCGGCAACAGCCTCAACCTCCATCGGAGCAGGTCCATCCCCAACATGGAGTGGAACAAGAGCATGTGAAGGCAAGTGGGAGAGGTGACGACTCATATCGTTGTGCCAGCCTCAAAGCATCGTCAAGAGCCTGGAGCTAGTGCATGCACAAGCCCCACAAGGTCTTGACGAAGTGCTGGCCACAACATACCTAACTTGATGCGTTCCGACATGTTAGGTTCTGCACGCATAAAAGGTTTCGAAAGCGAACACCAAACTGCATCACCGACTCAGATGGCTCCTGACGAATACGATGCAACTGCTGAAAAGCATCATCACAGTCGTCCGCATGCCCAAATGCACGTTTGAAGATCTCTAAGAAGATTCTAATCTCCACGAGTTGCAACGTCCAACCATTGTACCACTGCAACGCCGTCCCTTGAAGACAAGTAGGAAACTCGCGCAAACACTGAGCACTGTCCCACGAATGATATGTGGCAACCACAATGAAATGATCAAACCAATGGTACACATCATCTCCAGGATTTCCTCGAAAGAAATCTGGCCGGAAACGGGGGTTTGCAACATGAGTAGGAGGAGTACCCTGGACTGTGAATGCTACCATCAACTGAGAATGATTGTTCAGTTGCACACGCATGGCATTCAACAATTGCATGAGTAACTGCTCCACAGACAAGGGATTTGCCTGTTATGGATTCATGGATGAAGAAGAGACAAAATCCACAAGAAAGGAATAGATCTAAACAATAAAAAGCTAGACCTAAGAAGACAGAGAAAATTGATGAAAAAGACACAAATCCGAGCACTCCGTAGGGACAATTAGAGGTGCCCCTCACCTCCACCAATGTGAGAGCTCGAAATATAGAAATGTGTATATCGATTAGTTCAGAAACCCTAACTTATATACAAGAGCGAGTGGTCCAGATTGAATCCAATCCGACGATTATTAAAATTCACTACGTTAATAATAGTATGTGCACATGCAGCCGTACACATGGATATTACAGTGATAAATTAAAAATTCAATATTGAAACTAATTTCTTAACTTGAATTCATTACATAAATGACATGGTTTATCAAAATTGCAGCAATTAGTGTTGTAATTAGCAAATAAGTAATTGCCTTTTTATTTAATTAATTTAATAGAACCGTTTTGATATGAAAAGTTAAAAGAAATTTAAAATAATGTTTTCGACCATTTGTTTATTGGGTAAATGATGTGGGACTATTTATTTTTATTTTTTAGTAAATAACATGGTTTATTTATCTATTAAGTAAATGACATAGTTTATTAGATATCATTTAAAATTATATAAGAACGTGGTTTACTAAGAATGGGGACTGGGTATTGAATCTAGCTATTCAACATGAATTCATTATGTAAATAAAGTGGTTTAGGTATTGGGTTTTACAAACCCTATTTTAGGTACTAATTTATATATTAATTATTCCATGGATTCAACCAGTACATATATTCTTATAATATATCTGAATGTGTTTCAAATTCCTTAAAATGTGCCTAACATCCATATATATAATCGTTGTAGCACGCCACTTGTATAGTACATTATAATGCATGTTTTGTATTTACACCCTTCAAGTTCCACACAAGTAACACTTAAAAAGCCCGTTGTACTAAAAAGTAGCATCCCGTACTAGCGCCGTACATGCTATACTAGCAACTAACCAGTGGTGGAAGTGGGAAAGTTTCCTCGGTACATTTTGTTTGCTAGCTCTCTCTTCGCGGCCACGAGATGGGAAACATGAGAACCCCACCAGACCACGTTCACCAACATAAACAAACAAAAACAGACACCTGGTTCAAATCTCAACTTCTCACACTGTCCGTATACTTCACATATTTATAACATTCCTATTAATCTATTCCTCATATGGTGAACTCCAATGTGGTTGTTGCCACGTTAGTGTTTTATATTTTGTATGACCTTTGACAAAGTAAACCTATCTTTAGGGTTTAGGGTTAGGGTTTTAAAGGGTCAAATTGATATTATGAAATTCAAACCAAGACATTCCCCACGCACGTTCAATCTTGGACCAAAGTGTGAGGTATCTTCCTCTTCCCCCACGTGGCAATACACATGGGGGTCTCAGATGTATAACAATATACATTTTGATAATAATCATATATATAGATTAGATTCAACTATGTAACAATCAATCATTGAAAACAGGCTAATCCAGGGTGGTGACCGCGACATTTTGCTGCTATTCCACTTAAACAAAATACAAGCATACACAATCTTCCTGTGGGACCTTGAAAATCAGCTCGTATGCATGTTAATGTCAGATTAGTGTTCATTGAAATCAAGTTTAATATGCACACATGTCATAAGGTGCCAGGTCGTACAGCTCGTACAGTGAGAATAAACAAGGGAATTTATGGGTCACGTCATTATGACATGAAATGACATCCAGTGACGTGGATTGGCACGTAGGAAGACGGGACGTTGGTTAACTGTTTTCCTTGGACCACCGCCACGTGCCAGTTGTCGCGGTCTTTTAACCGTGTTTGATTAATGTGCAGGCTTTTAAGTAGATGTTGGTCCGTAAATCGTTATTTACCGCGGCTGTTTTCACCATTCCAACATGCTGTTCGTGCATTCGTGGGGCATTTATCTTTGTCGTCGTAAAAAAAAAACTCCCTATATATTCTTTGATTTAATGCACTTATTATTATTCTACTAACTACGTTTAATTATAAAAATGTGATACATATTGACATGTTTGGTCAAAGCATGAAAGAGAGACATGCGGTTTAGAAGTTTATTAAGATTAATATAAATAGTTATTTGGATTGATTGATGGCTTTATAGCTTACTGCGGCAGTGAGGCCTGCATTTTTTTGCGATTTTCCCCATATTCAACGTATCTGCTCTGTATTTATTTTATTTATTTGTTTTCGATTCATGGTTTGCTAGTGCCCGTGGCTTGTTACAAATATAAATGCTTGGGATCGTATCATATCATTAGATCAGTACGCTCTCAACAAACTAGTGAAAAAGAATTCAATCTATATATATATATAGTCTCTGAGGAGGTTTCACATTTCCTCAGTTTCAATGGGGAAGATTATCTGGCTAGTCTGTCTAGTCTTAGTTCTCACTGGGGCAGGAGTATTAGTGTATACGAAATGCACAGGTATACATCTATATATGTTGGTGCCAGTAAATCTTATGTATTCATTCAGATTTACACTGCTGGAAGCCGGAATTCACAGTACAAGAGGAGGTGCTCCACCACAGAACGAGGAGGCTTCTATATGGAAGTAAGTAGTATGCCCTCTCTCACTGCATATATGCTTGCTTGCTCTTCCTGTATTGCATTAATCCTCTGTTATTTCTCGTTCTTTCTACTTAAAACCCCACAGATCAATGCTCCAGCAAAGACATCACAATCTCACAGGGAAGAGATGGTACATCCTCAGCAGGAATCCCCCAGTACGTAGTTCAGGTTGTAAACACGTGTCTCTCCGACTGCACTCCAAGGAACATACACCTCCACTGTGGCTGGTTTGCTTCTGCATCTCTGGTGAATCCAAATCTCTTCAAGAGGGTTGCACAGGACGACTGTGTGGTCGCTAATGGGAGAGCTCTTAAGCATGGAGAGATTATCAGATTTCAATACTCAAACTCGTTTATGTACGCCCTGGCCTTCAAGTCTGCCCAGTTTTGCTAGCGGAGAATAAAACATTGTAAGTCACACACATTCCTGAATGCTTGTCTGCATGCTTGTAGATCTATATTACATACACAAGCAGGAGACTGAGCGTGCGTGTGTGTGTGTATGCAGAGGCGTGTACATACAAAGACATAAGCATATCGCAGAGTCGGGAGGCTTCTACGAGTGGAATACCGCAGTTCAATGTGCAGATCGTAAACACGTGTCTGGCAAACTGTGCTCCTTCCAGTATACACCTCTACTGTGGATGGTTTGCCTCAGCTTCACTTGTAAATGAGAATGTGTTTCACAGGGTGGGGTTTGATGACTGTCTTGTTAATGGAGGTCGGCCTCTCAAGCACGGAGATATAGTCAGATTCGAGTATTCCAACTCTTTTATGTATCCTCTTAGATTCAGGTCTGCCAAATTTTGCTAAGTTTTTTTTTTTTTTTTTTTGATTCAATATATATATAATACAGAGTTTTTACATGGTTTTAATTAGTTCATTAATACATAATATATTCTCTGATAAGTTAGATTTGGAATGATTTGTTAAGGATCTTGTTCACACTAGGTAGCATGAGTACCCAGTATCTTATGTGTGTTATTAGTCAATAAATAGTACGTTGAATAACGCGTGTATGCATGGGGCCGCGTGTGTAATACACCTACGCTACGTTTTTATATGTGTATTTGTGATTGTAACTGTATCTATACCGAAAGAGTACAAGTGGGTTTTCAAAGAGGAATGAATATGTGTAAGACTTACAGGTTGCATGGGGAGGACAAGGACGTAATTATACATAATTTGCATATATAATTAATCAAGTATTCAAATATGTAGAATGTTCAGGGTCTTTGTATTATAAATATACGGAGCCAGCTTCACAAGAAAAGGTCTAAAAGGGAATGATAAATAATGCATTGTATATAAATGTATGTAACCAGGCTTTCTACATCCAATACAATTTAGTATATTCTTTCTGATCATCAGAGAAGATCCACCTGGTTGGTTATTATTAAAATATTAGATTATATAAATATACATAGACATGGACAAGTGAGAAAATCTTAATGCTCCAAGGTCCAAGTGAGGAATGGGCTTTGAACAACCAGCTCAGATTTCAACTGTCTATATCCATGCATATATAAAACTACATAACTTAGTTTTTTATATACACACCCACCCACACATGTATTTGTGTAAGGCTGGAAACACAACTGCATGAACAGTTCTGTGCCTGGAGAGAACAGATGTCTGTCTTATGACCAGATCAAACATATATGTGAAAGCAACATATATTAATCTATGTAACAAAATGGGGCCATTCAACAAAACACGTGACATACTTTAGAATTTGTTAGTTCAAAACTCATATTCACTACACACACGCACGCACGCACGTTAAACTGAACGTGATGATGAGTTGTCTCTATAAGCGTGTAGGTTAAACTATAGTGAGCCACTGTACAAAATGCCAACGGTGATTGTATATATTTTCTCAATATAAAGTTTAACTAACCACATGGAAAATGGAAAAAGCTTTCTTAACTCACAGTTAATTATGTTAAGTTAAGCAAAAATGTAGCAGAAAACACACACACATGTACGCACGTATACGTGTATACGTCGTCCCACGTCTTGTACCTCCGCATTATACATGGATCAGAGCATTAGCAATGTATTTGCTAAGAAGTGGGAGCCTCCTTCCAGCAAAGCAGTGCCTCACGTGCGTGTGCGTGTGCGTGTGTGTATGTGTGTGCACGCAAGGATCTCTACTTGTTAACCAAGAACTATGTATGTTACGGATTTTATGTACTCGTCAGAACGTTGGAATTCACGTAAGGATTCTCACACAAGATATCTGTATATGTACCATTTGTGCAGGTCAAAGCAAAGTTTGAGCTATTTGTAACATATATAACAAGTACATTAATAATTTATGTTATTTAATTATATATTAATATATAAACGTTTATAGAACATATATCCATATTGCTATTACAATTTTGCCTCTATTCGTACTTTATTCAGTGCCAGAACACGCACTGTACAGGTGGTTTAGATGAGACATTTTACATAGAAAATGCAGCTGTATTTTCAGCTGGATTGTGAGAATCGTCCTTCATTAGAAAAAGTGACACACAGAAGCTCACTTTTACTCCACAACGTGTCTGTCATATATATATATTTACATTTTCTATGAAACCACTTATCAAAATTAACCAGAACTGGTACATATCCTGATTAGAGGTGTACTCTGGATTGGATCCACAAGCAAGTAACACACAACTGTGTACTGTGTATACACATACATGTGATGATGCAACTTAAGAGGGGAAACACACGTACCTTAAATTGTACAAGATGGGCAATGCGTCCGGATAGATCCGTCCTGACCACCAGGGGAACTCCCCGTGACAAACATCTGATACGAGCTGAGCTGCATTCTTAACAATCTCGATGCCCTCGAGGTTAGCATTAGCAGTGAGATTAATCGACTTTCGAGGAGGTATTGATACCCGTGAATACGAAATGTTCTTACCTAGCTCGTCCCCACCGTACAAGACGTACATTGTCACGGTATTGATCTGTGATTTCAATAAGAGGTTCCGGTTGTACGTCTCGAGTTCCATAGCAAGACCGAGGTCCAGATGGATCCCCGAGCTTGCGTTAATATTCATACCCTTCAACTGCAAATCTGTAACACGGATTCTGAGTGTTCTTGGCCGCAAGAAGAGCGTGGAAGTTAGAAAAATTAAACACAGAAACCATGGTGTTAAATGCTTCCTTTTAATTGGATTTTCCTCTCGAGCCATTCTTGTTGATCAACTATACATACTCTAGCTGGTACTAAAATATAATTCTCAATCACAGGAGGATACGTGGAGAGATAAAAGCCGTTGGATAGTGGTAACCTTTTGCAACAGAACAGAAAAAACAAGCAGGAGCAATTAGGGTTCCAAGCGCCTGGAGATGGCCACCGCTTGCCGCAGGTACATTTCTTATGTCGATTTGTATTGTGTACATGTAGGTTATGTCTTGAATTTGTGCAGCCATAAGTCTCCCAGGCGATTGGCAATGATACACGAAGAAGCAACCAAGCTCGAGAAGGATACCATCAAATTAGAGAGAGAAGCTAAAGACAAAGAAATGAAGCTTGCGAGCATCCGTGCTGCATTGGCGATAGAACACAGATTGCATGAAGATATCAGGTACATAGTGGTTGTGTTTTTAACCATGTACATCGGGTGTTTTCGGGTATATGATGTGTTTAGAAAACGGAGAGGGAGATGTACATCGGTGTGCTTGTGTGTACAAAGATATGTGTTTAGAGAGAGAGAACATCACCTTCATGTATATGTGCATATGGATATAAAGAGATGTGTTTAGAAAACGAGAGAGAGAGAGAGAGAGAGAGAGAGAGAGAGAGAGAGAAGAAATGAGTACCTTCATGTATATGTCATATGAATACAAGGAGTTGTACTTAGAAAACGGGGAGAGAAAGAGAGAGATGTACATCGGTGTACTTGTGTATACATGAGTAACTTCATGTATGTGTGCATATGGATACAGAGATGTGCTTAGAGAGAGAGAGAGAGAGAGGATATTGCACAGTACTCTGATAATGAGAGAGAGAGGTGTTGTGTTTTAGTTTGACAGCATATTTCACAGTCAGTACTCTGATAATGAACAGTTTACAGCAAGGAAGTCAAGCACAAGGGCTGGTGGGGCACCGCACAGGTTTTTTCTTCTTTCTTACAATTAGAAAATGGTAATGTACACATATACGTGTGTGTGCGTGTGTTTCTTCATAGCTAATGCTCTTAACTTGCAGAAAAGCAAATGCAGTGACTTACTTGGGAAATCCAGGACACTAAAGCCACTTCAGGAGCTCAAATCAACTCGCAGTGCTTCCTGTTGCTCATTAAGTAGGTGCAGTTCATATATAAATGTATGTGATCATATAGTTTAAGATCTAAATATAAAATGTTTTTTTAGAGACGAGCACAACAGAGAACGAGCTAATGGGGCGTATTAAAATGGAGGAGCAATATGAGCTGGACAGCTCCAAGTTTGACATGTCATTCAAGAGGGCATCCAGCATGCTTTTGAGCTCATTTGACAGTGATACAAGTTTTGATGGAACAAAGCTAAGCCAGTCTTCTTCTTCTGCCTGTTTTACTGACCGAGAAACAACACCAGGCAAGTGTCTATGCATGTGCGTGTGTGCTTATGTGTTTTTTGCATAGTGTTATATCTGTATACACATATACAACAAGTATATATATGTCCCAGTGTAAGTAAGCTTCCATGGGTGTACAGTGAATGTCGGCCTTACCAAGGAATTTAGTGAATCGAGCTCAATGATGGAAGAAGACCCTTGTTGTATGGGAAGCCAAACAGATCACTTCTGTCCACCTACACTTAGCAACGAGGCTTCAGCGCATCCACCTCCCAACAAGAACGAAAAAAGTTACTTCGAACACGTAAGCTTATATTTTATTTAAATATGTATAAGTACTCTTGCACACAGACACACACAAACACACGCATTGTTATTTATATATTTATCACTTGGCAGCTTCTTGCTCAAACTCACATGGTTCCCAAGCGATCCTTGTACGAGAGCTTTCAAGTTCCAAAGCAATTAGAGGAAGGCACATAAGAAAATAATTTATTTTAACATTTTAAGTAAAGAATGAGACAAATGGTCACAAATAAGCATTTGGGGGGTGTAGCTCAGATGGTAGAGCGCTCGCTTTGCATGCGAGAAGTACCGGGATCGATACCCGGCGTCTCCAATGTTTCATTAAGTATGTGCGCATATTTTTAAGGGATTCACATAAAAAATGATTGGCCTAGGTATATTCGAATATTTAGAGAATATTTTTTGAAGGAAAATTGGCTTATACATTTGAGAAAATTAGGGTTGGGGTTTAGGATGCGAGGAGGAGGGTTGCTCAATCGCGTAGTCTCCTATGTTCTCAACGAGCTTATTGTTGACCGCCTTGCAAACAGGTTTGCCATTCGCCTCATGTCGATTCACAAATCAATATATTTTCGCATTTTAATGTATATGTCGATTCATACTTATATGACATAACAATTTCATGAAAAAATACACCAAATTTATTAGAAATCATTTTCGACATGCATATACGAAATTAGTTTAACAGCTTCCTTGCAGTATAACATTCCAGAGGTTTGCTGTTCGTTCTTCCAAAGCTATTGAAGACCTTGCCCGTAAAGGTAGAATGTTGATTTGCTTATTAAACGTTTTATTATATCTCTTAATTCACTTAAATATGTACCAAGATACAGCATATACAGACATGTACATGTATGTCGTGTGTATATAAACATAGGATTTTGGTATTCAGGTGTGGAGAAGAAAGAGGCAATGGCAGAGCAATTCAGAGACTTGAAGGAAGAGGCAAGTAGATACAAGTTTTAGATTCTATATTCATTCTTCTCATATAATCTCTTATTTTCAAGTATAAACAGGTGTCCAGAAACATCAAAGATGGTACGAGATGATGTTGCTGTATAATACATGGATTCTATAAACTAGGTAAATTGCAAAGCTTTTTTTTCTTTATATTAGATCGCCTACGATAATATCAATATATGTGATACAGAAGTATCCTGTATCGTATATTTTTGGGGAGTCAGGTGCTACATACTTATAGATCATATATAATCCCTTCACTGACACACTCACATACACACAAACATTGTGTTGCATATGAACATGCGGGTTTTTCAATGATTTCTGATAAATGTGTAGGAAAATTATATTAAGAGGTTACACACACATTAGCATGCTAATAATGCCAGGCATAGGAGCCTCCTTTTACCACTCCACACATATAATACAGCAAAATATATATATCTACACATCATATCAATATTATACAATTATACATGTACATATGCAATGAGGTTTACGAGCACGATCACTACAGTATATTAATCCAGCAATTTAAATTAAGATTAGATATATGATATATAAAGCTTTGCAAATAAGCTATATATAAGAAACCACTAACGTAGTAGCTGTCCTGCGTTGAACTAGTTCGTACATGAACGTTCATGCTAAGAACCCTAAAGCAGAGGAATATGGTTTATTCCCCTGTTTTAGGGTTCTAGAGGCCTCTGTTTTAGGTCTGTAACACAGAATGGGCGAGGGCGCTGCGGCAGGTGGAAACGAGGATCGCGATGCATCTCAGCAAGCTACAGAGAGCAGGATGCAAATCAGAAAGCTACAGAGGTGACAGAGGTGTGTGAAAGCAGCAGCAGCAAAGAGAATGTAGCTTCCGCATTTCAGGCACGGATCTACTTTGCAGCATTTCTATTAGCGGTGGGCTTAATAGCGGCGATTATCTCAGGCATTGGAGACAAATCCGAAGGTCAGATATATGAATCATATCATATGCATACATATATGCATGACCATATTTAGCAACGTACCCAGATGATCTGTTTTCATGAACGTATATGACCGTACACATACATAAACATATATATCTAAGACATACATACGTGCATATATGCATAGTGCATGTATGGGCGTATTTAGCGATTTACCAACAGATGGTCCGCTATCAATGCCTGCTCTCGTGAGAGAACATTACGCAAATGGGAGATTCATCAAAGTGGACCTGGGCAGTCAGCAGAGGTCTGTCAAGGTGTTTGTGAGGATAACTACTTCAAAGGATCGATCCGCAGAAACTGTAGTTCTTCTCCACGGAATGGGTAGCAGCTCGTTTCTGTACAGGAAGATCATACCCCTCCTTGAAGAGTTCAATGTGATTGCTCTAGACTTCCCTGGATCAGGTATGCATGTGTATGTGTAATGTATGTGTATATACACACTTGAAGAACACAATGTGATTATTTACTATCAGGTTTATCGGAGAAATATACGCTTGAGGAGCAAGAGGCAGGCGGGTTGACATGGGTGTTTGCTAAGGTTAGTCAGGTTTTCAAAGAAATTCTTGAAAAGGGGCCCTTCTGGCGTGTCGAGCAGATGTTTGAAACAGGTTCGCTTCCAAATCCAACTGAAGCCATGGAGACTGTAGAGTTCCCAGTTGGTGGAGACACCGAACAGCTGGTTGAATCTCTAGAACAGGTGCATATATACTTGACTTTGTTTGTGTGTGTGTATTGATCTGTAAATACTATGTATATCTGTGTAGTATAGAATGATCTCTCTTCAGACATATACATAATATGTGCTTGTTTATACTTATCTTATAAGCAGGTTTTGGATTCAATTGGGATAGACCAAGTACACCTTGTGGCTCACGATACAGGCTCAGAGGCCGCCAGAGTGTGGTCTTTACGCCATCCTTTACGGGTTCGAACAGTGACCATTATTGACTCTTCACCTGGTAAACCAGGTTTACCAGTTTTCCTTCTTGGAAGTCCTTATGTTGGGACACTCTTATTGGTATGTAAACATCTTTACTCTCGTATACTCAACTCGTGCTGTCTACGGAAGCCTGAGGTAAGTTTATCTGTATATATGCATGTGCGTATGTGGTATGTATGTCACATGTGTATGTACTTTTTATAGATGGACGTAGCAGAGGCATACTTGTTCTTGCTGCGCAGTCATGGCGGTAGACCTGCCTTGCTGGAGATGGCCAGGATGTTAAATTCGACTTTGAGTATCGGATTGTGGTCTGAGATAAACGCTGATACTCCCGTACAGGTTAGTGGTATATATACTTTTCATATTTGAGTCCATGCATCAGGTTGTTGCTTGTATGTACATGCAAATACATTGAATGTCCTGTTCAGGTTTTGTGGGCCGCAAGGTGGTCGGATGAATGGCAGGAAGAAGGACAAAGGGTGTCCGACTTATTGCCAGATGCTTCTCTTGTTTTGCATTCTGGTGGCAGATGGCCTCAGGTAATAAGACATCATTATACATACAACATTTACGATGTGTTTACTATGAATGTCTAAACTTTATCACAAAACACACACACACACACCGGTTGTCTTTATTAGGAGGATGCTCCAGAAGAAGTTGCAATGGCAATTAAGAAGCTGGTTTTGTCAGTCCCAAAGTTGACGCAGGCCGAAAGTGACGAAGAAGGCAGTGCAAAGAGAACTGATGCGCATTCTCATCACTTTGATGAGGATGATCATCACCACCATGGACACATGCACCATGACCACCACGGACATGATCATCATCACCATGGCCATGATTATGCTGCATGGGGTATGTAAACTTCTATATACTAAGATAATATGTTTAATCACTTATTTCAAGAAAAAACTTACTAAGAGTGTGTGTGGAGAGAGAGACACTTAAGCTTAATAAAGTTTAGAAGTTGTACCGGGTGTGTATATGTTTAATGATAAATATATATGCTATTTACAGTATAATTATATGGAATAGAGATCTAGTATTATAATGTATATACATATTTTTCAAGTGCAGTGAAATAATGCTGAGTATGTGTGATAGTTGGAAGGTTTGTATATATTATATATAATTATTCATTTATGTAT
Organism: Selaginella tamariscina; assembly: GCA_003024785.1. Classification (NCBI taxonomy): domain Eukaryota; kingdom Viridiplantae; phylum Streptophyta; class Lycopodiopsida; order Selaginellales; family Selaginellaceae; genus Selaginella; species Selaginella tamariscina. Next base: position 396,395 of record PUQB01000007.1, read on the forward strand.
AAACATAATCTATAGAAATATAGTTTATTTAACTTGCTTTGTGTTTAATTAATATATTTTAAATATAGTTCATACTGTGCTTAGGAGTATTTATTCATGTTAAATCTGATCAAGTTATATTTAATTTTTATTTTTAATAATAAATCCTTACGGTTTCCCACATGACTTAACCGACCCAGCGAGCCCTAATGCAAAACAAATATGAAGATAACAGTGTAATTCTGTTTTAGGGTTCTTAAGCCCAACAAGGGTTTGAAGGAGCGGCTTCCTCTTCCACAGGTGCTCAATTCTACACATTGTGAGCTCTCCGAGAGCTAAAATGATGCCCGGCGGCGGACCCCCGGGCATGCCGCCATCGCCATTCGATGCGCCTCCTCCAGGTATGGCGCCCATGATTCCTCCACAAATGCAGCCGCCGCCTCCCCAAGGCTTCCTCATGCATCCACCTGGCGTTCTTATTCCTCCCGGAGGTGTTCTTCCTCCTCCCGGTATTCCAGAAGCGCCCACACCTGCAGATTTGGAGAAGCAGCTCGAGGAGAAGGCTCGCAAATGGATGCAGCTCAACTCCAAGAGGTATGGCGAGAAACGGCGATTTGGGTTTATCGAGATTCAGAAAGAGGACATGCCGCCGGAACACGTGAGGAAGATCATCAAGTAAGTGTTTGTAGTCCTATTTTCGTTGTCAAAATCGTGTTTTTGGTTTAAACGAAATGTGGGTTTTTGTGCAGGGACCATGGGGATATGTCATCAAAGAAGTATCGGCATGATAAGAGGGTTTACCTGGGTGCTCTCAAATTTGTACCTCACGCGGTCTACAAGCTCCTGGAGAACATGCCCATGCCTTGGGAACAGGTAACTTACTGTGTTACTCATATGTCCTTTGTTTGTGAAACTTGAATGGTTTTAGTTTATTTCAATGTCTAAATATTTGCGTCATTTCAGGTTCGTGAGGTGAAGATACTGTACCATATTACTGGAGCTATTACGTTTGTTGATGAGATTCCGTGGGTTGTCGAGCCCATCTACTTAGCTCAGGTATAATTTTCTTTTCAATAGGGTGTATGTAGTATATTTGTTTCCGTGTCTGTGTATATGATATATTCATTTTAAAGATTATTTTTGCTATAGTACGTTATTTTTCCTGCAGTGGGGCACAATGTGGATAATGATGAGACGGGAAAAGAGAGACAGGAGGCATTTCAAGAGGATGAGGTTTCCTCCATTTGATGACGAAGAGCCACCGCTTGACTACGCCGATAACCTTCTAGACGTCGATCCTTTAGAGCCTATACAATTAGAGCTCGACGCAGAAGAAGATGCAGCAGTCTACAGATGGTTCTACGATCACAAGCCTTTAGTGAAGACGAAGCTAATCAATGGTCCGAGCTACAGAAGGTGGCAATTATCTCTACCCATAATGGCTACCCTGCATCGTCTTGCTGGGCAGTTGCTGTCGGATCTCATTGACAGGAATTACTTTTATCTTTTTGATATGGAGTCTTTCTTCACTGCCAAGGCTCTCAACATGTGCATACCAGGTATGTATACTGTGTACTATATTTATTACTTGTTTCGTACTTTGGTATGGTATAAACCGTTCTTGTAACATAACATAGAGTACAGTGAGATGTTTTCGTGCTATATTAACTTCTATCTGCAGGTGGGCCTAAGTTTGAGCCACTTTATCGTGACATGGAGAAGGGAGACGAGGATTGGAACGAGTTCAACGATATAAACAAGCTGATTATACGGTCGCCACTAAGGACCGAATACAGAATTGCGTTTCCACATCTGTATAACAACAGGCCACGGAAGGTGAAGCTCGGAGTTTACCACACGCCCATGATAATGTACATAAAGTCGGAGGATCCTGACCTTCCAGCGTTTTACTTCGACCCCTGATCCACCCAATACCGTTCTACAAGATGGATAAGAGATCAAGAAAGGGTGAGCCTCCTGAGAGAAGATGAAGAAGATGACTTTGGTCTTCCAGAAGGTGTAGACCCACTGTTAACCAATACTCCGCTCTACACGGACACTACTGCTGCTGGAATCGCATTGCTTTTCGCTCCGAGGCCTTTCAACATGCGTTCTGGGAGGACCCGTCGTGCGGAAGATGTTCCTCTTGTCTCCGACTGGTACAAGGAGCATTGGTAAGTATATATCCATGTCTACATAAAGTTATGGATAATAACCGTTGTTATAATTTGCTCATTTATCTAATCATTTTGTTGTATTACAGTCCACCAACATACCCGGTGAAGGTCCGAGTTAGCTATCAAAAGCTGCTGAAATGCTACGTTCTCAACCAGCTGCATCATAGGCCGCCAAAAGGGCAGAAGAAGAAGTACTTATTCCGCTCTTTGCGTGCTACTAAGTTCTTCCAGACAACAGAACTTGACTGGGCAGAAGCAGGTATGCATAATTTATAACGTATAATTTTATTAATGTTGTTTTCAAATAACTTATGAATGCTGTTTTCGAAACAGGACTTCAAGTATGCAGGCAAGGCTACAACATGTTGAATCTATTAATCCATCGTAAGAACCTGAATTATCTGCATTTGGATTACAACTTCAATTTGAAGCCAGTCAAGACTTTGACAACGAAGGAGCGGAAGAAATCGCGCTTTGGAAATGCGTTCCATCTTTGTCGAGAGATTCTGAGATTAACCAAGCTGGTAGTGGATGCGAATATCCAGTTCAGACTCGGGAACGTGGACGCCTTCCAGTTAGCTGACGGACTTCAGTACACTTTCAGTCACGTTGGACAGCTTACGGGTATGTACAGGTACAAGTACCGTCTCATGAGGCAGATACGTATGTGTAAGGATCTTAAGCACCTGATATACTACCGATTTAACACTGGACCGGTTGGTAAAGGGCCCGGTTGTGGTTTCTGGGCTCCTATGTGGAGAGTGTGGTTGTTCTTCCTTCGTGGGGTTGTTCCTTTACTGGAACGCTGGCTTGGTAATCTTCTAGCTCGTCAGTTCGAAGGAAGGCACTCTAAAGGGGTTGCGAAGACTGTTACTAAGCAACGTGTGGAAAGTCACTTTGATCTTGAGCTCCGAGCTGCTGTCATGCACGACGTTCTTGATGCAATGCCTGGTAAGTTTATTCAACTATGTTATAACAGATAGTATAAGTACTCATGTGTGAATGTACAGAGGGTATAAAGCAGAATAAAGCACGAACTATTCTTCAGCATCTAAGTGAGGCATGGAGGTGCTGGAAAGCAAACATTCCGTGGAAGGTTCGTATACATAGTCAATATAATTTCATATATACTTACTGGTATATGCTTTCAGGTCCCTGGATTGCCTGTGCCGATTGAGAATATGATTCTTCGATACGTGAAGTCGAAGGCGGACTGGTGGACTAATGTTGCACATTATAACCGAGAGCGTATTAGGCGTGGAGCAACAGTGGATAAGACTGTTTGCCGGAAGAACCTCGGGCGTTTGACGCGGCTATGGCTGAAAGCAGAGCAGGTAAATTCTTTTTCCTGTATATGAATATATGTAATGTATGTGTGTATGTATTTGAATGATAGACTTATAACATGATGTTGCATAACAGGAGAGGCAACACAATTATCTGAAAGACGGGCCTTACGTGACACCGGAGGAGGCAGTTGCTATTTACACGACTACTGTCCACTGGTTGGAGTCGAGGAAGTTTTCACCAATCCCCTTCCCACCTTTGTCATATAAGCACGACACCAAGCTTCTAATTCTCGCTCTCGAGCGTCTGAAGGAGTCGTATAGTGTTGCTGTTCGATTAAATCAACAACAGAGGGAGGAGCTTGGTCTCATTGAGCAGGTCAGTTTAAGCTACTATATCTATATCGTGATTCGATTTGTGGAAGCCTATAAGATGGAATTATACTGGATAACTGGGTAATGTTTGAATAGATTTTACTCATTTTGCTGTTTCGTTTTACAGGCGTATGACAACCCTCACGAGGCACTGTCACGTATTAAGCGGCATTTGCTAACGCAGCGAGCATTTAAAGAGGTACTAATAAGAATAATTCACTTATGTCATACTACATGGTATATAATCTATGTACGCGTTCTTACTTTGGTTCGTTTTATTTTAGGTGGGAATTGAGTTTATGGACTTGTACAGTCACTTGATACCCGTATACGAGATTGAGCCACTGGAGAGATAACAGATGCATACCTGGACCAGTATTTGTGGTACGAGGGTGATAAACGGCATCTTTTCCCGAATTGGATTAAGCCTTCTGACTCTGAGCCGCCTCCGCTTCTCGTGTATAAATGGTATGTGTTATTTTGGTGCATATACATGCTAAATACGAATAATGTTACTATTATTTTATGTAGGTGCCAGGGTATCAATAACTTGCAAGACATCTGGGATACATCTGAGGGTCAGTGCGTCGTTATGCTTCAGACCAAGTTTGAGAAGTTTTTCGATAAAATAGACTTGACAATGCTTAACAGGTACGCATATTGTTTCATACATAGATAGATATGAGATACCTTACTATAGTGACGATGCAATTTCTAGTCATACATTGTATAAGAATTGTGTTTTACATTGTTCTTATTGATAGATTGCTTCGTTTGGTGCTTGATCACAACATAGCTGACTATGTCACGGCCAAGAACAACGTGGTGCTTTCATACAAGGACATGAGCCATACGAACTCCTACGGTCTCATTCGAGGACTACAGTTCGCATCATTTGTAGTTCAATACTATGGACTGGTCCTTGATTTGCTGGTACTTGGTCTTACTCGAGCTTCAGAGATTGCTGGTCCCCCACAAAAACCCAACGAGTTCATGACTTTCTGGGACGCCAAGGTGGAGACTAGGCACCCCATCCGTTTGTATTCAAGATATATCGACAAAGTTCACATCTTGTTCCGGTATGTACATTTCTATGTCTATTGGGATTATGTTTCCCATACTTTACTTGTCTGTTGTCTGTTACCAGTACGTGTTTTTTATCTCCTATTTGTTTTGCTTAGGTTTACTCACGAGGATGCTCGAGATATGATACAGAGGTATTTGACAGAGCATCCCGATCCGAACAACGAGAATATTGTTGGATACAACAACAAGAAATGCTGGCCTCGTGATGCTCGGATGCGCTTGATGAAACATGACGGTAAGCCATAATAGCTAGTTACTGTTTATTTGTAGATTATAATATTTATATGCATGTATATACTTATTTACTCTTTTGGATAGTGAATCTTGGACGGAGCGTTTTCTGGAATGTAAAGAACAGGCTTCCTCGAAGCGTAACAACACTGGAATGGGAGAATAGCTTTGTCTCCGTCTATAGCAAGGACAATCCCAATCTGCTCTTTAGCATGTAAGTTGTTATCTGCACATACAATTAATAGCTATGTATATGTTGATTTGGTGATGTGATTTTGTTCTGTATAGGTGTGGATTTGAAGTTCGCATACTACCAAAGTGTAGGATGTCTCAAGAAGCTTCGGAAGCAAGGACGGCGTATGGAATTTACAGAATGAGCAGACTAAAGAAAGAACAGCCATGGCTTACCTTCGTGTCGATGACGAGCACATGAAAGTCTTTGAGAACAGAGTTAGACAGATCCTCATGTCTTCCGGTTCCACCACTTTCACGAAAATTGTTAACAAGTGGAACACTGCTTTGATCGGTACGTTTCTTTTGCTTGTTATCGTTTGTGGTGTATGTATGCATACTGCATGTTTGTGTGTGTGTGGTGTGTGTGTGTATTATGTAAGATAGATGATTAGTAACTAAAGATCAAAGGTCAGATTGCTCTTCTGTGTTTACAAATGTTCAATCTGTTTGCAGGGCTGATGACATATTTCCGTGAGGCCACCGTTCACACACAGGAGTTGCTTGATCTGTTGGTGAAATGCGAGAACAAGATTCAGACTCGTATTAAGATTGGCCTGAACTCGAAAATGCCCAGCCGGTTAGTGATTATTTGAATAGACATATATTCTCATCTCATAGTATGTATACATACAATTCTTAGTTACTCTGGTTTTAATGATGGATGGATGTTTTATACAGGTTTCCTCCGGTGATATTCTACACGCCAAAGGAGATTGGAGGCTTGGGAATGCTGTCAATGGGGCATATTTTGATCCCACAAAGCGACTTGCGTTACAGCCAACAGACGGACGTCGGAATCACACACTTCCGCAGTGGAATGTCTCACGAGGATGAGCAACTTATTCCCAATCTGTACAGGTTAGTGGCATACGTCACGTCAGTATTATAATATACTAAACGCATATACACGCATATGTCACGTCAGTATTATAACATGCTGTATATCAGATACATCCAACCTTGGGAGTCCGAGTTTATAGACTCTCAGCGTGTGTGGGCGGAGTATTCCCTCAAGCGTCAAGAAGCTCAAGCGCAGAATCGACGGCTTACACTTGAGGATTTGGAAGATTCTTGGGACCGTGGGATACCTCGTATTAACACGTTATTCCAGAAAGACCGACATACTCTGGCTTATGACAAAGGTTCGCATTATTTCACAAATATTAACGTAGTATGTTTGTGTATAATATTCATATATTTATGATGTCATTAGGTGGTAGTTCAATATGCTAAGTATAGTGTTTATTATATATTATTAATACAGGGTATAAACGTTACATATGGCATAAATAAATCCAATATTTTGTCATATATCATAATGTTTTGTAATACAGGGTGGAGAGTGCGAACGGATTTCAAACAGTATCAAGTTTTGAAACAAAATCCTTTCTGGTGGACGCATCAGCGTCACGATGGGAAGCTATGGAATCTGAACAATTACAGAACGGACGTGATTCAGGCACTAGGTGGTGTGGAAGGCATTCTAGAGCACACACTCTTCAAGGTACGTGATTATATTCACATAGTTATATAGTGCATAAGACACAACATTGGTTATTATTAGGGGACGTATTTCCCGACATGGGAAGGATTGTTTTGGGAGAAAGCGTCGGGTTTCGAGGAATCAATGAAGTACAAGAAGTTGACAAATGCTCAACGGTCCGGACTGAATCAGATTCCTAACCGGCGGTTTACACTCTGGTGGTCTCCTACTATAAACAGAGCGAATGTCTATGTTGGTTTCCAAGTGCAGCTTGATCTCACGGGGATTTTCATGCACGGGAAGATACCGACTTTGAAAATTTCGCTCATCCAGATTTTCCGAGCGCATCTGTGGCAGAAGATTCACGAGAGCGTTGTCATGGATCTCTGTCAAGTTCTCGACCAGGTATGTGTATTTATACATGATTAATTGCAATGTGCTAATACTAACCACATGCTGTAGGAGCTGGACGCTTTAGAGATTGAGACAGTCCAGAAAGAGACCATACACCCCAGAAAGAGCTACAAGATGAATAGCTCATGTGCCGATATTCTTTTGTTCGCGTCATACAAGTGGCCCATGAGCAAACCGAGCCTCGTTGCAGAAGGTAGGTAACCTATATGTCCATGTGTATATTTATGTATGCAATTTTATACAGGCAAAGACAATTTTGATCAGAAGACCAGCAACAAGTATTGGGTAGACGTTCAACTTCGATGGGGTGATTACGATTCACACGATATCGAACGTTACACTCGTGCCAAATTCCTTGACTACACAACAGATAACATGTCCATTTACCCGGCCCCAACAGGTTAGCATTTTTGTTTTATAGATATGATACTATTTAATATCATATATGATGTAGCGTTGTGCTCACATATAAAAACAACTATTTGCAGGTGTGATGATTGGAATAGACTTGGCCTATAATCTCCACTCTGCATTTGGAAATTGGTTCCCTGGATCAAAACCTCTACTAGCACAAGCAATGAACAAGATTATGAAGGTACAGTAAAGAGAAACGATTTACAAATGCACACAATATGTATAGAAGTAGGAATGTATATACGCGTATACATATATACATGTAGATTACATGTATATTTACATATGTATGTTGCAGGCAAATCCTGCCCTTTATGTGCTAAGGGAGCGTGTGCGCAAGGGGTTACAGTTATATTCGTCCGAGCCAACAGAGCCGTATTTGTCATCTCAAAACTACGGAGAGCTGTTCAGTAACCAAATTATATGGTTTGTGGATGATACCAACGTGTACCGGGTGACGATCCATAAGACATTTGAAGGAAACTTGACAACTAAGCCCATCAATGGTGCTATTTTCATCTTCAACCCTCGAACCGGCCAGCTCTTTCTGAAGGTACCGTTACACGCATACATATGTAGTTAGTGACGATATATGATAATCCTTTAGATGATGACATGTTTTAACTAAATTGGTATGCAGGTGATTCATACGAGCGTGTGGGCGGGACAAAAGCGTCTGGGGCAGCTTGCGAAATGGAAGACTGCAGAAGAAGTTGCTGCATTGGTGAGATCCCTGCCAGTTGAAGAACAGCCCAAGCAGATCATTGTTACTCGTAAGGGAATGCTCGATCCTTTAGAAGTCCATCTTCTTGATTTCCCCAATATTGTCATCAAAGGTGTGTATCTCCATAATATATATTAACATATATGCAATATATAGATATGTCAATACTGAGTTTACAAAACTGCAGGAAGTGAACTTCAGCTGCCATTTCAAGCATGTTTGAAGATTGAGAAGTTTGGAGACTTGATATTAAAAGCCACTGAGCCACAGATGGTGTTGTTTAACATATACGATGATTGGTTGAAAACTATATCTTCGTACACTGCCTTCTCGAGATTGATTCTCATTCTCCGTGCTCTCCATGTCAACAATGAGAAGGCTAAAATGCTTTTAAAACCCGACAAGACTATCATTACCGAGCCACATCATATTTGGCCTACACTCACCGATGACCAGTGGATGAAGGTATGTATTCATTTATAACATAAAAGCAGAAATGATGTGTGATAGCTGATATATACTCTGCTATAGGTGGAAGTCGCACTGAGGGATCTTATTCTGTCGGACTACGCAAAGAAGAACAATGTGAATACTTCAGCGTTAACACAGTCGGAGATAAGGGACATCATACTTGGTGCAGAGATCACTCCTCCGTCACAACAAAGACAGCAGATTGCCGAAATTGAAAAGCAGGTGGGCTAACGTGTACATTTATCTGTGTGCACGCGCGTTGGTATACATGTATATGCGGTTATTCATGTTTTTGCGTTTTTTCTCAGGCTAAGGAGGCTAGCCAGATAACTGCGATAACGACAAAGACAGTTAACGTACATGGCGATCCGCTAATTAGCACTACCACAAGCCCATACGAGCAGCAGACTTTTATTTCAAAGACTGACTGGCGTCTACGTGCTCTCTCATCTACCAACTTATTTCTCCGTGTTAATCACATATACGTGAACTCCGATGACATCAAGGTACGTTTGTTGTATAGTTTCGTGTATTTTATGCAAATGCTAACAAGAATTGGTTAACAGGAGGCTGGGTATACATACATCATGCCGAAGAACGTTTTGAAGACGTTCATATGTATAGCGGACTTACGTACACAGATAGCCGGATATCTATACGGTGTAAGCCCGCCCGACAATCCCAGGTGAAAGAGATACGGTGCATTGTGATGCCCCTCAGCTGGGAAGCCACCAGCAAGTTGCATTACCTGAGCAGCTTCCCGAGCATGAGTACTTGAATGATCTGGAGCCCCTTGGATGGATACACACACAGCCTAACGAGGTTCCGCAACTCTCTCCACAGGTATGTAACTCTCTCTCACACACACACACATGGTTAACATTTCTGTTTCAGGATGTGACTGCACACGCAAAGATATTAGAAAACAACAAACAGTGGGATGGGGAGAGGTGTATAATATTGACGTGCAGTTTCACGCCGGGATCATGTTCATTAACTGCGTACAAGCTGACTCTCAAGGGGTATGAATGGGGACGAGCAAACAAGGACACGGGTAGCAACCCCCCGGTTATCTACCCACACACTATGAGAAAGTTCAGATGTTGCTCAGCGACCGCTTCTTGGGCTTCTACATGGTATGTTCTGTACACACATATGCTTACACTCTCTCTCTCTCTCTCTCTCTCTCTCTCTCTATCTATCTATCTATCTATCTATATATGTATGTATGTATATCTATATAGAACACGTCATTGTTTTAATTATTTTGAATTGTGGACAGGTCCCTGAGACTGGGGTGTGGAACTATAACTTCATGGGGGTGAAACACAGTACAAGTCTGAAGTACGGGGTGAAGCTGGCAAACCCACGGGAGTTTTACCACGAGATACACAGGCCCACACACTTCCTTGAGTTTAACACACTGCAGGAGGCTGACCATATAGAAGCCGAGAGAGAGGACGTGTTTACTTAGTAAAACCTCTTTTGTACACCACGGAAAGACTATGTATATGTAAAGATAATTTCTAAATCATTAAACAAGTTTTTTTAAGACTTAACTAATAACAAATATGTTGGTTAATATAATGATTTAGAAATTATGTTTACATATCTTTATATCATTAAATCATTAAACATGTTTTTAAGACTTACGATTTAGAAATTATCGTTACATACAACAACGATAATTTCTAAATCATTAACCAACATGTAATTAAATTTACACTGATTAATGCTTTTAATGTATAATATTTATGCAATATGCACTATATATACATGCGTGGTGCAAAACATGTGCTTGGCAAATTAAATTGCATAGGTACAATAATATTTGTCAACCATCCTGTCAAAACTTTTCAATAACTAAAGAATACTTAATTAAGATTCTAGAATAATCTAACCACATTATATATGCTTTTATTGTATATATAATAGTACATACCTGCATACAACACCATACTTAAACTTTAAAACAATAAAAATCCTACTTAGTTCGTTGGATGCTTAAGTACAATAAATATGTCATCCTTAACTAATTGCAAGTTAACACAGCATACAGCGCACTCACACCAATAGTTAAAATGGATTTAACTAAACTGAATCACACTCACACCAAATTAGTTTAGTTTAGATTTACTAAAACTTGTTAAGGTGAAACTTAATAGGGGTTTAGTTAATGTTTATTGAATTAGGATAAAGGTTAGGGTATTGTGTGTTTGTGGATCAGTATCGTGGAGCTCTGGTCATTTGTGAATCTAGTGATAATTTAAATATGGCACGAGGAGGTTCTAATGCAGCCAGGTAACAATATGCATATATTTTTGCAATAGATTAGACAACATTTGAGCAGTAGAATGTAAATTTTGTACAGGAGGAAAATATTCCCTCTACACCTTCTACCACACCATTAATAAGTACTCCCACACCTTCAGTAGCTATTCCCTCACCAACTCCTCTGCAACCGGCATTTAATTCTACACCAATTGTTATTCTCACACCCTTCTTTGCACCTGCTGAAACAACACCAATAGTTGAGGCTCCTCCAACTTCAGGTGGAGAGCCTTCGAAAAAGAGGAAGAGAGCTCCAAACTGGAGGGATCATGAGATTGACGCTTTAATCACTGCCAAAATAAAAGAGATGCTTCGTCAAGAATAATCTTCTTCATCAGCAGTTGAAGTGTCACTTTGGAGCTCGTTTTCTTCTTCTGCTTCTTCTATGTGTTCACTCTCCGGTCTACTGCTATCAAACGTTTTTATAGGAGTCATCACTGGTCGTCTCTGCTGCACCTGGTCCATTACCTTGTATGTCCTCTCATCCATAGTAGGAAGGTTCTCTTTCTTACGCTCTGCAGGAGTCATCTTAAAGTAAGCTCCACTGCCAGTATGAGTTTGATAATCGTGTATCATACGATAATCCGAGAGTAAATTCTCCCACTTAAGGCGACATTGCTCTGCAGTCCTATCCACATTCTTAATCACTAACTCTGCAGCAATCTTCTTCCACTTAATGTCAACATTTTCAAACTTGTCCCGTGCACGTGGAGATAGAGCTCCTGGAAGTACTGAAAGGCAAAGGGCTTGAAGCGAATCAACGAGAGTACAAAGTTACTTGTAGACACGCTTAGAGCTTCTTCAGAAAATCAAGGGAAGGTTTTGCTACATATTTCTGAGTCGCAAGCTCATAGAGACACGTTGAAGATGGAGCTCGATAAGGAGTGGGTGGAACTTGAGCGAGAGCGAGTTTGTGTTGATAAAGAAGAGAGGGCTGGGCTACTGGGGGTGTGGGAGTTATGGCAGAAGGCATGAAGAGGATGGGAACTGCAATGGAGATGCGTGAAGGTAAAACTAAAGTTGGCATTAGATATTGCATTCATTATAGTTTAGTTGTTGCATGTTTCATGGTTTTAACACATTTTATATTTTTTGAATATCAGCTCGATTAGCTAAAAGTGAGAGCGAGAACGAGGGACATCATTAGTATAAGAAGTTAATTAATTATGGATTATCAATTAGATGTAGGATGTTGATGAGTTATTTGAAGCATCGTTTCAGTTTATGTTTTTATTTTTTGTTTTATTTAAAGAGTTATTTAAAAGTCGTAGTAGACCTGTTAAGAGAGCAAGATGTGAAGATAGAATATTATTTGATCCTTTAGATATGTGGTTTCTTGAAGAGAATAGATTCTTTGTAGCTTGTAGATATAGGGATGTCGGGCCTTGGTGGGTGAAGCCACGTAGTATTGCATGGTTTGATAATTTCTTAATGGCTTATTACGATGAGGAGCGTTGGAGAGACATTTTTAGAATGTCTAAGGAGAGGTTTCTTTGGTTATGTCGGATGCTTGTTGCGGACTTGAAACATCAAGACACAAACTACAGATTTGCTGTGCCGGTTGTTGTTCAAGTTGCTTGCACATTATATAAGTTGTTAAATAATCCGAGCTTTTTGGATTTATCAGAACGGTTTGCTATTGGTCAATCAACAGCAGTTCAATGTTTTAAACGGACCTGCGAGGCAATCACCCGAGTATTCAGATACAAGTTGAAATGGCCAAGTCATTTGGAAGAGGTTATGGAGAGTATTGCTGGATTTGAACAACTTTCCAAATTACCAAATGTTGCTGGGGCATTGGATTGCACACACTTCAACATTCGTCGGCCAGTGGAGCATGGGAATGACTATTATAATCGAAAGAGCAGGTATACGATTGTTGCACAGGCTATAGTAGACAGCAGGAGAAGGTTTTTGGATTTGCATGCAGGATATCCTGGCTCTGTGCACGACGGAATATGGAGGCTATGTGGTTTTCAAGAGCGCTGTCGTCGGGGCAGCGTGCTGCAACAACCGCGCATGGTGCTGGGGGATGGGAGGGAGATATCACCTTACCTAGTGGCAGACAAGGCATATCGGTGTAGGCCGTGGGTGACGGCACCGTACATGGGAAACCCAAGGCACTGGACACCTGCAGAGTCGATGTTCAACTACGAAGTCTCCAAGGCGCGTGTGGTGTGGAGCAGGCATTCGGTGTGCTGAAAATGAAGTTTAGAATCCTGCACGATGAGATGAATCTGGAGGTCCGGAATGCAACAGACAGCATTGTGACGTGTTGCATACTCAAAATTTATTGATAGACCTGAACGAGGCAGACACGGAGGAAGAGGTGAGAGAGCTGGAGGAGGAGCGGGCGGGAGGCACGCAAGGGGTGAGGACAGCGAGGAAGAGGGCGACGAGGACAGGGCCGGAAGCGGCCGGAGAAGAGAAGCGGAGGGATGGCAAAGAGGGAGGCTCTGAAGGAGTGGCTGCCGTTCCACTAGGGAGGGGGCGTGGAGTAAAAAAAAAAAAAAAAACACCTGCTTTGTAAATACACTTTCCATATGGTAAATTTTTAGTTTGCTTTGTAAAAATCTACGTTTTTATATTGAAGGTCTGTGGTTCAAATACAGCATAATAAATTAATTTATTAAAAATTAATTAATTTTAATCTTTATTTATGTAACTAATGGTGAGAGTGTGATTTTGTTAAAATAACTTATTTAACTTAACTTAACTTCATCATAATCACACTAATTTAGTTAAGTTAAAATATAACTTAACTAAGCTTTGGTGGGAGTGTGATCAATCTAGTTAAGTTATAATAATAACTTAACTTAACTATGTTAACTGTCGGTGGGAGTGGGCTGATATACATATAACTTATGTCTACTATGTGTTAAATAAAGTAAAGGTTATTCTCATTGATGTGGTTTGAAAATTTATATCTAAATCAATAAATAAAATAAAATTAATTCACACACACATATAGTTCACTTGGAGTTAAAGGATATAAGTTGTTTATGATTAAAATTGAGTGGTAATGAAAAACACATAAAAAGCCTATCATATAAAGGAATCAGGTTTACACAATGTACATGGTACTAATAATTACTTTTGTCACATGTTATTCGTTTTATAGTTCCTCCAACATAATGAAGGATCTTCTCTCCTCTTGCATACATTTAATGAAAAGATAATTCCTAATTTTTAACGATTTAAATTTCTTAAGTGTTCATCTAAAAACATATGATGGCATTAATATAATAATTCGCTTGTCTTTAGTTAAGTCCTTCCTTTTCATCAAAAGTAACTTTCCTTTAATAGCTAGATATAACACATCATGCTCGATTTTCAATGTTTAGTGATGTTATCCATAATGTTGCTTTCTTAGCATTTACACAATCCCTATCAATCTTTTTTCGGAACTTTAGTTGTATGGTTAAACAAGATACTACACCAAATTCAAACTCAACTCTTAACATGATTTTTCGCGATCATAAACATGAACTTTGAACTATCTTTCTTCACAAATTTGATGCTTGTGTAATTACCATCGGACACCCACAAGTGGTGTACTAACCATTCTAATATCTAGCTATGGTGTGCTTTAGCACTCTATGACACTCTTGAGCCTCACATCCTTGAAGAGAGTATCAACTATTCAATAACACAATCCAGACAATGCATTTTTTGAACTATTTCATCACATTGAAGAGAGATATCATATGATTAGCTTCAAGAAGAACATAATTGTGTGCCTCACAAACATTGTTATTAAAGTTAACATTTCATCATTCTAGAATAGATGCCGACAAATGCATGAATTAACAACCACTTATCTAGGGTTAATCACTCTCCTCCTAAAAAAAAAATTTACATCTTTATTAAGATAATAACCAAACTATAAAGATCATTACCTTGGCATTCTTTTTTATATGTTAAGTAATCTAAGATGAAATGCAATAGCGTCTCAGTCAGTTAACAACCATTCCTTAATTCATTAGCCACAAAAAGAGTTTAAAATGCCTAAACAAGTATGAATAAGATCTTTGTTCTGCTTGCTTCACTTGTCCAATCACGAATAACATCATTTAAAAACTTATTAAATCTATTGGTTCTTTGTTAAGTCAAGTCTTATAGCGAAAGCACGGTTACTCCATACATTGAAATGCCATTTTATAAGTTAAGGAAAGATGTCCATCCAAGAATTTGTCCAACACTTTCTCATTGTTCTTTAACAAGGAGAAAGAAACACACAAACACGCAACATGTTATATTTCTAACTTACAACATGTAATTCGAAGAAATAATTCGTCCCTTTTATAACAATTATATCCTTAAGTGTAATTGGTAATGATAACCATCTTAAGGTAGGCATGAGTTGAAACGGTGGATTTTGCATTTTTTTTCACCATTTTAATAACATTTGAAAACTTGGTGTTTATAGGCACTCCATCTTTCGAACAACATTTTTTTTATTTACTTTCTTTAACAAATCTATGATGCAATAGTGAAGTTGAACATCTCAATCCTCATTCACCTCATCCATTCATGAACATTAAAGGATTATTAAGGGTACTCTTGCCTTGAATTGCCTCCTTAATTGTGACTAAGGGCTCTATAGAAATGTAAACCTAACTCTATGAAATAAAGGGGGAAGAGGAGCGTTTAGCTATGGATTGAAGCGATTGTAGGAGGTGTACACTAGCGTGCATGTTACACAGTCTTTTTTTTTTAAATAAAAATTCACCATGTTAAGTATTTTTTTAAATAATAAATTCACCATGTTAAGTATTTTTTTTAAATAATAATTCACCATGTTAAGTATTTTTTTTTTAATAATAAATTCACCATGTTAAGTAGTATTCTAATTAAATTTAAATATAACAATTGAATTCAACTTAGAAATAAACTCTATAAGTTAAAGATAACAATAATGTTAGTTATGGGTACACTTAAAGAAGTTAGAATTAGAAAGAAAAAATTTACTAAGTTAATTAAATTAAAAATTATTAAATAATTAAGCCTAAACATAATAACTTAATATAAACTCATTATATTAAAAATAACAATTTTGTTACAAGTTCAACTTAAAGAATAAACTCACAAAGGTCATTAAATAATTAAACTCATACATGAGTAAACTTAAAAGTTAAATAAATTTATAAGTTAAAAATAATAACTTAATTAAGGGTATTAAATATACAACGTGTTAAAATGGAATAAGTTACTCCACCGTATGAAACTTAATATGAATGTAAATGTATATAAATTATGCCATCAAATATTAAGTATATAAAATTAGTCATAATTTAACTTTAACATTTATATATATTTAACATATATATATATATGCTACATATATATTATTTACATGTTGAACTTCAGCAGCTTTGTTTCACGATTAGAAAATTTATTAAAATCCCACGTTTATTATTATTCCTCGTTTACATATCCATGCTTATAAAATTTCCCAGTAATAAAAAAAACAGCATGTCAAATGTATATATACACACCGTAATATATGTGTAGTACACCGACACGTTTGTAACAAACGTTAATATATTGTATTTAAACAAGTTTTACATTGAAAGCGTGGCTTCTACCTCAACTGCGTACCACAACGTGTACACATAGTCCGTTATGAGAACTGCAACACACAGGAATGAAACAAAACTTGAACGTACTCCTCACCTATATAACAACAACAGAAATTGTTAATCAGATATGATAAAACTCATTAACAGTACTTAAATCCATCTTAACTTCATGATTAATTCCAATCTAGATATGTGGAGCATGGGGAGAGCTACAACTAGTCGATCCTACTGAAAACCCATTAACGCTACTTAATCCCAATCTAGGATATGTGGAGAATGGGGAAATCTACAACTATCCAACTCACCTTAACATGATGCTTGAGCTCCGCAGACCGGACACATCCCATCGGCGGGTGTCGCAGATTTCACCTTCCGGCTCTGCCCACAAACAAAAGGTATAAAGAAGAACATCTCTCCTCACTAATCTCTTCACAAGATCACACCGAAATCGATGAATTGATAAAAACAAATCACGGAAACCCTATTTAAATCTACTGTGAGGAGTGTCACGCAGCGTGATAGGTGTCACCCAATTTCTCGTCCACGTGTCATGCTTTTACTTAACCAAGTCATATCAATGTTCAAAACCTAGTTCAAAATATTAAGGGTTAAATAGTAGGTTAAGTTGTAAATTATAATAAATTTAATTATATATTTATTTTAAATGATATAATATACTATATAATATGTAAATATAAATTATAATTACCCATAACAAATAATGAAAAGGCACGTTACAAAAGGTAAACATATGAATTGCAAATTACCTGAACAAATACATTATATATATAATCAAATGGTAGAATTATAAATTTACAATTACATCTTTATCTTATAATTAACATATACATATAATTAAAATATTTATAAAATTATACACGTAGATGCACATTATATAAATATAATTAAATGGTAAGAATATTGTCCGTAATAAAAAATATTACACACGCACACACATTATATATACTCGTATGATGGTAAAGAGTATGGGGACAGGAATCGAACATGGGAACTATTTGGAAAGCATGCAAGCCTTATACTCAGATATTGGCAACCCAAAGAATAAACGAAAGACGCCAGGCGGCATCATTTTCTCACTATTTTTTCGGCACTTTTGTCCGTTGTTTTTCGGTGGATCCTCTACTAGCATATCCCAATTTGCTCACTGTTTGACCGGCATAGTCAACGTCGACCGGTATAAGTAGCCCACGTCGTGCTTAATCATTAGATTGATCGTCCATGGATAGTTATCCAGCGACTCCAGAGAGCGACAACGACGACTGCAGCCTGCGATCGTCCGGTGAGTCGTCCGTCAAGGAGCAGGAGAGGTTCCTTCCGATTGCAAACGTGAGCAGAATCATGAAAAAGGCGTTGCCGGGGAACGCAAAGATATCCAAAGACGCCAAGGAGGCTGTCCAAGAGTGCGTGTCCGAGTTCATCAGCTTCATAACCGGTGAGGCATCCGACAAGTGCCTGAGGGAGAAGCGGAAGACCATCAACGGTGAGGATCTCCTGTGGGATGGCGATCCTCGGGTTCGAGGACTACATCGAGCCGCTCAAGTGCTACCTCAACCGGTTCAGGGAAGCAGAAGGCTCTACAACTCCTGTGAGTACAACCATCGCAGGCAATGGCAAGGTATCTACAGAATCCGCACCGTACAATATAAGCGATCTGCTGGTGAACGGTGGGCTTGCCTCGCAGCTCCTCCAACAGCACTATACTCACTGGAGACAAATGTCTCAGTGATATTATTATTCTGCATTTGTTAATTGATGCATCCATCTTTTAATCTGTGGAGAATAAATTGTTACACACACAAACACGTGTATGTTATGACATGCACATGAAGTGAATGACTCCCCTTTTCACCCTTTTTAAGGGTTAAGGGTAAAAAGGTTAAGACTATATTTTGAAAATGCACATGAAGTGAATGACTCTCCCTTTTCACATAAAAGGGTTAAGGGTAAAGAAAAGGATAAACCTAAAAACGTTAACTTATACGGTCACATGCTGCATGCACACGCGTGTTCCGTTTCCTCCCCCTTTTTTCTAATTCCTATTAAATAGCTTTCCTTTAAAATTTAATAATGGCCGTTTCCTGCCCCGCTGACACAAAAAACGCACTGTACGAACAAGACACGTGTTGCATACGTGGAGGAGCTCCACCGCCAGATCAACGGGAGGGATCTGCCGACCGACGTAAAAGTTAACGCACGAATCCTGTGATCTCCGTACAGAATCCCAACCTTCGGAGTTGAGTCTCAACGGTTGAGATCCTTACACGTGGAGGAATCACAGAGAAAGGGGAGAAACAGAGCAATTTTGTTTAGGTTTCACATCGATATATGAATATGTTTCACATTTGGGGAGTTTTGCAAAAGGTGAGTTTCACATCAAATGTAGTATTTTCATATAGAAAAAAACACGCAGAGAGAGAGATGGGTAGAACTCCCTGTTGTGATAAGGCAGCTGTAAAGAAAGGGCCATGGTCACCTGATGAAGACATCCTACTCAAGGATTATACAGAGAAATGGAACAGGTGGGAACTGGATCACTCTTCCGGGTAAAGCTGGTACGTATTTTTACCAATGTAATTCCCATATGCATGTTAAATTGTTTTATAGGACTTAATCGGTGCGGGAAAAGCTGCAGACTTAGATGGGTGAATTACTTAAGGCCAGATATTAAACGGGTAGCTTTAGTCCTGAAGAGGAGAAATTCATACTTGATCTTCATAGTATCGGAAGCAGGTATTGATATGTTAATTATAGTAATTAACACTTAATTAGTGCTAATTACACAGATGGTCTATAATTGCTGCACAGCTACCTGGTAGAACAGACAATGACATAAAGAATCACTGGAACACCAAGCTAAAGAAGAGACGGAACCTGCAGTAGAAGGACCGGAAGCTCGTCAAAGGATTTGACTAAGCCGGTCAAATCCGAGGAGAACAGCAGCGGCTCGTCTTGCAGTGACTGGTCAATGGTCGGTCAAAGTCAGAGCAACCGAGCGCTGACTGGTCATTGTCCGCTCAACGTCAACCGATGTTGACTTGCTAGTACCCAAGCTCGAACCGGACGACTACACGTCTGTCAGGGATATAATAGACGGTGGCCACCTGGATGCGCTTGCGCGGAACTTATCAGCCGTTGATGAGAGCTTCTTCGATCCGAGCTGGTGGGGTGGGATGGGATTAGTGTTAAGCAGGCGAGTTTACCGCCGTTAAGCAGCAGTCAAGCGTCGCCTGTTTCTGGGAATGACTGTGGTAAGTTTGACTACTGTTCGTGGGATGGTGCAGGTTGGCAGTATTAAATACAGCATTTAATTGTGTTAACTAACTGAGATTCAAAGTTTTGATAATCGACATTTAATTCTGAGCAAACCGTTTTCCATATTATATTGGAATAGTACAATAAATGTGTGTGCGTGCGTGCGTGCGTGCGTGCGTGAGAGAGATAAACAGAGCATCACAAAATCATGGTTCTTGACTTCCAACTGTTCAGGTACACACTAGTGTTGTGTGTGTAACTTGACCAGAAATCGTACATATGTGCGTGCGTGCGTGTGTGGACCTTGATTCTTCATAGTCCCTAAAATATGTATGTCTATATGTAAGGTACGAATTGACTTAAGGGTAAGGATTAACGGAAAAGTTGACGGTAGTTTAGGTTAGGGTTTAGAGTCGACGACAGACCAGATTGGCCTTTGGGTTAAAACTCTGACAATAGTACGGAGCCTATGACATGGTTTTACCACTTCCTTGGCACACAACCCCCAGCAGCTTCACAGGAAACACGGAGTGTCTGATGTTTGGAGCAATATCTTCGCTGCTTCATCAACTACCAACAAGACAATTGGTTGAACCTTCTTCCTATGGCAATATGAAAGTAGCACTTGGAAGGCAACTTCCAAGTTATACCATGTACAGGCCACCATCCACATTTTGACTTTGCTCTCACTCTCCTTCTTCCGCTCTTGCAGTACAGGATCTTACTAGTTATGTATATATCTTCTAAAGTGTTATGTACAATTTTAATTACTGGATTATTTAAGTCATTTTATTATTATGTACTTTATTTAATTTATATAAATACTATTTACCTGAAAAAAGATGTGTATGGATGCATGCACGTGCATACCCACACATATATGTATACATGTACACATACACACAACATACTTTCACTATTAAGGTACCTTGTATATAACTAGCGTATATAATTAAATAAAATTAAACCTCTTTATATATAACTGTGAAAAATAGTATGGTAATTCGATGATTTCAAACCGTATATAATGCTTAAAAAGACATTTACAAATTCAATAATTATCATCATCTCAGGAATCAAACTTGTCAAACGTTAATCAAATCAACGGAATGTCTATTTAACCACATTATTCCAGATTTTTTTTATACAATGTATACACTTAATTATTGACGTTTCTCTAGACACAAAGTAAACACCTTAGAAAGTCAAATATATATAATATATATATAATATATATAGAGAGAGAGAGAGAGAGAGAGAGAGAGAGAAGAAGAGAGAGAGAGAAGAGAGAGAGGAGAGAGAGAAGACAGACATTTTCTTCTAGCTAATAATTTAATTTAGAAGAAACAAACTCAATCCCTGAAATTACGTGCTACGCGTCTCAAGCCTACCAGAGCAACACCTGAACGAAGCGTTTCATACTCATCATCGTCATCATCGACCTGTTTAACAGAAAGTAAAATCTGTCAAAGAATTGTTATACACACACAATGTGTGTGTGTGTGGAGTGAAGAGAGAGTACATACACACACAGTGTGTGTGTGTGTGTGTGAGAGAGAGAGAGAGAGAAACGGTAAGAACCCCACCAAGCAGGTCACTTATCCGTAACCCGCGAGAACTAAAATGTGAACTGTACTGAAGAAATTTACGATGTCTAATGGGGTTCTCAAGTTTAAAAGAATAAATGGTTGGTTAGAACACTAAGAGAGAGAGCTCACCTTCGAGTCTTTGCAATCGAGCCCATTAAACTGAGCCAAGACCCGCTTGCTTCATTTTGTGCCGCCCTCAAATACATGACCGCTCTAGAATATATTCGTGCATTAACCCATACTTAGCTGGATGAATCAGACATTAGTTGCATTTGAATATACACAAGTTACATTCGATAATTATAGCTTAGTAAATATAGTGAAACCTTACCTAAAGCCATGTACATGATCCACTTAGAATGGCCACACACTTGCCACTCAAAACAACAGAATCTCTATTGGGCGAACCGAAATCCACAGTAGAATATTCACCTGCACACACTCTCTAATCATACATATACGCGTGTATGCCCGATAATGTTAGTAACGTACCTGCTATATCATACTCCTGCAGCACTCACTTGAGCCCCTCCTGCTCTCACATACGCAACTAATGCTCTGACAACAAACATACGTAATTTTCACAGTATAAACTCCGTTATATTACTCTATACACGCTGTGTGTGCGTGTGCATGTGTGTGTGTAACATAAAAGAAAGGCCCACCCTCGGATACAGCCAGCACGGTTTCTGCAGATACGCAACAAGAAATCAACTCGAGAAGTGGTGAACAGCACCGTGTCACTGCAGGATTCAATCTTCAGACAAATATATAGCACAGATACACACATAACATAAATACATACATATATAAGTCATCTAAGTCAATGCACAGATAAATATATACAACAACCTGTAGGCACGATGCTCAATTCCCATCTGGCACCTCTTCAGGAATTGAGAGAACGTAACAGAATTTTTTCCATCTGATATCCACAGGTTCCTGAAAGCTGAGAATCCACACCTTCAAGTTATTCTTTTAACTTAAATATATAAGTATACATGTAACATCCACATACAAACGACACAACACCTCTTTCCACGCATGGGACGATTCAAGAAGAAACACGGACAGGCAGAACGAGGGAATAGCACGGGACTTTGGCTTGTTCACAATCAGCATATGCAGCATTCCTGCTGAATTTAGAGTAACAAAGGCCTTGGCAACAGAGGAGTTATTGCCATGACCTGAAGAATCGTATTATCCTCGTTGCATGCAAGTTCCAGCCTCATATGCTCAACTACTGAAGCAGGAATGCTTATAATGCCATTTTTCTGTGTACGTTCTTCTGCAAGTACAGTCATAAGATATTACATATTATACATTCATGTATGTATACCATAGGGACTTACTCAAGTTGATGGTTGTCCGAGCTTCTTCACACAGACCATTCATGTGAGCCTGCACATCACAAACTAGTCCATTCTTCTTAGAAACCACTAACTTCAGCGCTTCTTCATTAGCATAAAACCCATTTAGCTTCACAGTCTGCGGTAGAACCCCTTTTTTCCCTTAACCAGTGGCCGGAGTGGCAGGATTCGAACACCCTGATATAAACGTTCGATACACAACATTTTACATGAATATATACATACCTGCTCCTCTCCCAAGAATAAATTCTGCATTGAGAGATGCAGTGTATAGATGGGCTCTGAAATATCGAGAACAGAGCACCTGATTAGAGCGAGCTTATTAGACTTGGACGAGATCTTAGCAGCAATGATCCATAGCTTGGACACGGAAGGAGAATAGATCACAATGACGTTCACAGATGCAAAGATCTTCAGACCCATGTGAGGAATGTCAAGTCTAGCCGCTGTATTAGATGACGAATCGCTTTCTTGGTGAAAACCCGTGACACCGACTTGCTTGATGTGTCCTTCCTCACAGGACCAAGCTCGAATGTCCGTGAAATCCCCTCCTATGTTCCGAACTGTTCATATATATACATGTATGTAGAGATATGTACATACCTGATCCTGCTGCGGATGCGATCAGGAAGAAACTGCGAGGCGCTGGTGGTGAATGTGATGTTTCCAGGTCCATCAGAGCTGGGAATTGGCCGAATTGGAGGTGCTGGGGTTGCTGTGCATCACTACGGGCGTGTTCGAGGCGGAGGAAGCAGGCGTCGATTGGATTCGAGGAAATTCTAGGGCGGAATTGCTTACCCAGGCTGTTGATGCTGCTGTTTGTGGATGAATCGAGGGAGATGAGAATGCAAGTGTTGCTCTGTGATTGAATTGCAGCGGCTACCTTTCGCTCGTGCGGCTCCAGCAATAGGCGCGCGACATTCTCCACAGGAAACCTGCTCGCCCGCATCCCATTCCTCTTCCTATACCCTAACCCTAAACTCGACCCTGATCCCTTCTTATACGATGCACCCTTATTCGCCCTTAATCAATACAATTATCACTTATTTTATTATATATTAATAATATTAACAATTAAATGAAGAGGAATTTTATTTTAATTAAATATTAAATTATTATTATTTTAATATTTAATTGTAAATTATTAAATAATTTGTGCCCACCAAGTCAATGGAAAAATGTATACATATACTATTAATTAATGTTTGCAATCAATATAATATAATTATTATAATAAATTGCAAGTGTATATTATATATATATATATATAATATAAACGGATGTGATTCAACTATGATGCGCTTCAAATTGACCGTCATGATTTGTCTCATAGTGCCTTTAAATACATAACTTGGTGTTGAGTTTGGTAGGTTTGGTTGGAATGAAGCATTTAGTTAGCTTTAGTAGTCTCAATAAATTATTGCTTCTAAACCATGTATTTGATCTTTATCATCTGCTGATGCATATTAAAGCTATGGTTTATTGAACTTATTTTATTTTATTTTATTTTTGTAAAATACCTTTTTGACCTTTATCATCTGCTGGTTTATTGATTTTTATTTTATTTTAATATTTTTTTAATTTTTTTTTTGTAAAATACCCCGCGGAGAACAAAGATGAGTGTGGATAATGTATCTGAAAGGAGAATTTTGGTGGCCGTTGATGCTACCAAAGATCGTATTTGTTCAGATGCTATTGAATGGTACCGTCGGGATTTTGCTCGCCCTCGGATTCTTTACGACTCCTTGGCATTCTCTCAAATCCCGCTTCTTCCCAAACGAAATCTGCTATCAAATGTAGTGTGTGTGTGTGTGTGTGTGTGTGTGTGTGTGTAGAGAGAGAGAGAGAGAGAGAGAATTTATATTGTTTCTTTGTTAGTGGGCTGCAAAGCTCGAACGGAACCTGGGATGTTTAGTATGAGTGACAACAAGCGGAAAGACGAGATTACAAAGATCTTTGCCGCTAATGAGGGTTACATTGAAAACCTGAAATCATCTTGCAGAAAAAATGGGGCAAGCCACACACACACACACACACACACACACAAACCATATTCATTAACTCTGTATGCAGGTGAGCTTGAGCACTGCAATTATTCCTGGCTACCCTGCTTGGTCAGTATTACTGCAGGAAGCTAGCAATTTTAATCCTGATTTCGTTATACTGGACAGGTTAGTATACCATATACATCTCTCTCGCACACACACGTATGTGTATACATGTTTCAATATACGTATGTAATGGCAGATTTATGAAGAAAGAAACCAAGTACGTATTAGAAAAGATGCAGTGCAAAGTATTGTTAATGAGCAAGGTTGGGAAGGGTGAATTGATTAAGATAAACACCCCAGATGAATCTGAACTGTTTGATCTTTTCATGGATGTCACCTCCATTGATTCATCGTCTGTCAACTGTTGCTTTGAGAGTGAAATGAAATCATCTAATGACTTGCTTAAATCCTCTCAAAGTTCCTCTAAAGACGAACACCTAACAGGTAATAATCTCTCTCTCACACACGCACGCACGCGAGAACTTTTGCATGCAGGGAGCGATACTCACAAGCTTGAAACTCCTACACCAATTTGTGTAAACCCTAAACCTCGAGCACCAAGCGAACTAATGGAGCTTCTGGGGGGAAGTCAAGGGCTCGAGACCGATCTGTTTAAGGACTACGTCCAACCTGAGCATCTTAATCGGCGTGAACAAGGAGTACATAACGAAGTTAAGGAGAACGTTAACGGTGGTAACGAGGTTAACTCTGTGGAACGACTGCACCATTACTTTAGCGATGAAAACAATAAAGCGAAACAAGGTACAATACCGCTGTGTTCTCTCTGCAATAACAAGTCGCCACGCTTTGGTACTCAGCCTATTGCATTCCTATACAGCCAGGTACTTATAAACACCTATATATAGACAAGTAGCTAATTGCAGTGAATCATGTGTAGATTGAAGAAGCAACGAACAGGTTTTCAAGAGAGAATTTATTAGCAGAAGGTGGATTCGGATATGTATACAAAGGTGTTTTTCCAGATGGCCAATTAGTCGCGGTTAAGCAACACAAGCTTGCAAGTAGGCAAGGTGACAGAGAGTTTAAGGCGGAAGTGGAGGTTTTAAGCAGTGCACAACACAGAAACCTTGTTACTCTTCTCGGCTACTGCACCGAAGGCGGACGAAGAATCCTTGTTTATGAGTATGTTTGTAATGGTTCACTGCACTGGCACCTCTCGCCGAGTAAGTTTTTTACATGTTTAAAGACTGCATTTAATAACCACTGTTCTCTCAGATGGTCCGAAGACGCTGGATTGGCCATCTAGGCAAAAGATTGCTCTCGGAGCAGCAAGAGGGCTGAGATATCTCCATGAAGAATGCAGGATTGGATGCATTGTGCATCGCGATGTCCGACCCCATAACATCCTCATTACACACGATTTCACTGCATTGGTGGTGTGTGTGTGTGTGAGAGAGAGAGAGAGAGAGAGAGAGTTTTTGAACTTGTAAACTTGCGTAAAGGTGGGAGATTTTGGACTGGCAAGATGGCAAGCAAGAGGGGATACAGCTGAACAAACAAGAGTTATTGGCACCATAGGGTAACTGAGTACATATGTATTGGGTATTGTATAAACACATATGGTGCAGATACGTGGCTCCTGAATACGCCGAGACTGGGCATATAACTGAGAAAGCTGATGTATATTCGTTTGGATTGGTGCTTCTTGAGATTATAACTGGTCGTGCTGCATTCGATAGTAGACTATCTGGGCAACATCTTCCAGACTGGGTATGTGTGTACATCGATGCGTGCGCGTGTGCGTGTGTGTATTTGATAAGTTCATAATATGAATATATCTGGATATCAGGCATATCCTCTATTGGCAGCTCGTGCAGCGCATGAACTTTTAGATAAGGATATCGATCAGTCAACAGTGGATGAGTATGAGCTTATCAACATGGTGACTGCTGCTAATCTATGCATCCAAAAGGATCCAAACAAGAGGCCAAAAATGAGCCAGGTACCATGCATACCTATAATATATGTACACCTAAACCCTAATTACTGAGCTAGGTGGTGAGACATCTTGAAGGGGACGATAGGGAGAGCACACCGTTGTCACCAATTTCTGAGTTATGTAACATGGATATTCCTCGTACAAGTGTGCAATCTCGACCGTCCACTGCTGTAAACAGGAAGTCGTTTAGCGTCGTGGATGAGAAGCAGCTTAAGGCTAGTAAGCTCAAGAAGTCAATCTCCTATAACGAAATGCTCTGAACCAAACACATACATATTGTATATATAATGTATGCTTTTTAATATAGCATTTCTTAATTAATATACAGAGTTATTGAAAAGTACTGCAGCTTGTATATATACAGGGAATTCCTGCAAAACTGAGGTGTGTTAGTATATCAACTAACCATAACTACACACACACTAATGAATTGTGTACCTGATACTATACAGGATATAGGATACCAGTTTCACAATGAATCTGAACTATTCCTCCCAGAAAGTGATCAATAGGCAACTTCATTTCCTGATTTTAAAACTATTAAACATATCATAAACCTTACTAATTCAATCAAAAGTGGTTGTATATACACAATATCAATGCATATATACATGTATAAAGTATATAGAACTACGCTCACCATTGGATTTGATGTTTGCCTTGGTACGAGCCCGCAAATTGTCATCGTAGGTTCTTCTATAGATAAGTTAAATCAGTTATAAATCACCAGATATATTAAAACCACTTACCTTTGAAGGTTTCTTCTTCTGTCTGACACTTTCATATCTTTCTTCCCGTTCCTGGGTATAATGTTTCGATCACATGGAATATCGTCTCCAATATATATAGAAACCTTGGTTTCACAGCAACCCTCCTTGGTTAACTTGGATAAAACCTTCTCTAGAGTGTTTGCAAGCTCCATAGATAACTCCTTGGCATCATTCTCTACTATGGATTCTTCCATAACCACCTTGTTCTTGTACACTAATCTCCCACTTAGTGTTGCATTGGCGGATTGAAACTCCATTTCAAGCGTCATACGGTCGTCCCGTGACAGTTTTGAATCACTATAAAAACACATGTGTGTGCGTGTGTGTATATAAACTTGACACACACGCAATACCTGTTAAGCTGGGGTGTGCTATCCGGGGATTTGACACGGACCTTGGGTGGTGATGGTACAATGGGCTTCTTCCGGCGGGTCAGGCTGTCCAGCTGCACACCGGTGCACTTGAGTATCTTGTCACGCTTAGAACGGAGCTCCTCCGCGGTACACTGCTTTACACTTGAGCTCAACTTGGCCAGATCAAGTGGGGGAAGAGTCTGTACTGCTTTCGACTTGGAATTGGCTGTAAAAGACGAGGTCTTCCTCTTATAAGGTGCCTTGTTTGAATTGAACTCCTTCACCAAGCAATCTATCAAGTCCCCGTGTAACGCTTTCACAAACTCAGGCTTGATATTCAATTTTGCGCCTCTCCTACTCATTTCTCTCTTACTTATTTCGATTGTATATATATTTCTTTAGAATATTGTCTATAGAAATCAATAACTGCTTGTTATAATAGTATGAAATACGAATGTACCATATATATGAGAAAAAACATGCAGTAGAAAAGAGAAGAACCCTAATTTACCAGCAAGACCTCGCGCGCATCAGCAAAAAAAAGAGGTAAAATGGGACATGTCATATGGGTGGGAAAAACATACAGTAAACCCTAATTTAATATCACATGGGGCCCGCCAAAAAAGGAGGGAAAATGTGACATGTCATATGGGTGGGGGAAGCAATATAAATATAGAAGAACGACGCCCTAATGCGTTAAAATTTTTGGGGTGTGGCAGAGCAGCTATGGCGGAGACGAGTGTGGCTATGGCGAAGGCGATGAAGAGAGCGGGAGAGAGAATGCGGCACGGCCGAGAGACATACACGCTTGATCTCTAAAGAATCTCTAAAAATCTCTAAAAAATCTTCACAAAAATGGAGTTTTAGATCGATTTTTGAGCTAATCTTTGCTAAGATCGAGCAATTTCAAGTGATTCTTGGCCGATCATGGAAGCGTTTCAAGGCGATCGAGGTCTAGGGTTTGTCACGGCCATGTACATGGGCGAGGATGAAATCGGAAATGTGAGGGTCCTGCCGCAGCCGCTACGACAGTCGCAGTCCGAGTCGCGGTTAGAAGAAGAGAGCCGCAATCGCGGACACCTCATCCGGAGCACATTCGGGTCGGGAATCCGTGTCGGATCCCTGTCGCCGGCTAGTCAACGCTGCCTTCCCCTAATGGTTCTTCATACGGTGTCGCCGGACGGCGTCTGGTTGAAGCTACACGCTTTAGAGAGCGATAATATAACGGATAATCTTCGCCATCTATACAACACGTGCATCGAACAAGGCAAGGTATATAGCCGCAAAATAATCAACATATTCGCGGAATATTCTCACTTCATTAATTACTTTAACCTTTATATTTACAGTTAAGTTTTCTGATTATGCAATCAGTGAATTCAATGCACTGCAGTTGTTGAATCTCTCTCTCTTTCAATGCTGTCTCTCTTTCATGACACAATTCGATGAATTGCAGACAGCAGTGATGGAGGTGGAGGGGGAACGAGGGAATTGCACATGGTAGCGGTGAAGGTAAGTGGAGAAGGGGAGGAATGCTGTTTCTGGGGATTCCTAGTACCGGCTGGATTATACACCAAGTGCTTAAACATGCTAAACATGAGATGCTTAGCTATGGTACTGGATTTAGACGAGACACTGCTACTGGCGAACACGATGAGATCGTTCGAGGATAGGATACAGGCATTGAGGATTCAAGAGGATAAGCTTAAAATTCCATTGCCCAACAGGGCAGTGGACGCAAAGAAGCTTTCTAACATTGAGGCAGAGATTAAACGCTACCAGAATGATCGTGCTCTACTTATGCAGTTCATAGAGAATGATTATATCGTTGACAATGGCATGCCGATCGGGGCTAAGCTCGAAGAAGTGCTCGTTGACGGTGGTTCTTCTGTTCTACGACCTGTTATCCGGATTCCCGAACGGAACATAATCCTCACTCGTATTAATCCCTCTGTAAGTGCACCAACACACACACACACACACACACACAAAAGAGTTATATATATCGAGGAATATACTATAAACTTGGATTTTTCTTTTTCTTCTATAGATTTCTTACTTTAGCAGAGGTATAATGTAGTATCCATTATCGCTTATTGATAACAAAGTGACGTATAACTAGTACACACACACATCTCTTTCTCTCTCTCTCTCTCACACACACACACACGATTAGATAGATTCTACAAGTTGTTATCTGAACGTGTAGAAATAGATTTTATATGGCATGTATGTGCATTATTGTCCATGAATATGATATATGTACTGACGTTATCATGTATGATTCTGTTTCAGGTCAGAGATACGAGTGTGTTGGTGAGAATAAGGCCAGCATGGGAGGAACTGAGAACATACTTAATTGCAAAAGGGAGAAGACGCTTTGAAGTTTTCATATGTACAATGTCCGAGAAAGACTACGCATTGGAGATGTGGAGATTACTTGACCCAGGAGCACGCTTAATAGAACCCAAGGACCTCAATAAGAGGTTATTGTGCGTTAAATCAGGTAGAGGTCCGGTATTAGTTTAGTAAGTTGTATTTTCTCATTGTGTTTTGTTTGTATATGTACACAGGTACGAAGAAGTCTTTGTCTAGTATGTTTCACCAGCTACATTGTCATCCCAAGATGGCCATGGTTATTGATGATCGCCCTGAAGTATGGGAGGATAAAGATCAACCTCATGTTCATGCTGTTCCTGCTTTTTCTCCATATTATGCACCACATGCCGAGGTTGATCATCATTATTATCATTTATAATGATATAACTATAATATCAACTGTGTTATCTTAATTCCATGATGTTAATAACATGATAATATGTTCAAAGTGATTGAAATGTATATCCGTTTTTGTTTTTGCAGATAAATGCTCCCGTTTTCCTTTGTGTAGCACGGAATGTTGCATGCAATGTGCGTGGTGGTTTTTTCAAGTAAGTGATGATAATTTTGTACTGCTATATGCACACATATATGCACGTTCAATACATGTGTGCGTGCTCTCTTGCTTAAATTTTTGAATGATGATTCCAGGGATTTTGACGAGGTTCTCGTGCAAAAGTTTTCTCAAATTACCTTCAATACAGACGTTGCCACCTTGCCCAACACGCCTTATGTTGGTACATATCTCACCGAGGTACGCATCATGCACACATATACATGTACATATGCGTGAAAACTATGTGTGAGTGTTTGTGTGAGACTTCCATTAACTTCTGGTGCAGGTTTATCCGGATGAGAACACTTTTTCAGAAAATACAAATAACATTTCAAAAGTCTTTCCCGATGGAATTTCAGGCCCAGAAGTGTTCACTGCCTTACAGCCTGAGGTATAATAGCGTTCATAGCGTGTATCTGTCGGTTAGTTTGCACGCACGTTATGCATATCTGTATACATGTCTATATGTCTAGCGAGAGGAACGATTGATGTCTATTACTTTTTATATACTTCACTCTCACTTTAAGAATAAGGTATTTAATGTCAATATTTTATGGTTGCTAATTTTCAGAAAGAGAGATCATTAGAACCGGTTAATCGAGAAAACCAACAAGTTTTAAATGCTGGGGGCTGGCTAGATGCTGATGACGAAGAACGGCCATCTTGTCACCATAACGGCGTGGAAAATCCAGAAATAAACAGTTTGGTAAGTCACATACGCACGCACACACACATCTTATATTAGTATATAACACGTGCAAGTAGAGAGATTTTGTAAATTTTGGCCGTCTTGTTTGCAGGAACAATCGAATGGCAAGCTGGCTTCACCTGAGTGCACAGGTTAGTAACCTTTCTCTCTCTCTCTCTATCTCCCTCCCTCCCACAACACACATGTTGTCTCACAAGTCTCATTTTCAGATAAACTAGTGCTTACAGACCTTGAACTTGAAAAGATACGCAGTTTAGAGCCTATTGTAGCCTTGCAAGAGCTTGGTGAGAACCGGAAACTTGCGGTAAGTAACTTCTTATTTCATAGTTTAGTATATATATTATATAGTGCATGAACTACGCATACATATGCGTATTGAATGTTTGTGCACCACAGGTCGAGTATCGGTGTGCTATTCGCTCTTCAGAAGCAGGCCAATTTTCAGCTGAGGTAGTGTACTTGTCACCATACAATGTTCTGTATATATGCATGCTATATATTTATTTATTTATTTAGGACATACGTATATGTTTTTACATATATGTCTACTGGTCTTAGGTGTATTGTAATGGAAATAAAGCTGGTGAGGGACGTGGGAAATCGAACAAGGAAGCAAAGAGTCGTGCGGCGGAAAATGCTTTAACATGTTTAACAAGTAAATATAAATATATAACTAAACACTATAGCGTAAATACTTCAAGCAGTATATGAACATTTTATGTTGATAATATGATAATACCTAGTTGTTTTGTGTTTTAGATGGTCGATATCCACGCAGAAGTGAGGATGAAAATATTGCAAGCACTACTGATAAAAAAGAAGATTGTAGAACTCCCTCGTTTAATTCTGTTGCTGCTTTGCGGGATATGGTGAGTGCATGTGCGCATCTATGCGCGCGGGTGCTGTGTGCGTGTGTGCGGATGTGTGTCGAAAATCGCTTGTTATTTTAAATACTTTGTGTGTGTGAAAGTTATAGTTTGCTACACACTTCGTTGTGTTGTCTTCTGTTGTGTTTGCGATTGTAATGTTTCAGATTTATGTTTATTTTTCTATTTAGTGTGCTATGGAGGGGCTTAAGGTCGAATACTTGGAGCGATCCTCTTCAAGAGGATCCTTTGTGTGTGAGGTTGGTAAAATAAAAATATTTAAATCTTTTCATTAAAATTAAACGATTATGACAGTTTTCTTCCTACTTAGGTGGAAGTTGATAGAAAACTACTTGGGAAAGGCACTGGCGACAATCCAGAATCTGCGAAACGCCAAGTAAGCGTGCGCGTGTGTGTTGTTTGTTCTGGTATATTACATTCTTTTTGCTGTATATACATACATACATGCATTTGGTATATTCTGTATGTTTTATGCTCTTTATGCAGGCTGCGGAGCAGGCATTGAGACAGCTTTCCCCTGGAGCTAATGTAAAAGCCCAGAAGCGATACAGCCCACCTCCCAGGTAAAAAGCAATACATTTCTCTCTCTCTCTCTCTCTCGGTATGTAATTTAGTGGTGCATCTCTTATTTGCTGTTCATTGTGTATGTAGATATGTGTGTGTGCCATATATCTGTGCATATCCGTCTGTCTCCTGCATACGTTCCATTTGATGGGTGTTATTTTATACACATGTATATATAATATATATCTTACATAGTACTGTGTATATATCTAGACATTTGTGTTGTAAATCTGTACATATAATGTAATTAACAATGGATTTGTTTTTAGTCACAACAAGAGTATGTAACAAGCGAGTGAGGCGTGCAGACACATGGAGACCGAGTCGAGGCAAGGATCGAACACCCCAGAAGGTATCCATATCACCGGAGCAGATCATTTAATTACAGGTAAGTCCCTCTTCTAATTATGGAATTTACAATTCTGCCCTCGTATATATCGCCCTACATTCTTTCAAATTACTAACTTAGCCCGTGTGTGTTGTGTGTGTGTCTCTCTCTCTCTCTATATATATAAGGGTTATATATGCAAAAAGATAAAGTTGAGGGCTAGAATTGTAATTTTCCTTAAATGTGACACTGAAATAAGTTTTATTAAATGGCAGAAGATGAGATAACGCTTTAAGCAGTGTAGACGTACTGTACCATTTAGGAGATTTGAGTTAAAAAAACTAAATCTCAGGCAATTAAGTTAGTTCCCTCGAGTATGATTAAATACATTTTGTATTAATTTTCTTTTTAATATAATTTGTTTATAAAATGATTCAGTATATTTTCTTTATATATATATATATATATATAATATATATATATATGACATGTACATATACAGTGTCTATAAATTTATACCTCTAATATAATGCATTAATTATAAATTAATGCCTATAGAACAAACTCATTATATAGAAAAATAAACTTTAGCCGCGGCAAAGAATTTAATTATTAATATAAAATTATAGAAAGACCCTGTAAATTTATTAAAAAGTAAAAAATTAAAGAAAAAAATAAATTATGAAAATGAGAATTTAAAGCTTACATATATTTTTATTAAAAGAAAGGAGAAAGAGGAATAGGCTATTTCAAATAATATAGGAATATACGTATAAAAATGTTATACATTGGAAAGTAGATTGTTTGAAGAGCAAGCCCTAGGGCAAAAATTTGAACGGTGGTAGACAAAAAACACGGAAAGTAGATTGTTTAAAGAGCAAGTCATAGGGCAAAAATTTTAATGGTGACAAGGACAAAGAGACACCTGAGAAGCTCCAGAGACGGAGTGTAAAGTGGAACACAGAAGAGAAAACTCTAAATTATAAAGTAAATTTATTTGTTTTTGCTTGTTCGACATGCAAATTACATAGCATGGGAAGAATCACATACATGTGTTATTGTGGTGAAGGGACAACTTGGTGAGCATTTAATGTGAATCTTCATGGATAGTAGGAGTATCCATAACTTTGTGTTAACAAAGTTAATGTAGAAGTGTAGCTTGTTCATGAAGAATGTACTTTAATTCAAGATTGAGGGCTTGGCTATTTATGTGGAGGAATTACAATTAGGCCCACTTTCCACTAGCGGGTGGTTATTTGGCCGGTGGTAAATTAAAATAATGCCACGTCATTAATTATTACTACCACTGTGCCATTAGAGTGGTTAATTGAATTAAAAACTAAACTAGTAGTGCATAATTTTTATTTAATCGATCATTATAAACATATATATATTACACATACATATGTAATAAATGTGTACCTACTCAGTATTTTTAATTAAAAAAATATATTAAAACTCCAACTTTTCATTATTATTTTTCTATATAGAATCATTATTATAGTTTACTAATGTCTTTCTATATGTATGTGTATAACAATGTATACACACACACACACACACACACACACATATATATATATTACACAAATATGTGAGTGTGTTGAGAGAAAGAGAGATCTACAATAACTTTATGTTCTTTATGCAAAAAAGTATATCAACTAATGTGTCTATATATATATAATATTTTTACATGTAAATGAGTGATATTTTGCTAAATCTCATGTTTGCTTTTTATTTTAAAGTTCTAATTTATTTATTTTTCATTAATTTTTTTTAAAGCTAAAAAAAGTAAAACCTAATTTCATTAATCTTGATACACGTGTCATTCAATTATGCCCGGTAGCCAAACAACCGGGCAAAATTGCCCGGTTATTAGGCTACCACCGAAAAAGCCATGTAGGCGCCACATAGGTGCCACGTAGGTGCCATGTAGATTATAAATTATAAATAACCAGCAAGTGGAAAACTAAACCCATAGTAGAATAAATAATTTCTTTTATTTTGATTGGTTGAGGCAATTAACCACTCGCTAATAGAAAGTGGGTCTTAGAGGTTGGCAAAACCCAGATAATGGAGACTTTTTATAACTTGCCCACAAAGATTGTGCCTCAGTACGAGATTGAGGACTCAACTATTATTATACAAAGTTGGAATGTTGTGTGGAGGAGTTACAACTGAAAGTTTGTAAAATTGAATTGGTAGAGACTTTCTTTTTGTAAAGATCTCATCTTTGGAATGAGCTAATTGGGTGTGAATCTTAAGATCTAGTGGAGCATCAAGCAAGTAAAACTTGAGTACGGTGGTGTGAAAGACATTTGATTTAAAACAAAGCTTAAATCTTTAAACAAATTCTTTTATTATCACCTTAGGCAAAGCTGCTGTGAGAGTTGTCTTTGAAGAGTTTGTTGACGTATTCCCTTCCAAACTATCTCATGGCTTACCAAAAGATGTGAAGCATGAGATTATGTTTGAATTGGATATGAAAGCCATTTATTGTAGAATGTTCATATTAAGGAACGAAATATTAAAAGACAAGTGATGGAGCTATTACAATATGACTTCATACAATCAAGTAAATTTTCATTTGGTACATCAATATTGCTCGTGAGAAAGAAAGATGGCATCATGAAAATGTGCATAAACTACAGAGCTCTAAACAAGCAAACAGTGAAGTTTAAGATGCCCATGCCATGTGTGGATATTATCATGGATCATCTCAGTGAAGCCAGAGTATTCATCAAGATAGATTTGCACAATGAGTATCATCAAATTGCTATGAAGGAAGTAGATATCTATAAAATTTTTTCAAACACTTTGTTCATAATGAATTTATGAATATGCCATTTGGCTTAATAAAGACAGCTTTTGAGATGGGGTTAACAAGTAAGAAGACCCAGGACAAAATGAATGAGGAAGCTAAATATCTAAGTGTGGATGTTGAGAACATTTAAAGTTTGTGCAAAAAGAGCTTACAAGCAACTCATAGCTGAGCTATTAAATTTGTTAATGAGCACAAAAGCTTTTAAGAGTTTATGTATATCTCCAAGTGATATTTGCCACACATGTAAGACAAAAGACTATTGTGGCCTTATGAAAGGAACGTAACAATAAGTTGTCTCCCAAGTACTTAATTTTATGAGATTATGGAGCATATCAATTAAAAAAAATGAGGGTACACCCAATGTTTCATGTTAGCTAATTAAAGATAGTACTCACAAGAAATGAGGCCCATTTATGAATGTATAAGGAGTCTAACAATACAAGACCAATCGAGTAAGTGTTGTTATACTAAAACACACACCCATGTTTATTACATGAAAGACACAAAGTTATGTGTATGTGTGGAAACTATGAGCATTTCTTTCTTAGTAATAATAGTATGAAGTTTGATTACTATAATATAATATTTGAATAATACATAGTTGGCATCTAGTGTTGTTAGTGAAATAGAACGGAAGTTAAAATATTTATTCATTATTTATTATTTATTCATTCATTTATCTTATTAATTTAAAGAGTGAAGATGTCAGAGTTTAACATGATGAGTTGATTACCTAGGTAAAAATTGTAGAATATGTGAGATATGTAGGCAAAAAGACTCAAGCGTAACTGGGTCATTACGACCAAAGGCCCTCTCATAAACACCAATTGACCCTTTGCCTAGTTGGCTTAAGAGCAAAGAGAAAGGTTTGACAGAAGATAATTTGATTATATTTAATATATGCAAATCAGTATTTAAATATAAATTTGGTTGTGAGTGATTAATGTTTATATATACAATAACACACATGTGAACACGCACACACTCACATATAAACTCACTTACCTCGTGGATGACTCCCATGCCCTGGTAAATGTCATTGTTGAAGGTGAAAAATAATATTCTTAAACATGATATAAGAAGAAATTTAAGATTAGTTCTGATTAATGGTTGTTACACTTATTTCCATAATAAATAATAAATAAAGAATTAAAAAACTATTCTTATAATAATATTTCATTGGAAAGATTATAACAAAATTTAAGGTAAAATTCAAAATTAAACTTGTTAATTTGAGGGTGAAATTACTCTTCCTTACAATTATAATATATTTTTATACAGACACGCATGTGTGTATATAGTATTTGCATTATAAGTTATTGAGAAGTATATATATAGAGAAATTATATTATATACACCTGTGTTATAAATATATCAAAATAATTAATAAAGTGAAATATTAATATAATAAATTTATTATAAAATATTTAAAAACTTGGAAGAATATATATATATATATATATATATATATATATATATATTTCATTTAATAATATTCTAGTATTTAATATATAACTTACCAATTTATAATACATATATTTAAATCTATATTCCATGTTCTTAAAACCATAGTTATGCAGGTTTTGGTATGGGCAGTGAATTGGAAATGTGGCGTGCAAGATTGCACTCAACGGCTCGTGGATTCGGAGCACACAGGACTCTTCCAAGATGTGGATCAGGAGCGTATAAGACAGGGCGTAGGGGGTGCATTTGTGAATGGGAAGTATCGTGGGCTTATGAGGAATGTGGTTGCTTCTCCCAGGAATCTCATTGCTGCTTACAATTCTATCAAACGGAGGTATGCCATGATTTAGAACAGTATTTACACGCTTGCGTTTTGTGTGTGGAGACCTAACCAGAATGGAGATGCGCATGACATATGTAATAATGTAAGTTATGCATATACGGCACTTCTTTATGTTTCCTAATTATGTATTTATACCCCTAAACATTCTAAACCATCTCTATATGCAATATAATCTATATATTTATGAATTCCATTTATTGTAATAACAAACACACTCACACGCACACACACATGTAGATAATCTGTATATTGTACATTCTAGCTGTACAAAAGTCATTCTTATACATGTGTATTATGATGTTACACAAATATGTGTGTGTATATTTATATGTAGTCGAAAATGTAAATGAAAACACATGTACAGACACAAATATCCACATACTGAATGTATTATTTAAATCATTTACGTAGTTTAAATGACTTTATATACAAGTATATTATGTAGGGCTACACACTTATATCCAGACATGCACGTGTATACATGCATATGTATATATGTGTACACACTCACACTCACACACACACACACATGCACACGCACACGGTAACACTAAAGGCAGGTCTGGGCCGCTTTTGCCAGACGAGTTAATGCTGTAATTTCGTAGCAGTATTGATATTACTGCTATCAATATTTACTAAATAATCAAATTACGAGCGCGCACACACACACGCAATCAAACAATATATATGTATATGTGAGATGTATCTGTACAAATATACAGAATACATATATAACATGTATGTATGTATGTACCTTACGGTTCCCTAAGGCAGCTGAGACTCTCACAGCTAATACTTTCAGATCTTCACGGTCCTCTTGCTTGATTTTAATCACCTGTAAAGGAAACAATTAGAAACTATTTAAAACTAGTTTAATAATCCTAGTGAACTCCTATATAAACTACTTAATATATTAATATTTGATCTAGTCTAAGAGTAACAATACATTACTTACGAAGTTTATAAAAGTTTAAGATTTAAAACACGAGTGTATCTCTATACATGTGTATAAATGGGTCGTATATAGCTTCGTCATTAGACGTGCTTACATACAAAAAACTATCTGCATATAGATACGGCAGATGCACGATGATAGATCCAGATATGTAAATGCCAATAATATATCTTACAACTAGTTTAACAATCAATAGTTGTAACTATTTAATACATTCATATAACTATTTAAGACATTCAAGACACATAAAGACTCCATTTAGTACAAAAAGTATTAAGGCAGTATATTAATAGAGTTTAAGGTTTAAGAAAAGTGCATCTATATGTGTATGTTATGCATATTATTAAGTCCATTAAGAACTAATAATATGATTAGTTCAACGGAAACCGTGTATAATGACACGAATGCATGTATCTTCGTACCTGTGTGTATTTGTGTGTGTGTGTGTGTGTGTTGGTAAAAGGCAACTAGCTATACCACAGTAATCTATTAGGATCCTTAAAGGAGACGTTAAAACCGGGCATATTTGCACACTCACGATCGTATATAGCTTCGTCATTCTGCAAAAGAGGAAAGGTAGTTAACAAAAGTGTTAACGCACAAAAACACATATACACACATACGTTAGATTCCACTAGCCATTTCGCCTGCAAAACATAAGATGCTTATACATAAGAATAATATGCAGCTTAACGTGTGTATACACACACACACACACGTGTGTACAGATCAATATATCAATAGCACATCTTTACATAGCAATACATCTATATTTATATGCAATACAGTCATATTGATGTGTATAGCAACAACATAGGAGAACAATTACATACTGAAACTTGCGACATACCAGTTCTATTAGCCGAGACCGAGAATCTCCTGGTACGATCAGCTGGAAAACGTAAGGCGCATCAACAGGCAATAAAATAGTCTTGCATGCTCCCTCCTCCCTCCCTCTCTCTCTCTCTCTCTCTCTACACATACCTCTAAACCTAGCAATTGCATCAGCAAAAACGGAAGCAGTGTCATCTTTAGGCGTCAAGAGCAACCCGACATTTATTAACCGGTAGCTCACCCACGAACCTGCGGAAATATCCACACTAAGAAAAATCACATGTATTTGTATTCACACAGTGTGGATTACACAACAAAATTATCAAATCTAGAATTACCAGAGTCCAACAGATGAAGCGTGCTGCGGGTACTTCAAGTTGATTTCCATTCTCGGACGAGTTCAGGCGTCACGTATCTGCAGCATTTTGTTAATCCCTCCCTCCTCCCTCTCTCTCTCTCTATCTGTGTGCTTAATCCAGCTTGTCATCGCCTTCTTCATCCTGCTCACCACTCCACCATCGCTAGGGTTTTTGCACAACCCTAGAAGGAGAATATACTCTTCTATGTACGTTCATTTTATGAATTTACACGTGTATGTATAGATGGGGTTACACATTTACTAAACGCAATGCATTCATTTCAATTTAAATAAAATATTTTTATGTGATAAACTAAAAATTAATTAATATAATTAACTCTATTTTATTATTATATAAACATTATATCATAACAGCTATATATTTTTGTTAATACTTAATTTATCAAACAAATATCACTTTGTAATATCCACGTGTACGGTTGCATGTGCACATATTATTATTAGTATAGTGGGTTTTCATAACCGTCGAATTGGTTTCAATTTGGACTTGTATATAAGTTAGGGTTTTGGACTTAATAAAATATATTTCGAGATCTCACATTAGTGCAGGTGAGGGGCACCTCTAATTGTCCTTACGGAGTGTTCGAATTTGTGTCTTTTTGTTGATTTTCTTTGTCTTCTTAGATCTAGCTTTTCCATTGTCTAGATCTATTCCTTTCTTGTAAATTTTATCTTTTTCTTCGTTCATGGATCCACAACAGGCAAATCCTTTGTTTGTGGAGC
The DNA here is from genome assembly GCA_003024785.1 of Selaginella tamariscina. Taxonomy (NCBI): domain Eukaryota; kingdom Viridiplantae; phylum Streptophyta; class Lycopodiopsida; order Selaginellales; family Selaginellaceae; genus Selaginella; species Selaginella tamariscina. The sequence goes on from PUQB01000007.1 coordinate 437,493, forward strand.
AGTTATTCATGCAGTTGTTGGATGCCATGCAGATGCAACTGCACAATCACTCTCAGCTGATGGCAGGATTCACAACCCAGGGTACTCCTACTCCTGTTGCAAACCCCCCGCATCCGGCCGGATTTCTTTCGTGAAAATCTTAAAGATGATGTGTACCATTGGTTTGACCACTTCACCGTGGTTACCACATATCATTCGTGGGATGATGCTTAGTGTTTCTGCGAGTTTCCTACTTGTCTTCAAGGGACAGCGTTGCAGTGGTACAATGGTCTGGACGTTACAACTCGTGAAGATTGGAGTATTCTTCCAGAGATCTTCAAACGTGCATTTGGGCATGCGGACAATTGTGACGATGCTTTTAACAGTTGCATCGTATTTGTTAGGAGCCATCTGAGTCGGTGATGCAGTTTGGTGTTGCTTTTGGAGCCTTTTGCTGCGTGCAGAACTTAACATGTCAGAACGCATCAAGTTAGGTATATTGTGGCCAGCACTTCGTCAAGACCTTGTGGGGCTTGTGCATGCACTAGCTCCAGTGACTCTTGACGATGCTTTGAGGCTAGCACAATGATATGAGTCGTCACCTCTCCCACTTGCACCTTCACATTCTCTCGTTCCACTTATGTTGGGGATGGACCTACTCCAATGGAGGTTGAGGTTGTTACTGCTCGTGTACCAGCACAAGGTTGGGCTCATGGACGAGGATGTGGACGTGTAGTTCGTTGTTGGGCGTGTGATGAGGTTGGACACACGTATCGGCGCTGTCAACGGTTTCCCGATTGGCATCCCCCATTTCCTCTATAGTGGAAGGTCGTAATGCGGTGGATCTTTCGAGAAATGACGAATTGCACGAGTAAAGGAGGTCCTCGTGCGAATAAATTAGTGACCCCTCCGTCTTTCTTTTGGGAGTATCATCAAGGGGTTCACTCGGCACCAATTCATCTAATCTTCACTTTTCAAGCTTGATTTAATTACACGCCACATCTTGTTCCTTTCAGTGTTGGTGGATACAGGTTCGAGTTTGTCCTTTATTTCTCAATTTGTTGCTATACGTTGTAACCTTCATTTGTGTCGTGCGGTAGAACCAGTCTTCATTCTGTACGGCACTCATGCTTGTTCGCGGGATGAAGTTGACATTGTTGTTCGTGTGGACGATCGTGAGTTTGAGCTTTAATCTTTGCGGGTGGTGCCGAGTCAAACTTTTCACCTTATTCTTGGTATGGATTGGTTGACTCGCAATCATGCCAAGTGTGACTTTGAAAAGTCTCCCTCCTGTTTGACTCTCCCTCATCTTTCTTCATTCCTTTTACTTCTATTCCACTTCGTCCATCTACTTCCACCTCTGCTTCCATCACTTTTGTTTCACCCCTACTTCTAACCATTTTCCCTTCATGCTCTTCCTTTCCTTCTTTGGATCCATCAGATGATCATCATGCTGCAGTTGTTGATCAACTCAAGAAGGAATATGCTGATTTTTAATTTCGACTTGTCATCTGGAGTCAAGATTGCAACACACCACCCTATTCAAACTGAAGATGCTAGGTCAATCAAGGTACCTGTTCAGCGTCAGTCACCAAAGGAGCTCAAGATCTTACAAGCGAATGTCAAAGAGATGTTGGAGAAGGGTGTTATCTGGAATCTTAAAGTCCTTGGGCATGCGAACCTCATCTTGTGACGAAGCCAGATGGGAGTGTTCGATTCTACATTGACTATCACCCATTAAATGAGGTAACCGTCTCAGATGTGTACCCACTTCCTCATACTGCAAATCTTTTGGATCAACTGGGGCAGAGCCGTTGGTTCACTAAATTAAATCTCACCTCTGGATATTAGCAAGTTTCGATGGCTGACATGAACATTCCCAAGACTGTTTTTTGGACATTATTTGGCATGTACGAATTCTTGGTGATGCCTTTCGGTTTGAGCAATGCTCCAGCGACTTTTCAGCGTATGATGGACGAGGTTCTTTGCGACATGCCGGAGGTGACTACCGATTTCATCGACAATGTTTTAATCCACTTGGATGGAACATGGGAGGAGCATGTCGGTGATGTACGCAAGGTTTCGGATCGGCTGCGAGAAGTTGGTTTGAAGTTGAAGCCGTCTAAGTGTGTGTTTGGATCCAAGGACACCACTTATCTGGGTTATCGCATTTCCCGTGAAGGTTTGCAAGTTGACCCTGACAAGCTTGTTGCAGTTTTGAAGTTCCCAACGCCGAAGTGTGTGAATGATGTGCAACGCTTTCTTGGCAAGGTGAAATATCTGGGCCGTTTTGTGGATCATCTTTCAAATCGCACTGCATCGTTGCGGGCATTGTTGAAGTCGTCAATGTCTTCTTTTGTTTGGTCTAAGTAGGCATTTGCAGATCTCAAAGAGCTGTTGACGACTCCTCCAGTTTTGGCATATCCTGATTACACTCGTCCTTTCATCTTGTGTGTAGATGCTTATGACATCAGTCTCGGGGCGTATTAATGCAAGAAAGTACGAGTGTTCCTGGCCAATGACATCCCATTGCGTACATCAGTCGGACATTGCAGCCAGCAGAAGTGAACTACTCCACGACAGAAAAGGAGTGTATTGCAGCAGCTTGGGGTTTTGAGAAGCTTCATGCCTATTTGCATGGTTCTCGGACGTTGTTGGAAGGCGATCATGCAGCAGTCACTTCATTGTTAAAGCGGAAGAATTTGATTGGTCGTACTACTTGGTGGGCCTTGAAACTTCAAATTTACGACTTCGAGGTGGTTCATCACCTATGGAGTTCCATGGCTGATGCTGATGATCTTTCTCGGACTCCTCTTCCACCTTCTCTCTTTTCTTCTGCCCTTGAGGAGCCAGTTGTTTCAGCATCCATAGACTTTTTGGATGAAGATTCCTTACCATCAGCAATTGCCGTGCTTGACATTTAGTGTCCGTAGAATGCAGAGTTAAATTTGTTGTCTTTGGATGAGGTTCGGCAAGTTCAAAAGGTTGAGCCTTGGATTCGAAGGCTTCGTGATGAGTTTGAGAATCCTGCATCACTTACTGATGACTTGCCTTTCATGCATTTACATTCGCAATATTGCTTTCAGGACGACCTTCTTTATTTTGTGGGGACTGATCCATATGATCATTTGCGGTTGGTGGTGCTCTCGGTCTTCGTTCCACGCTTTCTCCACGCTTACCATGACTTTCCTATTCTCAGTGGGCACATGGGACATTGTCATGTGATGGAGAAGCTACGTAGATCTTTTTATTGGCCAGAGTTGCAAGGAGATGTGATTCGGTATGTGCATAGTTGTGTGTGGTGCCAAGCTCGCAATACTCCCCCGTGTTCTTCGGAAAGACGGTTGGAGTCAATTGCAGTTTCTCGTCCGTTTGAGTTGGTGGCGTTTGATCTGATGGGACCTTTTCCACGGTCGACTGCTGGCAACGAGTACGTTATTATTGCTTCTGACTACTTAACTCGTTGGGTAGAAGTTAGTGTTCTTGCTAGTGCGACTGCTTCTACGGTTGGTCAGTTTCTCCTTAATCGGGTTGTGTTTCAGCATTCTTGTCCGGAGCGAATTCTTTCGGATAATGGTCCTGCATTTATGGCCAAGGCATTTCATGTCTTAACATCTCGACTGGGATACGCAAGTGCTTATCATCCTCAAACAGATGGTTTGGTGGAACAGCTTTCAAGGGGATAATTGCGAAGTATGTGAACTTTCAACATTCAGATTAGGATGGTTATCTGCAGTCTCTCCGATATGCTTATGTCACTGGAGTACAAAGTTCTGTTGGTACTTCCCCATATAAGCTCTTGTATGGTCATGACCCGGTGTTGCCAACGGAGTTGGGTTTGCCTTCTCGGTTGCCATGAGCTGCTAATGCTAGGTCATAGGATCGGTATCTAACGAGCATTCTTCCGTTGATTCGTGCGGAATCAGCAGAACACTTGGGCCACATACAAGTAGGACAACAACAACGCTATAACTTGCATCATCATCCTCCTGCAGAGTACAAGGTTGATGAACTAGTGTTGGTTCGTTTTTCCAAGCTTACGGTACGTGGTTTAGCTAAGAGTTTTCTTCCTCAGTGGAAAGGACCATATCGAGTGCTACAGCAAATAGGATTGCAAGTTTATGAAGTTCGGCATGACATTCAACCCGATCCTCTAAAGATTGTACATGTGCAATAATTGAAGCATTTTGTGCAATGGGAACAAGTTGTGCCACTTACAAATCCACCAGTGCCTCTTCCTGATGTTCCTCCAGATCCGGGGCCATCTACCAGAGAACCCTAACCAACTTACATCCTTCCAAGAGGAGGGAATGATGTAAGATCCATGTGTACGGCTGCATGTGCACATATTATTATTAACATAGTGGGTTTTCATAGCCGTCGGATTGGTTTCAATCTGGACCACTCATTCTTATATATAAGTTAAGGTTTTAGACTAATGAGATATACACATTTTTATATTCTGAGCTCATGTTTTAAGTATAAATTCAACATATATGTATGTAGTTAATTCATCCTGGATAAAACTATATATATATATATATATATATATATATTATTAAAACAGTTTTCACTGAACGCAATGTAATATTATTAATATATTCTATGCTTAGGAAAAACTTTTAAGTGGTAATCACAAGTGAAGGAATTGTATACGATCGTCTTGTGTTTGCTATGAAAGATTCTCTCCCAAGCACTAGTCTTCTCCTTCCAATTTATCTTAGCTCTCCATAGTTCCTTACCGCCCGGGCACGAAACATAAGTTTCAGACGACCGTATAAGTAATGGTCTTCTGCAGCGATACGATGCGTTTGGTGGAATATGGAGTAGTACAACGGTACCATCGCTCATAGAGACAGCTAATATGTTCCTTTCAGAATTTAAATCTAGTGGCCAGCTGATATCAATGCATGGGATTGTAACCTGGCCAAACCTCTGGAACCTGTACCCCTGCCCACTAGAGAGAGGCTCTAATCGACAATAGTCAGTTCCTCGTTTGGCAGGCACCTTTTCACGAGCGATAGGAATCCACCGAGATGTTGCAGATTCATGCTCAAAGTAACGATGCGATTTTCGTCTTCCTACTAGTCCATACGACCTTACCACACAGAATGTCCTCCCTTGGTTAGAGAACACCTTGTTAGGGATCTGCAGTTCGGCGGCCAGCTCGACAGCCTTCCACTGCAGTTTCCAATCCTTCAAGTCCATCATTGCACAATCAACTCTCTCCCACGTGCCATCGCCAGATGGCACCATCACACACCGCTATCTGCGATTTTTCAGTGATCCCGGAACATGCATCATATACTTTGACGTGTCTTCCAGGTCGACCAGGCCGTAATCATCTGTATCGTCCCCATAAACTATGGCGGGATTTCTAGGGTAGGGAGCAGGATTTGCCTTCATGGTTGACATCCATGACTTTGATAGTATACAGAACCTCCTCGACAGCCGCGGCAATATATGGCTTTCCACCACACAGTTTGGCAAACCAGGGATGAGCTCTTCCATCTTTTACTCTCACTAGGCTCATTTATATACCCCAATAAAAGGAATCAGATCCTATACGGAATATTCTAATTAAAAAGGTATACAATAAATATTATTATAAACAAAACAAAAATGATTAAAAATGAAACAAAATTGATTTGAAAACTATTTCTAACAATATTTATTGTAGATTCTTATTAATATTAGTCACTTTATTTAAAATTTAATGATATATACTTGTTTTTATTTTATTTTGTGTAAATGAAATAAAAAACAACATTGATTATAAATGTATATTCAATTTTAGAAAATAGATTGTAATGAAATATTATATATATATATATATAATAAATTAATATTCGTAAATTGTAAATAATTATATTATATTGTAATATATATTTAATTGATTGTGTTTTCGAGTTACATACTATAAATTAATATTATATTTTATATATTTTTTATTAAAGTGCATGACTTAATTTTCCCTTTCTATTTTGAAGTTTATAATATATATTGAAATTTATAAAGACCAATCACAAACGAACACACTGTTACAAATGTATTAGTTTATCACTGTTCGATTCCTGTAGCAGTTTAGGCTTCTAGTATTTTTGTCTACCAAAGTGTTGATTTGCCGTTCTGCATCATTGGTGACTTCTGCCACGACTTCGATCTCGTACTGCCACTGAGAAAAAGTGTTATAATTTTGTATTTGTAGTAATAAGCCTTCTATATTCTGACAACAGTCTCTTCCAATAGTCTATCACGTGATTATATAATTTTGAGTAGCTAATTATCTTCTTTAAGATAGTTTGACATCAGTTTTGAACCCACGACGTATACTTTTTAATATTGTGAATAATGAATTTGAAACTTTCTTGTGTGTTTCCAAATTAGGATTTTGTCTTTATAATAACTGATTTTTATGAAAAATGTAAATAAACATAAATTTTAGTTTTATATAGAAGATGGTTAAATTTTCCATTTTATTAATCGAATTTACTCAATTTACTGTTTAATTATTGACCAATGTAATATATATGTGTGTGTGTGTGTGTACAGACATACACGAATACATTCACACGTATAATATCATGTGTATAACTTAGATTATTCCTATATTTATAGTAGCATTTAGTGGGTTTATACGCTTATATGCATAGATATCGTGTTTGTATATGTCCGCATATGCTTCTCTTTATATATTCACGTTCTTGCACATAAAATGACATGTATAATACGCATATATAATGATTTAGATAATATATCTTATTATATAGCATCTAGATTAGTAATTAGTACTCTCTCTCATTATTATTATTATTATTATTTTAAATATGGAATATATACACAGTATATACTATAACGAAACCATAAGTATATTCTATAAGTAATTTGTATAATTTTATCATATTTGTGAATAAAACATTTGTAATTTACAATAGTGATTTGTATATGTGTGTGTGCGTGCGTGCGTATATGTGTGTGCTTCATCCATCCAGGCCATCTAAACACTTGCATATTATGGACAATAAAATACTTACATATTAAATATATTTTTTATATACGTGTTTTGATTTATGCCACTAAGAAAAATTACTAAAAACACCTATAATTTAATTAAACTACTGTAGACAACAGATTCTAACGAGGTGCTGCTGTTTTCATTTATATATAGTACTGAAATTATTATATATAATATGTACGTGTCTTTTAAATTATTATTATATTAAAAGAATAATGAACAAACACAAAAATTATTATTCTCTTACCGATGCAAGTTAAGCTTGTGTCATTAAGGTATAACTCTCCGTTGTGCCACCCTAACATGGTGCCAAGTATATGCAAGGGAGTTAGGGAAGAGGGAGTCTTTAGAAAAAATAGAGTATGTAGAAGATTAGTGAGACTTCACACGACAGAGGTACATCCCACCTTCGGGTTAACCTATCCTTATCGTTAGTAGGATTTGCCCTTGTGACTGAGTACGTCACATCCAAGGAGTTAACCAATTCTTTGGTCTGTTCACCCACTCACAAGCTTGGAAAGGATTGCTCGAGTTCACGTTCTGTAAGGATAGTGGTTAAGGCCTTGCTCTGGCCGCCTCACCACACCAAACTAGAGACGATACTTAGAGCTCGGCTAGTCTACACATCCTAACTCATGAGGTGAGCCTTGGTTGTGGACTTAGTCAACTTGGGGTGTATTCCTTAAAGATGGGTTCCTAACATGGGTACTTTACCAGATATTGTGGAGGTTTCCAGAGAGGGATTCCATGGTTAGCATCTGGCAAGCCGCCTTCGTGACATCAAGTAAAAACTCTAACAATTGATATTGGAGCAAGTTCTTTGTGGTCAGTAAGACTACCTTAAATCATAGGGTGTTTTAGTGTTTAGATAACTATAAATTCTTGATCTACTCTATCATTTTCGGTTGACATGTCTATATTCTGCACAGAGAGTTTGATTTTGAGAGTTTTCAATCTTTGGAAAACACTTGTTTAGCTAGTCAACATGAGATTTTAGGTATGTCCAAAAGTCTTGTTGGGTTAAGTTGATGTGTGTAGGTGTACAACTTGTGTAGGGTGTTTTCAATTTTGTATTAGGAATATTCCAAGCATATTCTCTGAGTGTTGAAACTAGGGTTCAAGACAATGAGCAAAAAAAAGCAACTAGAGCCTGAGGCAAAGATGTTGCAGAGGCTCAAAATGAGAAGATGGATAAAGCTGACCTAGGTCAACCCCTTAGGGTTAGATAGCGGCTTGGTTGGCAGAAAATAATGATGGATGCCTTGAACAAACTTCGAGTGGATGTTTTGGGGTTAAACAATCGAATCGATAATATTGTTGTTTGGATTCTAATGGCTACTACAGTACCAAATGTTCTGCAACTGGATACATAGAAAATTTAGAAGAAACATCATTCAAAGTCAAGTTCCTCTTAATCAGATTTTTTAACAAATGAAGGTGGTAGTGGTCCTAATAAGTTTAAGCTCGTCAAGCCTTCAAATTTTGTGGGTTTAAAAGATTACAAAGTTCTAGATAACTAGTTATATGACATGGAAAGTTATTTCGAGGCTGTTTCCATGAGAAAGACAGAAAGGGTTGCATGTGCCAAGTAATTTCTCAAAAGAGAAGTTAAGACTTGATGATGGTGTTGAAGGTGAACGTGGATATTGAAACATCTAAAAACACATAAAAACAAAAATCAAAAAGCATTATATGCCGGACGACCTTGGATTGCAATGGCGTACTAATTTAGCATATTGTAAACAAGGAGTTCGAGAAAACCTAATGGACCATGTTTACCAATTCAAAAGTGTATGGCGTTTGGTCTCAAATATGAGCGATGATGAAGCTCAAAGTTGCTTCATGACTAGCTTGAACTAAAAGACTCAAAAAGAGATCCTAAGGTATAAGCTAATAAGTTATCGGGAATGTCAAAAGGCAGCTCAAAAGGTTGCTTACAACATGTCATTAGAAGACTTGTACAATAAAGGTGATGAACCGAAGCTTAAACCGCGGAGTTATCCTCCAAAGTCTGGATGGAGAAGGCTCGATAAACAGTCAACTCAATCATCATCAAATCGAAGTGCAAGTCCCTTTGTCGATAGTTCCAAGTTTTTGGACACCTCAAAACCTATTGGATCTCAGAAGCCATTAGCATTACCACCACCTCAATAGGCCAAGGGTCCGACTCCAAAGTCTGTTACTTCGTAGTTTATAGGTGAAGTTCCAAAATGTTATAATTGCAATAAGCTAGGTCATTTTGCTAGAGAATGTCGGGCATTATCACAACAATCGGAACATTTCATGGCAATAGTAAAAGAGGAAGTTGCCGAACTTGAAATGCTTTAAGATTCGGAAGACGAGTCTAAAGAGGTAATGTTGTGCCAGACACAACCTACCTTATTCACTATTCAAGACAAAACTGACCTTTACTATATTTAACATGAAGGATATGAGACGACCGAGTCTGAATGATGATCGATATTGGAGCAACATACAATTTTATATCGACTAGTCTATCTCGTCGAATGAATTTGAATGTAACAAAGATGAGTCAAATAAAGATCAATTTTGACAAAGGTTTTCAAAATACTAATAATATAGCAAAGGTAGTTCTTGTCCAAATTAAAAGTTGGAAGGCTAAACTAGACTTAGTTGTCTTAAATACGATGGGGTTCGACTTTGTGTTGAGTATGAAATGGTTTCATAAACATTTAGTCGAAATGAAGAGATCCGGAGATAATCGAATCACACTTGCAACAAACAAAGAGGATGTTAGAAAAACGATGCTCAGGATGGAAACACTAATTAATAAGGATTAGAATCCCATGTTCCTTACCTTAACTTAGTTGTGTAAGGAGATTATACATCGGGAACGTGTTTTCTTGCATTGGTTTTGGATACCGGTGAAGTTAAGATAAAAGATGGTCAAGAATCCGTTCTTAGTCCCATTTTGGAAGTTTTAAACATGTTTATCTATGCTTCCTTGTCTTTACTTATCTCCACTATTTTGTCAAGTTCGTCTCCACCAGCAAGAGCCCTATATTTGTTGAACCCTCAAGAGTTAGTGGAATTAAAGAGATAGTTGATGAAATTGATTGGTTGAGGACACATTTGGCCTAGTCGATCTCCGTATGGTGCGTCGATCCTATTTGTAATGAAAAAAGATGGTACGGTGTAGATGTGTGTGAATTATTAAGCATTGAATGTAATAACCATAAAAAATAAGTATCCTCTTCCGCAAGTGTATGATTTATTTGATAGGCTATCAAAAGCGAAGTATGTTTCAAAAATAGATTTGAGATCTTGGTACCATCAAATTCGGGTAGTAGAGAATGACATTGAGAAGACTACTTTACGAACGCGTTATGAATCATTCGAGTTTCTAGTCTTGCCATTCGGATTGTGCAATGCTTTAACAACTTTTTACACAATGATAAATGATGTGTTTAAAGACTATTTAAACGAGTTCATAATGGTGTATATGGATGACATTTTGGTTTTCAATTCAATAATTGAAGAACATGTAGAATACTTGGAAAATATGTTTCAGAGGTTCAGGGAGAACCAGTTGTATGCTAAGGAAAGCAAATGTGCGCATTTGGTCAAATCAAGATAGATTTCCTAAGACACTCAATCTCAGGTAGGAAAGTAGGTGTAAAGTATATGTAGTGAGAGTTCTTGGGTTCAAAAGAGACTCATTATTCTCTTATCGGTGTAAGCTAAACTTGTGTCGTCAAGGCACAAATCTCTATTGTGCTACCCTAACTTCCAAATGATAGAGATATGTTCCACCTTAGGGTTAACCTACCCTTATTGTTGATAGGATTTTGCCCTTGTGACCGGGTACCCTTCTTTGGTCTATTCACCCGCTCGCAAGCTTGAAAAGGATTGCCCAAGTTCACATTTCGTAAGGATAGTGGTTGAAGCCTTGTTTCGACTGCCTCACTCACACCAAATAAGGGACAATGCTTGCAGCTCAACTAGTCCACACATCCTAACTCATGAGGTGAGCCTTGGTTGTGGACTTGACCAACTGGGGGTGTATTCCTTAAAGACAGTTCCTAACATGGGTACTTTACCAAATATTGTGGGGGTTTCTAGAAAGGGAATCCAGGGTTGGCATATGGCGAAGCCCTTTGTGGCACTAGATAAAAACTCTGACAATTATTGAAGACCTTGCAGAGAGCTTACCATATTGCACCGACTTCATCAGACATGAACCTAGCAAAAGTTACCATCAGAAGGCCTTGTAAGCGCAAAACACTCAACATAGTATTCAGGAACTTAGTGACTATAACTGTGTCCTCTCTTTGTATGTCAACATATGCTATTGTCGCCATGGACCTGAGATTGTTAATGAAAATGTAAAATGAAAAATCAAGAAAATCTCAATGACTTACAAAGGATCGTAAACATGAATCTTGATTGTTGACCATTTTGGTATTCGATGGGTGTGGTCCAGAACAACCCACTGATATTGGTTGACATATTCTTATGTACTCAACTCTAGAACCAGGACCATCCATAGTCATTTTGAATATTAGTGGTTGCTCGTCCGATCCATTCAGTTCCATGTTTGGTAGATGAAGAAATCACGTTTTCATACGTGTGTTGATGGACTATTGCAGTTGAAAAAGAAGTTAGCGATACCATTCATTTATTTCTCATCATGGCCTGGGCAATCCATTCTCATGTCCTGTAGAAGTTGCATTAGTTATATGTGAAGGATTTGAGTTCTACGTACCGACAATTGTTTCTTAGTGGGAGCAGGATGGCCAGTAATTTCTCGTAACATCTACAAAATCTTTGAGCAGCTCATTTAAAGTGATCTCCCATGCAGCTTGAAACTCTACAACACTTTGATTTGACCCTTGGGGAAATCTTCACTATTTTATGGGCTGCATTTTAATTGTTTGTATAGTAGTTGCAGAGATAGATAGTACTCCTAGTGGGATGATCATGTTGTCTGTGATGAATAAAGAGTCTTGTGAAGTTGACATCATCTGGAATCACAGTGTACATTACAGCAGGGCAAGACTTCATAAGGAGCGACTCCACAACGCAATGCTAGCATTGCAATCCCTCAACTATTCTAGCTGCTATGAGATTCACCTTATGGATCATACCCTTGAAGTGGCACTCATTTTTCGTTCTCTAGAAAGTAAAAAAGGGGTAGGAATTGTTGACACATCTTAAATGCCCAATGCAAGTGCTCTTGCTCACACGAGCTAAGATTTGCTAATGAGACGTGCTTGGATGTGTGTAGTGATGTGCACCCTCCTTCTAATGCATGCTTGTGTACTTATCCGTGCTTCTTTTGTGTGGAGGGAGTTCAAAGATAATATCCCTATTGAATGTGACTGACAATTTTGTGACAATAGATTGTTTCCCAATCTTACATTTGTTTGCTTATAGTAGAGCAATGATCATTGAGTTCTTGCGCTCATCAGTCTCCAGCCTAAACAAAGGACCCTTTGAAGGAATCAACGTGTAAAAGATGAAATCGCCCCCTCCAACTTCCTCAGGCATGATCTCCTTATTCCTTGTTCCTCTGCCCACAACCGATAGTAAGTGAACAAGCTTTACTTGTTGTGTTGCAGATATGTTAAAACTCTACTGGAGGTCCTTAGTAAACATGACTACAACACCATCTTCATCCATTGGACACTCCACCCTTTGTAAATGATGCAAGCCATTTCTTTAGTTTGCTTAGAACCCTAACACAGACTTATTGTTTCATGATTAAATAATAAATGTAAGAGAAAGAATTAACAAGACAACTGAATGTCTTAATTTTTAGTGGCGCATTGCTATCAACACAATGATTTAAGTGCAAGTCTCAATGAATGCATACGTAAACAGACAATATACTGACATTTAAGCATGTGTCTGAAATGCTAACTCATTTTATATGTTGTAAAATGAGTGGTTGAGAAAATGTAGCACATGTGAGTGGCATGCCAACTCATCTTAAATGTTGCAAGATGTGTGGTCATGATCTATTTGGGTTTTAGGTTAGGGTATTGTTATTTGCAGCCAAATTGAGTTGGGGTTTGCTCATTCTTTATGGGTGCTTCCTTATGTGATTGGCAAGGCGGCCATGGTGATTCAGGTGATTCGTGCTTGGCTATTTGTAGCTTGGTAGCTGGGAGTGCGATTCAATGGATAGGGTCATTAGGCACTTGCACTTGGTTGAAGCTTTTTTGTGATTTGGGCGCTTGAAGGTTTAGAGAGCTGGGTCTTTACCATTGTCTACTTAGGAACTTGGCCAAATCTAAAGTGAGTGTTTCTAGCTTCGGTTGTGAGGAGTGGTTGCAATGGTGACTAATGTGTTTGTAGTTAGAACCAAGGTCGAGCTGAGGGGAGATAATGGTTGAATCAAATTTTCTTTACCCACATCTACTATGGACGTCATTGCCATGTCTCCTCGACAACAGGAGGACAACAGGAGGTGCAAATAAGTTCCAAGATTGCCTTTGTGCAAGCTTTAGCTAACTCGCCAAAATAAAACTCAGAAGAGGTATAGATTTGTTCATGCTTGTCTTTTCTTTATTAACATTGTTATTTCTTAACAGGAGTCCCCGAATCTTGAAAGGAAGGCCACATACAAGCTACACATTCTGTTGACTGGGGGATGAGGTAAGGACCTCCTCAGTCAATAGAATGTATTAACTGCAAAGTGGCCAGAGTGCAATAAGTTCAAGCTCGAGGGTGTCTTTGATTGTGTTTTAAACCTGTAAGTGAAAGTCTCGTAACATGTAATGTTCTATGCTTGATTAATTTAGCGTATTTATATTTAAGTTTTGAACATGGACATTCATGAGCCACAACCAACGCAGCAAGGTAGCATTGTGTTTGTTTACAAATACTGCCGACTGAGAGATGGGGCAACGACCTTGCTAGTCGGCCACATTTCTTGCACTTGCAAATCTCGTGCTTGAATCTAAGCTTCCAATTTATATTAATGTTGGCATTTATTATAGATGCGTTCCTCACAACGATTAGAAGCTGGCTCCAACTAAAAAAGAGGCTACTGCTAGAGTTGTGATGCATAGGCCAAAACGATGTTGCAGTCGAGCTAATGTGGAAAGTGAAGCATCATAGTCAATTCCACAAATCCAAGAGGTGGAGGAAACTAGCTCTGTTGCAATTGCATTCACAATCAAAGAAAACGTCGACGTTAGCAACCCAGACAAGCTTGAGGAGCATTCTGAACTTGACACAATCGACTTGGCCACTTTGGATATATCAAATGTAAATGATGATCTTGGAGAGGATTACCATGAAGCACCTCCATAGTTGAAGTTTGGCATTGAGTCAAAGGTCTTGACGCAGACACAAGAGATGTAGATGCATGAGGCATTCGCCATTTCTAGCAAAGAAGAAGAACCACAAAAAAAGGGTCTCCTTATAAACTTTGGCTTTGGTGACCCTCCATATGTCTCAATTTGCCGCATGAACAAGAATGAAATGGTCGGTGTGTGAACTTGATAGATTTAAACAAGTTGTTGTGCAATATACCTGAGGAACACAATTCAGTTCATTATATCAATCGAGGATAAGTTGAGCAGGGAGGACATGCAAGACATAAAGGTATATGAGAACATGCTTGCAATTCACAATGCCTTTGAAATTGAGTTGGCTGAGAACAATGCCTTCAAGGATTGGATTCCATTGCTTTTAATTAGAAAATTCATATGTTGGTATGGCAACCATAAGTTGCCTGTTCTACAACAACTTTATGAAGAGGACACCGATGACAAAACCAGGTGGGTAGTTCGGGTGCACTTTGCCTTTATACACCCAGACAGAGAAAATGTACCTCCAGCTTGTCACACTCTTCAAACAAATTAACAGGTTTGCATATGATTTGATTGTGATTTCAACTTTAACTTGTGCTGCATGCAGCTCCGCTTCTACCTTTGTATATATATAACAATATATGAGGTATGTAAGCATAGCCTCGTCTCTATAAATATAAACACACACACGCACACACACCCCACCTAGGCACCTCGTTTCTCATTGTCGATATCTATATACATGTTAGTATATGTATATGCGCAGATTTCTACTGAAAGACATGTAGATCCTTTTACACACACATATGTATGCCTGTTACAGGTGTCGTGTGAGGAATGGATGTGGGTGTGGGCACGCTACACTCAGTTACCACTGGAAATCACTACCCTCGCACGTGGAATGTAGTTATATGAATTCTACAGATGTATTTCCTTATCTTTGTTCAAGGATCCACACATGTGCAAGTGTAATTTTTTATTCGTAAAATAATTATAAATATACGTTTGCATATAACATATCAGTTGTGTAGATTAGAGAGTCTAATCTAACCTGCTAAAACCACCATAGAATAAATTGCCTATGAAGAGTGTGTGTTTCATTTATAATTCCCTTCTCTATGGTGCATAACTTAAACGTCGTAAGTCTCTGTATGTGTATCTGGTGAGCTCTCTGCATATAACACTTTGAACAGTGGTTATGATTCACTGTTTTATTTTAAAAATATCATGACATTTGTTTGTTTTGTTTTTTTTTTTTAAGATTTTAAAAGGTTGACTCATTAACATAATTTATAATTTCACTATATATCGGTTTCAATAAAATATATATTTAGGAATTAATATAGGATACAAACAAAACAATTCATCATAATATTATTAATAAAAAATACACAAAGAGTATATGTATATACGCCTTTTGTTAAGTTCCTATTAAAAATGCATGCGATTAATTATCATTAAATTAGGATAATCTAAGGGAAGAGGTAACGGAAAAAGTTGGAAGTTTGCTTTATACACACGTAAGAGTTATACAGACAGAAAAAGCAGAATATACTCACCTTAAATAACTGACGAAATATACTGACGCAACGTTTTTTCACACGTATTCTGCTAGGGTATAGTACGGACACAGAGTGATCATGGAGGGGAGCTTAACGCCGCTCGAAGACGAGGTAGGCAGCCCGTAGGCTTGGTTTTTCCTCATATTTAGTCTAGAAAAATCTCGGATTTCTGCATGTCTCGGAAATCCCGGATTTGGTGCATGTTTTTTCGGATTTTGTTTCTGAGAAAATCCGGACTTTCGGTAACATTTCTATATTTTTTGTTTTTGTCCGTCCGAGAAATAGGATGTATGTGACGTCACTAGATATATAGGAAAGAGATATAGATATATACATGTCACGCACGCATACACTTGTAATGTACATATATATGTGCATCCTGTTTTTATTTCTCAGATTTCAAGTTAAAAGTCCTTTATTTGGGTGTTTTTCCGACTTTACATATACTTCACGCATACATTTGTAATGTACATATATATGTGCATCCTGTTTTTATTTCTCAGATTTTAAGTCAAAAGTTCTTCCTTTGGTGTTTTTCCGACTTTACGCATACACTTGTAATGTACGTATATACGTGCATCTTGTTCAAAAGTCATTCGGAATAGACCTACAAAAATCAAAGTAGATGTAAAGTCAGGAAAACGCCAAAAGAAAGGACTTTTAACTTGAAATTCGAGAAATAAAAACAGGATGCACATATATATGTACATTACAAGTGTATGTGTGAAGTAGATGTAAAGTCGGAAAACACCCAAAGGAAGGTCAACGGGATATTCTGGAGTTCGTACTCAAGAAGGATCTCAAAGTCGCAAGAACGACACTCATGCACCATTATCTGAACACTGATAGAGATCAGAAAGACGACATATGCAGGCTTGTTCAATTGATCTACTCCTTTAAGAAATGTGGTGGAAAATGGAGTACAAACTCTTTTGATCGAATATTGTTTTGGCTTCTAGAGATGGACATGTCCACAGGAGTGGTAAGCAATATGTACATATTTATATACATGCTTTATATATATATGGTTTGTTTGTTTTTAGGACAAGAGATTAGCTTTTTCAGCTCTCTCTGTTGCGAGATTGATGAAACCCGGTGACACGAAGTCTATTCATGCAAAGCTGAAACAACTTGACTTCCGGAGAATGAACACTCCTTTCTGCATGACGTTCAAGGATGAAAAGATCGTGGGCCAAGGTGGTTATGGTGTCGTGTTCAGAGCCACACACAAGCTAGACGGGCTATTAAATGTATTGAATGCAACGACGTACCTTCGGAGAGCGTTTTACTGGAAGTATGCGCTTTGGCTCAACTCAGAAATGACAACATCGTACGGTACTATGGCGCATGGACAGAATCTTCAGGAACTGTTTCTCAAACGACACAATGTGGATACGTGTCTTCTGCGTCTCCATGGACAAATGAGAGTTCTGGAGAAATTGGTGGTGATGCTTACCGACTGTACATTCAAATGGAGTACTGCCCTCGAACACTCAAGGACCTTCTCGAATCCGGCCGCCAAGGTTAGTGGTTATATATATTTCACACACACATATGTCTGTGCGTGTGCGTGTGTATAGCTGTATGTCTTGCACATATATATAGTCACATAAATGCAGCTTGTATTCATTCTAGAAACTACTCTTTTCTTTTTGTTGTAGACTGGAATGATGCCTCGACTATAATAGTTAAAATTGCTAGAGGAATTTCTTACATTCACTCTAGGGGATTTGTACACAGAGACCTCTGTCCCAAGAACATCTTTGTTGGATCAGACAACAAGATCAAGATAGGCGATTTTGGACTAGGTACCTCTTGTAATAGTATATAACATATATTCATATATATACTGTTTGCTTTTGTTCAGTTATGGTGGGTGAAACAACAGATAATTGTGAAGACGTCGGTCACAATCTTTATCGTCCTCCGGAAGGGGAACCACATAGTCAGCAGGTCTCTCTCTCTCTCTCTCTCTCTCTCTCTCTATATATATATATATATATATATATATATATATTATTTATTTATTTTTTTAATTTATTTATTACAGAGTGATATGTATGCACTGGGGGTAATTATGTTGGAGCTGTATTGTGGGTTTCAAACCACTATGGAGCGAATCCAGGTGTGCTTCCTAGTTAAACCTTCTGTGTAATAGATATGAACATTATTGATATATTTTATTTTTGATAGGTAATAACTGGTTTAAGAAAGGCGATGACAAGTTTGCCCAGTTGTTTCCCATCTAAGCAATTTGAAGCATCAAAGATAGTGAAACGGCTATTATCTCACGAATCAAACAAAAGGCCCACAGCAAATGAGCTATTGGAGCAGCTCGAGAATAGAAGAACAACTGGTCGGCGACTCACCTCGTGATGGTACCTCTCTCTCTCTAGGCATTTGCTAGTATATTTCATGCATATATTGCAAGTCAAGAATAGCCCACGACTCTCTAACAGAAGGGTTATGCAGTGCTATTGAGGATTAGGTGTTGTCCAGCGTGAGGAGCTGCCTTAGAAGTGGAGTAGATATATATTAGCTGCATAGAATGTGAAGAACACATCAATCTCATGTCATGTAGACTCTGAACGCGCAGGTACGCTGACTCTGGCTGCTGTGTGCGATGCATAATAAATTGTCCTATATATGTAGTGTGTGTGTGTGTGTGTGTGTGTGTGTGTGTGTGTGTTAGAAAGATATGCCACAGAGAATCATGTGTACCGGATATATACATATTGTTTATAATAAGTATATATCCTTGTAAAAATGTGTGTGTGTGTGTGTGTGTGTGTATAGAGATAGAGAGTTCATCTACACAGATGAATGACTTACTGAGATACACATCCCCTGCCTACGGTTTTGTACGTTAAAAATAGTAATATACCCAGTTTTCGCTAAACACATGCACAATGGCATATGTTATTTGGATGTAATACAAGTTTCAAGTTCACCACTCACACACACAATTGCTAAACAGAGCATATATATATAAGCGTGCCAACCAAGATTTGTTCTCTCTCTCTCTCTCTCTATATATATATATATATTTGCACCGTATATGTCTGTGTATAACCACATGTATTCTTATGGTTTATTTAGTATCAAATCAAGTTTTAGTGTATGTATTGTGTATGTGCATACATCTGCACATGAGTATGCCGCAACAGAGATAGCATGGATAATTGAGGCAAGTGCTAGTCCACAACCTTTAAAGCCCCTGGGTTCTTGTGTATGCATTCACAAATACTTTCTGAACAGATCCCTGTACCGTGTATAATAAGTTAGACGTACCGGTTTATATGTTGGTCATACATATACTATATTAGTATATAACTTAAGAGGAGATGAAAACGTAGCTTGTAACTTCTGCCTTGCTCATTGTCCCATACACTATTATAGTTGCCCACACATGCACAAAGCACCTGAAACAAGTCACATCTGTACATAGTAAACATATTGTTATATATGTTTACCTTGGGTATCTCCCCGCCCAGACAATCTATGCGAGTTACGTTTGCCCTTTGTGATCATTAACCTCCTTTGCTTCGATGAATGATTTTCATTAAGTTTGTTTCGATGAGTTTGGACTTTGAGGTGAGTGCAAACAAACACCACATACATGTTTGTGGAGGGGATAATCTGATCATTAAGTGGTGATTAAGCATACTATGTAGCCGTGGTTATGACATGGAGCCAGCGGTGCTGTGGTTGGCTGAGTTGTACAGCCACGTGGACGTGCCTGTTGGCTTCATCTAGCAAGTCTACCTCCTCGCAGCTTTGCTCCATATGGCTTTGCTGTCTAGACATGTAAGCATTCCTGTTTTACCTGATTACTTATTTGACTAAGTAAAATAATGGGCAGGAAGAAGAAATGTGGCCAATGTGGAGAAGACCTTGAGATTTCCAGGCTTAAGAAGGAGATTATACGTATGCATGAGAGGTTCTCTCTCTCTCTCTCTCTCTCTCACACACACACACACACACACACACACACACATATGATACTTACATTTTGATAGAGCGGTTAGATATTATGTCTCTGTAGTGTACACATTCTCTCTCTCTCTCTCTCTCACACACACACACACACACACACACATACATGATACTTACATTTTGATAGAGGTTTTGCTCCGGTTAGATAGCTCTTGTTGCATTATGTCTTTGTAGTATACACATTCTCTCTCTCTCTCTCTCTCTCTCACACACACACACACACACACACACATGATACTTACATTTTGATAGAGGTTTTGCTCCGGTTAGATAGCTCTTGTTGCATTATGTCTCTGTAGTATACACATTCTCTCTCTCTCTCTCTCTCACACACACACACACACACACACACATACATGATACTTACATTTTGATAGAGGTTTTGCTCCGGTTAGATAGCTCTTGTTGCATTATGTCTCTGTAGTGTACACATTCTCTCTCTCTCTCTCTCACTCACACACACACACACACACACACACATGATACTTACATTTTGATAGAGGTTTTGCTCCGGTTAGATAGCTCTTGTTGCATTATGTCTCTGTAGTGTACACATTCTCTCTCTCTCTCTCTCTCTCACACACACAACACACACACACACACGGTTTATTGCAGGGAGAATAATGAGCTTTTGGGTCATCTAAAGAGTTTGGAAAGCAAGATTAAGGATGTGAAGAAGCTTGAGGATTTGGATGCAGGAAAGCACAGATTTACTTATGAGGTTGATAATGACGATGAGGATTGCGGGAGTGTGAGTTTGAGTATAGATATTGAAAGAAAGACAGCCTACTCCGTAAAGACCACTGCAGAAGAAAGGTACATTCTTTCTGTACTCATACATATACATATACATATATGTATATATGTACATATACGCGCAGTTGTGTACTCCATACACATAGTGACACATATATTCTAAAGCTAATGTACAAAGCTTTATAAGCAATGCAGCAACTGTTGAGAAGGATCGAGGCGCTGGAGGATGCAGTGGGACAAAGAGAAGCCGAGCTATGGTGTTATAAAAAGAAGAATGATGATCTACAAAAGAAAGCAACAATAGGTTCGATATTGGCATTCTGTCCGGTACTTGTCGAGCTCCATATCAGCTTAGTGAGTGTTTAGTAAGCTTAAGCATATGCTAATATGTGCAGATATAGTATTGGATGACAAGCCGCCCAAAGGTGGTGCCGAATGCATAATGAAGATGGCACGTAAGGTCCAGCTGGAATTAAATAGACCCACGTCAGCAGAGATTGATCTTCTAGAGAGAGAAGTTGAGAAACTCGTTGCTTATGCTGATTCTCGACCTGGTATCGCGCTAGACATTGAAGATGAACCAGAGGTAAATCCACACACACACACACACACACACACACACACACACATATATATATATTATATATATAATATGGCTGTGCGTGTGAGATAGTTAAGATAATACAAACAACTAAGTATATAGAAATACATTTATACGTACACAAGCATACGTATATAAAGATTCAGCCAGCATACATCAGTCCTGTGTGTGTGTGTGTGTGGTTAATCGAGCTAAGAAAGTACGACAGGTAATATTGAAGTTGAGTTTGTTGAAGCCGTCTAAGTCGAGAAGGCATCATGCTAGTAGTAAGAAAGGGCAGTCTACAAGGTAGACAAGTGTGTTTAAGTTGGTAACCGAGACGTAATGCAACAGGAGCTATCTAACCGGAGCGTAACCTCTATCCAAATGTGAGTATCCTGTGTGTGTGTTTGTGTGTGTGTGTGTGAGAGAGAGAGAGAGAACAAATGTGTACATTACAGAGAGACGAAGCCAGCAAAGTGTTCAAGCTTTGGAAGTGTGTGCTTGAGTAGAGAATCGAGGGGGATAAGCCCATGCAGATCGCCAAGGGGGAGGAGCCCGTGTTTGAGGAGTTGCTCGAGGCGTGTTCACGGAGTTGCTCGAGGGTGTGTTCACGGAGTCCGAGCGCGGTCCGAGTGGATATCGGGGAGGAGCCGAGTCGCTCGAGGCTGTTTTCACGGAGTCCGAGCGCGGTCCGAGTGGATATCGGGGAGGAGCCGAGGTTGCGGGCGGAGGTGAAGGTGGGAAAGAAGAGGGACGAGGAGGAGAAGGTTGAAGCGGCACTTGCGCATATACAGTACAACCTTGAGTATTTGATAGAACAGGAGAGGAGGAAAAGATGGCTGGAAGCTCAGATTAGACACCTGGGTTATTACCCGCAAGAAAAGCTTCCCAGGTCTGCTTTGTGGAATCCTCCTAGTGTTTAAGTTTTTGAATTTAGAATATGCTATGAGTATATGCTAGGAATATACAAGTATATGCCACGAATAAGTATATGGTGGAAATATATACAAGTATATTCGTATGTTTGGAGTATATGGAAATCCTTTTGGAATTTAGAAAAAGAATGTGGCTTTACATCAAAACGACCCGTCCCTTGAGGAAATGTACACACAGTAAAGCCCTCCTCGCTCTCTAATGTACAATCGACATTATCAGAATGTACGTATATATTACTTCAGCCGTAATGCCAACTGTGCGGATATTCTCCCTCCTCTCCCTCTTCCTCCTACTCTCGACCTCTTGTTCCCTTGCAATGCCGGTGGTGACCTGTATATACACACACATGAATACACACGCAGACATACGTGTATGTGTATTGTTATCTCCTTTCACATGTATGATGTATCCTAATAAACACCACGTAGATACTGATATTGATCGGAGATGATCACAGAAGTGCAGGTAAACTTTAAAATACTAAAGTCAAAACACACACACTCTCTCTCTCTCTCATGCTAATAAACACCACATGGTATTGCTTGAAATGATCGTAAACTTTAAAATACTAATGTTCAAAACATGCACACACTCTCTCTCTCATACTATCTATAAACACCACAGATACTGATATTGATAGGAGTGATAATAGAAGTGCAGGTAAACTTTAAAATACTAAAGTTCAAAACTCTCTCTCTCTCTCTCTCTCATGTGTGATGTATCCTAATAAACACCACATAGATACTGATATTGATTGGAGATGATCATAGAAGTGCAGGTAAACTTTAAAATACTAAAGTTCAAAACTCTCTCTCTCTCTCATGTGTGATGTATCCTAATAAACACCACATAGATACTGATATTGATTGGAGATGATCAGGTAAACTTTAAAATACTAAAGTTCAAAACATACACTCTCTCTGTATGATGTATCCACATAGATACTGATATTGATTGGATGATCATAGAAGTGCAGGTAAACTTTAAATACTAATGTTCAAAACACACACACACACACACACACTCTCTCTCATGTATGAAGTATCCTACAAACACCACATATAGATACTATATTGATTGTGGATGATCATAGAAGTGCAGGTAAACTTTAAAATACTAAAGTTCAAATCTACCCGTGGTGATACATCATACATGAGAGAGAGTATTTTGAACTTTAGTATTTTAAAGTTTACATGCACTTCTATGATCATGTATCCTCATAACACCACGGGTAGATACTGATAATGATTGGAGATGATCATAGAAGTGCTAGTAAACTTTAAAATACTAGAGTTCACACACACACACAGAGTGCGTAGGATGATTACGAACCTTGGAGGAGGATTCCGTTTCCCAGTATTAACATTTGATTTCATATTCCTCAATGCCTCCTCAGACGCCTTAAACAAAACAAGTTTTAGAAATAACATTACAGCGAGTGTATTATATTCATCACATTACGTACCTCTTGTCTTGCGGCTTCCCATGAAAGGCCCCGTCCTCTCCCCATTACCCTCCCTGCAACTTCCACCTACACAATCCCAAAACATTAGCCAACGAAATATTGCATATCACTAAGAGCGTATATTCCATAGTTTACTACAACAGAAATATATAATACATTGTATATTGAGGTGTAAGAATGATAATCAACTTACCTCGCAATTGTGAATCAACGGATTTGCTTCGAATTGTAAGTCACGGAAGCTCACACTCAAGTTCTCCACCGTGCACTGATGGAAAAACAAATACACATTCAACTATACGCACGGATATAAATGTTATGTATATACGAACCAAATCCTTGAGAGCAGCCACCGCATTGAACGTAGGTAGCTTAGGAGCTTCAGCAACCCTGTTCTGAGCTTCTCTCATGTTCCATTGTGCCGAAACGTTATCAAGAATCGGCTTGTCCGGTAAAAACACCAGAAAAGACGGGTCCCGGAGTTCATCTGTTAAATAAAATCATAAACAGCTGAATATAACAATACATATTACACGAGCACATATATGTATAAAATATAAAATGGATTTCTTACTTGATAGCCATCGAACAGCATCTTCAGAAGCATGTGCCCGTGCATCTTTATTTGTTCTCCCGGTGCTTCTTGCAATTCTCTCCCCATTAAATATCACCTGAAATTTCATGAAGTTAGCACGTACACAAACTCACAGAGTACTTCATATTCAGAAATAAAATTACACATAGATTACCTCAGCAGAAAACTGCAACTCGATTGTTGGACATACAAACGATCTGAATTCTACCTGTTAAAACAAAGAGTATGAGTAACCAAAACATACATACATACACACACACACACACATACACATATACAACATAATTATCATACGTTCATATATACCTGTGCTTTGTACTTCTGAGCCATGCTTTGCAACAAAACAATAGGATCAGCAGGTTCTGGCTGCTGAACAGAATTATCACGGAGTCCGTTTATCCTATAAGCTCGATCGTCCGTATCTAGAAATAATCGCGAGTTAAACTCCATTTATTAATATAATAATGGATTACACTATATTAATACTTCAGTTTACCAGAATAATTCAGCAGCTTCCTGCTGTCTTGCCTTTGCGGCCGCATTAGTCCCTGCGTGAAGACGTTATAAACATTCTTATTAAGACATTTATAGATGATGGCATATACGTTTATACGTAGTTATATGCATCTTACTTATAAAAACTATATGCACGATGTATGTTATGCATGAAGTGAATTGTCTCATTCTGGAATACGTGGACAACCGTATAAAAATTTGCAATACGTAAAGCACCCGCACGTTACATGCATGTATACACAGAAAACACACTTACCATAGTCATTGTTGGTGGAGTACCATAAGTTCCATCAAAATGCTTGTCTATTGGAGTGGGCTCGGGCTCAACAGCATTCTCTGAAGAACCGGGCCTTGATACATCCTCCTCTGAGGCTCGATTATTGTGCTCCGTATCCTGTCCGTGTTGCAGTATCAAGAGCCTCCTACGAGTGTCCGGATCGAGCTCGGACTCTGGGACCTCTCCTTCTTCACAGTTTTCACCGAGAGCTTCCTCAGGCTCACTCTCGTTTTGTTGTTGTGTTGTTGTAGTGCTTGCAACTCTGGGTTTAGCAAACCCTCCGTTTCGGAGTCGGCTAGCCCGTCTGGTAAACCCTTAGATCCACCAGTAGAAGGCACAGCGTCCATGGAAACTCTCTGTGTAGACGTATTCAGAAAAGTACATTTATAGCCATCATATAACACATGCAACTTATATCTCATAGCAAATATACTATATAAACTACATATATTCAATACTACATAGATACTATATGCGTGTACATAAACATGCTTACCTGACGTAAAAAAGTAGCGGCATCTAGCGGTTTGGGAAGTGTTGAAAAATCTGTCTCAAATGTAACTGAAGAGAACTGCTCTGTAAGGTTCTCATCAAAATCCCTGCATGATTAACTAGGTCTTAACATCTCTACATCTCTCATTCTCTCTCTCTCTCTCTCTCTCTCTCTATCTATCTATCTATACATACATATATACATACATACATATATGGCGATTTTAAATACTTACTTGAAGAAGTCAATCCTGACGTTGCTTACCACGTTTCGGACAATAGAAAGAACATGCAGACCACCAATCATCTGTAAAGAAGTTGACAGTCACAGATCATAATATTGACACAGTTACATTGTGCCTAGCTTACAGACTTATGCTACATTGTATGTATGAATGCCTACCTCGAATTGCGGGGACTGGTATGGTGCAAAAGGGAAAACAACGTTCACGCGATGGTGATCAAGGGCTCCCCATACATCCAGCCGATCATCAACAACGACTGACATATTGGGATGACATTGCCCCTTCTTGAAAACATTCGCTAAAGACTTCCTAGAACCTGAAAACCATCGAGTTACAAAGTTTCACTTATGTGTGTGTGAGCGAGAGAGAGAGAGAGAGAGAGAGAAGAGACAGACACCTTGAACACAAAGTATACGCTCCTCGAGCTCTACAGATGGGATTAGACGGGCGTCCGGATCAAGAAGTCGCCACATCTCGAGTGCATACTCTTTCTCTGACATGGTACATATGAAAACTTCGAACCTCTTACGTCCATTTGCGACCAAGTAGCTCCTTAGCTCCTCCCATGCAGGCCTGAGTCTCACCAAAACGCTCGTATAACGTGCCTGTGATAAACATGTTGAATAAGCGTACATGGAAATACATACCCAAATACACACACCCACACACATACGTTCTCCATAAGTATAGACTTGTATTACAGCATATTTACCAGACTCACTATCCATAATTATGTATTTTTCCCGCACGCACAAGCCCACACACACACACACGCACGCACATACAGTGGGATTGATGCGTGTTAGGATGATGTTTCGTTCCTCAAGCCGGATTATAGGACGCTCAAGCGCAGGAGTGACACCAGAAGAAGGAACATTCTCGTTTCTGACCTTGAAAAGCTTACCATTGTCCAACACCCTGTCGTTCTCCATGTACTGAGTGAGCAGCGACTGATCTTCCTGGTACATTGTACTAGTATCAGTATTGCATATACAGATACACAGCATATAATGTACAGTACACCGACGGCGTCTGCATCTGCGTGTGTGTGTGTGTAAGTGTGTGAGTGTGTGAGTGAGAAAGAACCTGGTAGCGCTTCAACTCGGCAGTGAGAGTGGCGGTCTTTTCAGGGTCATCCTCGAGTCCAATCTTCTTGGAGAGTGCCTCAATGCGTATATCAAAAGAATGCATAGTGTTTGCTACAAGGAGGGTCTCGTCGAGGTCAAAAACGAGAGCTAAACATCTCGAGTTCAGCATTGTGAGGCAAGAAGCGTAAGTTCCCTCGCTGGATATAAAACCCCAGAAGCACGGTTCATTGTTCTCTTCCAGTTCTGCTTCCGCTGCTTTGCACATTGCTACTAGGTGAAGCTCCTTCCCGGATTCAATTTTCACCATCGCAGTCTGCAATTATAAACGTGTGTTTGTGTTTGTGTTTGCGTGTGTGTGCGTGTGTACAAAAAAATAACGATATAAGGTGTATACCATAAAATGCATGCTGTGTGTGTGTGTGTGTGCGTGTGTACAAAAAATAACGATATAAGGTGTACATGTGTGGTGTGTGTGTGTTACAAAAAATAACGATATACCATAAAACGCACGCATATGTATTCCTAACGGTTCATGAATATACTCAGAATATGAATTAAAAAGATTCAAAAGGTGATAGTTGTACGTACCTTTGCGTCGTGGAGACAAGACGAATACAAGAGACCGAGGCTATCGCTGCCATGGGAGACATCCATGGTAAAGATGGGAGAAGAGATAGAATGCATGACGAGCAGCGGCGGGCATCGGTCGCTGGGTGGCGAGAAATCGGAGATGCGCATAGCCTTGCCGGAGAACATAGCCGCCAGGTACCCGTGATCCTCCCCTGCCCTAGCATGAACCCTAACTTCTCCAATGTAGTCATCCTTGTTAAACAAAAAACTGGTGAACTTCATCATTTTAAAGAAGAGCCCTAATTCATCCCCTGTTTGGAAAGACTCCCCTGTTTCTTTGTCAATCAATCAATCAATCAATCAATCCACTCACCGAGAGATTTGGGAATTTCTGTTTGGGTTTCTTATCTCCGCATTTCAATGTTTCACAGGGGGGAGATTTGTTAAACCTTTGATTAGAGCCTTATTAAAGCAAGTTTTATGTGTGTGCGTGAGTGGCTATGGCGACACACTTGAGAGATTCAGAGAAGAAGAGATCTGAAGCGCGATCTATATGGCGATCTATTTGATTCAAATACACAGTAGCGTGGATTGACCCTTAGGGTTTTCTTTCTCCACTAGGGTTTGGCTATGGCGCAAGAACAACCCTAGGATTCCTGTGTAAGGGTCGCCCCTATTTATTCACCGACTTAATGCACCTCTTTTGGAACCATATTCTCCGAATATCTTATCGGATTATACTGGTATATTCTAATCTCTTAGGGCTGGCGTCACGTTTGGCTATGGCGCTCAAATGGCTGTATTAGGGCTGAAGAGCACGTCATTGTCTGCAGATCATCTTGCGCGTACGGACAGAGGTAAGAGAGGTGTGAGGGTGAGATATGTACTGCTTGCGGAGCTGAAGCGATGTAAAGACTTGCAGCATGGGAAAGTCTTACATATGAATGCTATAGAGTCTGGCTGCCACAAGAACATATACGTCTCCAATGCGCTAATTCCATGTATAGCAGATGCAGGAGTATGCAAGACGCCTGGGAGGTCTTCGAGAGCATGCTCGAGCGGACTGTTGTATCTTGGACGGCTTTAATACTTGGATACGTGGAGAAAGGAGAGAGTTCAGTGGCCTTGGAGCTCTTCAACATGATGGACTGTGCACCGGATCGTGTTACATTTGTTGCTGCACTCAAGGCGTGTGGTGGGTTTGCGTCTGGGAATAAAGAGATCCGCCTGCAGTCCGTTCATAGACGGCTAGAGAGCACGGCTTAGAGAAAGACGTTGTTGTAGCAAGCACGTTGGTGGACATGTATAGCAAATGCGGGGACATGCTACACGCTCAAGAGATTTTTGATGGGATGAAGCACCGGGACGTTGTGTGCTGGACAGCCTTGATGCATGGATACGTGGAGAATGGACAGAGTTCTTTAGCCTTGGATGTGTTCAACAGCATGGACTGCGCACCGAACAGTGTTACGTTTGTTGCTGCATTCAAGGCGTGTAGTAACTTAGGTGCGTTAGAAGTTGGACGGAGACTTCACGATCACGTCCGCCGGCTTGGAGTGGAAAAGGATCAAACTGTGGCAACTTGTTTGGTCGACTTTTACGGGAAATGTGGTGACATGGTTGCTGCCGAGGAGGTGTTTAAGAGGATACGTTATCGGGACTTAGTGTGTTGGACAGCCCTGATTGGAGGATATAGCTCGCTTGGGGAGACCTCTCAAGTGTTTAGTGTCGTGAAGAGGATGCACGAATGTGGTTTGCAAATGGATGGTGTCACAATGCTGTTGATTCTTACTTGTAATCACGCGGGAATGGTGGAGGAGGGGCAGAGGTATTTCGAGGCCATGCCAAAGTGTGTCAGTCCGACTGTGGGGCATTACTCGTGTATGGTTGACATGTTGGGGAGAGCCAACCGGTTGCAAGAGGCATTATCGCTTATCCGCAGCATGCCATTTGAAGCAGACGGTGTCATATGGAGAGCTTTGTTGGGGGGCTGTAGGAAATGGACAAACGTGGGGATTGGCGAGGTGGCATTCACTGCACTAGTGATACTCAATGACAACGATATAGCAGCTGCTTGCGTGTTGATGAGAAGCATCTACCAGAGGTCAGGCATGCGACATGAGGCGGAGCAGGTAGAAGATAGGAGGCAGGCACAAGGAGGCTGGGAGAAACAGGACAAACTTGTTGGTGTGATGGTGAGGGAAAGACGCATATGTTTGTGGCGGGAGATGACATGGAACCCAAGGTGGAAGACAAGCTTCTCGCTCTTCTCATCGATATTCTTTCAGCTTTATAGCACAGTCTCTCTCCCACTCGATTGGCTCGATTGGTTGTGCCAGTCTCTCTCCCACTCAGGCAGGAGGATGAATGATTTTCATCTCTGCCCTTGTGCAGTTCAAACTTGTTGCTAGTCATTATATCTGCACCTCTACCCTTCCTCCTAGAACACTAGCTCTTACAAATTGAGTTTTCACTCCAAAATGCTCAATTGCTACATGAAACTTTAACAATTGTTATGATAGTGAAGAAACAAAGGCTTTCTTACTTAAACTTATGTAGGTTTTGCAGCCAATATATACTGTACACCAATTATTTGCCTTAAGGATTAATAATTATTCACGGTGACTAATAATTATTCATGCCATTTATCACACCATTTACCACTAGACCTAACGATTCAAAATTATCCACATTAAACCATGCTATTTACTACTAGACTCAAGGATTAATATTATTCAAGATAGACCATGTCACCTGGATCTAAGAATTAAATATTATCCACAATAGCCCACACTATCTACCATTGGACTCAAGGATTAATAATTATCCATGGTAGACCACGCCCTATACATAAGGCTTAATAATCATTCACAGTAAACCAAGTCATTTACTAAGGAACCCCAAAACTAATAATTATTTATAATAAACCAAACCATTTTTTAAGGCTAAGCTTAAATAACCCTAAGCACACAACCTCATTCACGAATACAAGAGAGAACACTTTCTAAGGCTAAGCTTAAGTAACCCTAAGCACACAACCTCGTAAGTGCCTTTCCTAACCAAGCGTGTCAACTAACACACCTAGTTATGAGACCCAACCTTCATTAAGCAAATGCCCAAGACTTAACACTCTGATGCAAGCACAAACACACTTGTTTATTAGAGTATTCACTCCATTAGTGTTATATATCTTTTCATTTATTTATTGATTAATAATTTTTCATACCATCTATGACGTGATCTACTTAAGAACTAATAATTATTCATGATAGACTGCCTCTACTTTGTTATATACCCAATGACTTATAATTATTTATAGTATACCATGCCATTTACTTAAGAATTAATAATTGTTCACGTTATTTACCACACCATTTACCAATAATTTTTCACAATAGATTATGCCATCTGTATTTTTCTTGTTATTTACCCAATGACTAATAATTATTCATGCTTTCTACCCAAGGACTGATAAATTATTATTTACAGTATATTATGCTATTTTAAATCATTTACTTCGTCATCAACCTAAGGACTAATAATTGTTCATACTATCTACATTATCTACCCAAGAATTAATAATTGTTCACAATAAATTACGTTATGTACCTTATCATCTATCCAATGATTATAATTATTCATGTCATCTACTCAAATATTAATAATTGTTCACACCATCTACCTAAGGACTAATAACTTGGTAGACCACATAATTTACGTTATTTATATTGCTTTCACGTCATTTATACTAAGGATTATATCATCAACGTCATATACACCACTTACTCAAGAATTAATAATTGTTCATGATATATCATACCATTTACTCAAGGATTAATAATTGTTTATGTCATTTATGTTATATACCAAATAATTACATCATTAATGTTATATATGTCATTACTAAAAAATTAATAACTATTATAATAAACTACATCATATATGCTATCTACCCAAGAAATATTATTATTCATAATAGACCATGTCATATATGTCATTTACCTAAGGAATAATAATTATTCATAATAGATCACATTATATATTTTATTTACTCAATGACTAATAATAATTCATAATAAATCACGTCATTTAGGTTATAAACATTATTTACCCAATGATTAATAATTATTCACATCATTTGCACATTTACCCAAGTATTATGTCACTAACGTTATATACACTATCTACCTAAGAACTTATACTTAAGGATTATGTCATAACTAATAATTGTTCATAATAAACCATGTCATATACGTCATTTACCCATGCCTTAATAACAAATTGACGTAGATGATGTAATTTTTAGGTATATGATGTAAATGACGTGAACAATTATTAAGGCAGACTCAAATTTAAAACATCATGCTTTTCAAAGATTCTTATTATATTCTTGAGTGAACCATCATTTATACTAGGCTTAACTTATGGTGTATAACATTCAGCATACTTTTGTTGAAATTTAGGTCCTCATGAACCACTAAAAAGCCTCCTTATGCTGAAACCCGTTTGTAACCATTGGGAATGGTGAGTATGTCAATACTAACTCTTTTTAAGTATGAGATTCACACGCATAATCTTTATCATGTCCTATGGTTATTATGAGATGGTTCTTATCATCATCATCAACAACAAGAATATTTCTTTTTTTTATTTTAAATGAATGCATGTGTATGCAACTGCAATACCATTCCAAACATAATAAAAAGACGCATCCAAAATGGCTCCATTTCAATTAATTATAACTTTAAAAAAGAGGGACCATTCATTATAAATTTTATTTTTAAATAATATAAATAAAAATCATAGTTGGTCATTATAATTGAAAAAATATTCATCCTAAATTTTTTTTGTAAATAAAAGTCATAACCGATCACTAGTAGAATATTCATTTTAAATTTAATTTTTAAATGATATGAATAAAAGTAACATGTCAACGTCCTTAAAAATGATTTTCACATGTTTTTCACCTTGCCTTTGTTGTAAACACATTGCCTTCACCTTGCCTTTGCAATGAAGGTAATGAAGGTCACATATAAAGTGTCTCTAACTCCTTAAGAGTGGTATGGGAGGGGCTTTTATAAGGTTAGCAGAGATGAAACATGATGGGGCCAGAGAAATGCCTATAATACCAAATATTCTCTTTGTAAACCATATTATTTATACATAAACAAATATTACTTAATAATGAAAGACTTTATAGGGCCTTGACACTAACCCTCTAATCATGGGAGAGAGGGGAGGAAAGACTTTGTAGAGCCATAACACTAACCTTGTGGTATAGGGGAGCCTTTGTTTGAGTCCTTACACTAACCCTTTGAGTGTGAATCAAAAGATTATTGTTAGAGCCCTACAAAACCCATCACACACTTAAAGGGTTAGTGCAAGGGCTCTACAAAGTTTCCCCCACTTTACCCCTTACTACCCAATCCCCATCCCCATCCCACACTCAAAGGGTCTCTACAAAATTTCCCTTGCCATCCAATCCCCATCTCACGTTTAAAAGGTTAATGCAAAAGTCTCTCTACTATTAAATCTTCCATAGTGAATGTATGTTTTCATACTAAATAATAATATACATCAAAAATATTTTGTGGATTTGATTTTCTTGAGTTGCAAATTTAAAATAAGACCAATATAAATTATCTAAATGTAGTATATTCTAAAATTATATTATATTTATTTTAAAATATTCATTATATAAAAAGTTACAATATACTATAATAGTTTTCACATTATTATGCTAATGATTCACACTAAAAAAATTAATAAATGTAAGAGAAATATATGAGTAATATCTATACAATTATAAAGTTGTAAGATTTCAATTTAAATAAATCAATAATTTAAGACAAAATCCTATATAAATGTTACAATATATTTTCATTTTATTATGGTATTTATAAATATATAGAAATAATTAGTAATTATAAATTATTATAAGTTAATATTTTTAAACTATGAATTAATTATAAATATTATAGGACCTTTTATATTTAATTAATCAAGTACATATATAATTTATTTATCTACATGCTTAATTTAGTATATTATTTAATATATAACTTATTACATTATATAATAACTTTGTAATATAAGTGTCAAAAACAAAGCACAATCCACTTAAACTTCTTTTAAAAAATGATAATAAATTAAAGTAATAAAACACATGATTTATTTATTTAAAAATAATTGTTTTTTACTAATACTCTGTTTAATTAATGGCTTCAATTTTATTAAAACATGTATCTATATATTAAAAATAAAATTGTTTATCATTCATAAAAAATCATAAAAATATACAAACAATATAGAAATCACTTAAGATAGTAAATTAAAACGTTAGAATAAAAAGGAATTTTTAATTGCACCTCTAATTTAAACAGTTTAAGTATAAACATTAGAATAATACAAATTTTTATTATTTAAATTAACAGATTGATGTGTATATAAATACCATACGTGGATCATGTGTAAAATGAGATAGACAGATTAATCGATTTAATCTAAAGCTTAAGAAGTACATTCCAAGACTTATGGAACAGATAGTTAGAATCTAATGTACAAGGTCAACTTACAAGTCTTTTAAGGTGGTGCCATCGATGTCCTTGAGGTACCTCGCAACCTATAATTCATAAGTTTAACATTTTATTTTCTTAAAATTATTATTTATTTATTTTAAATTATGGGTATAAATAAAAAGGGAACGCTACATCCCAATATGCGAGAGAGAGAGAGAGAGAGAGAGAGAGAGAGAGAGAGAGAGCTTGCTTACCTGAAGCATCGTTGGCCTCTTGGCTGGGTCCTCGGCAGTACACATGCTTGCAACCTGTGAGAGTTACTATCTAAGTATTCTACATTCATAGTGCACGCCATATGCATCTTATGTATATCAATTACATGGTATTATTACATTTATTATTATATTAGTACAATATAGTGTAGTTGAACATCTATGTGAAACCATCTTCTAACGATTAAGGACCAAGGGCACACCCAATATATAATATGTAAATATATACCTGTAGAAATTGTAGCATCTGAACCCTCCAAGGTCCATTCGATATATCAGGATCGAGCACATCCCCAGCTTGTCCAAGCTTTATCATCTGCCTTACCCATCCCACAAGATTGCCACCTGGAGGGTACATATTGTTTAATACACACGCACACACACACATGAGTGTATATGCAGTATATTACCTTCCACGTCCTTAAACTCTATTCCAGTGGGCTCTTTACCACTAAGAATCTCGAGTAGGATAACACCATAGCTGTATACGTCTCCCCGTGTTGTACTACGCCAGCTTTGTCCATACTCCGGGGGTATATACCCGAATGTACCAGCTATGTCCGTACTAACGTGGGTCTCGTATGCACTTATTAGCCGAGCAAGTCCGAAATCAGCAATTCTGGGTTCGAATTGTCGTCTAAAAGTTAGTGCTTGCTTCATATCTCTGTGTATTATATGTGGTACCAGTCCGTGGTGAAGGAAAGCCAGGCCTACAATTTATATATAGCTTCATGTGTAAGTAACTATAAAGTATGTGCAGTTATACGTAATAGATATGCTTGTATTTGATACTGTACATGCAACTAATATGCATACAATAACAGTAGTCTATGAAGCAGAATACTAAGCTACTGCAAGTAAGACTAGGATAACACTGAAGTATGGCTTGAAACTTTACATATTACGCATATATTTCTCATTCTATATACTTATAATCTAGTATGGGAGAAAGACTTGCTCTCTGATGCAATATTTTATTTAAAATACATATTTTTGCAAATATGCACATTAGAGAGAGAGAGAGATGAATGTTAAACTAGGGCATTTGATATTTATGGTAATCGATCTATTCTCAAGCTTCTGGTTATCTAGCGTAGTATACTACTTAATGTTGAACATATGTATGTGTATATATAAATGTGTGCATCTGTATATGCCTTATGTGTGTGTGTGTGTGTGTCATATTAGGGGAAATCACATGCCAATATAGAAGCGTATAACACACTCACACGCAGTGTGCGTGGCATATTTATATACATTATATTACCTCGGGCCGATCCAACGGCGATCTTAAGGCGTTTAGACCAATCGAGCACCTCTAAAGCATCAGCCCGGTTACGTAACCAGAGGTCTAAACTCCCGTTAACCATGTAGTCGTAAACAAGAAGCTTTTCTTCACCAAATGAGCAGTAACCGAGAAGAGGTACCAGGTTCCGGTGCTTAACCTTGCCAAGAGTTTCCATCTCAGCCACAAATTCACGGTTACCCTGGTTACGTGACTGCCCCAGCTTCTTAATCGCCACCGTCCGTCCGTCCGGTAGTACCGCCTTGTATACTGTCCCAAAACCACCGTCACCGATTATATTCGTCTTGCAGAAGTTGCCCGTTGCCTACATCTTCATTAGATATATGAATGTACACACAGAATACACAGGCATAAAGTACATTGTGACATGTGGAATATGGGTATCTGCCTATGTTTTATGAACATGTGTACAGTTACATCACCATGCTGATATATATGTATACATTATATATACAAACATATGCGACTATAACATATTTGAAGCCACATTAGAGCTATTCCATGTCATGGAAAATCAATTTTCTCATAGTTATACAATATATACATTAAACATATATAAACGTGCATTAATACTTACGTGGATCCATATGCATATGCTTACGTACACAGTTTACCTGAAGAATGTCGGCCAAAGTGAGACGCAATGGAGGTGGCCTCTCAAACATTGCTACGTTAATACTCAGGGGCTCCTTCATCTTGCTCATTGAAAGCAGTGAAGAAGAATCCATGCTCACTTTCCCTTCCTCTGCCATTTTCGTGAACTCCTCCTTCCTCGATGATCGATACCTGAAAGATAGTTACAAATCAGCTCACACATGCACATGTATGTCATAGATACATATGAAAATGACGTATATCAACGTCGAATGGTACCTCAAGAGTGCGAATGCTAGTACGAAAAACACAGCCATGGTTCCCACGGTGATTCCCAGAACACCCGAGGGGGAGAGTCTACCACCATCTCCACCTGTCCGGCATTGTGAACGAAGCAAGCTCCCACAAAGCCCTCTATTGGCTTTGAAGGACTCAGCCGTGAAGTTAGTGGTACAACTTGCCGGAACAGGACCAACCAATCTGTTGTTCGACACATTCAGGAAGCTGAGAACCGACAAGTTGCATATCTTGTCAGGTATTCTCCCGACAAGATAATTGTCGGACACATCAGCATAAGCAAGCTGCATCAAAGTGGAGATCTCTGATGGAATAGAGCCCGTAAACCTGTTCCCTTTGAGGTTCAGCACTGCTAACCCCGTTAAGTTCCCGATACTAGTTGGTATAGTTCCCTCAAACAAGTTGTGACTGAGGTCCAGGATCTGTACTTGCCTCCAAGAGGCACTTTCTGTAAACAGAGCTGAGATACCACCCGTAAGCTGGTTATGGTGAATGTGGAATCCCACCAAGAACAACAGGCGAGACATACTCTCGGGGAGTTCTCCCTTCAGAGAATTGTTACTCACGTCTAGCTGTGAAAGGAATGTTATGTTCCCTATAGAGTCTGGTATCGGGCCGGATAGTCCGTTACTAGTTAAGTTTAGCTCCACGAGCCTTCCGAGATGCCCGATTTCCGCCGGGATGCTCCCCGAGAGCTGGTTGTCGGCTAAGTTCAGTCCCTGAAGTTTGTGGCAGTCCCCGAGTTGTGGAGGAATTGTGCCTGTTAGAAAAGATCCATAATTGTGAAATATATATATCCGGAGCAAATAGAAAACGAAGAGAAAAGAACAGACACATATATAAATGCCTATTTGTTGCTGATACACACGCAACCCTCGGTACTCACATTGTGCACACACTCAAACACATCACGCACAAACCCTTGATGAGTGAGAAAGCGTGCCACACACACACACACACACATAGATGTACCAGTTAAGAGATTTCCCGACAGGTCTAAAGTGGTAAGATTGGTGAGCTTCGTTAGATCCTTGGGTATGTTCCCGGACAAGAGGTTGTTATTAAGACGAAGCTCTACAAGTACCGCACAGTCGCTAACCTCCCGAGGTATGAAACCAGTCAGATAGTTCCATGACAAGTCGAGGATACCATGGTGCTGGACAAAGCTTGAAGACGGCATTGACACCTGTTGGAAATCGGCACATACCTCGGGAGGGATCGGACCAGTAAGATGGTTGTGTGCCAGAACCAAGTAGTCCAGAAAAACAAGCTTTCCGATTTCCTACACACGTTATAGTATGTATATGTATATACATGTGTATACGTATATATGTAGTATGCATGTGCATATAAGTATGTAGCATATGTAATGTGATGCGTATTGGTGTCAATCACGACGCCCAATCATGTTGGTGTCCAGGTTACAAAGCACGATGCGGATGCCGATAGGTGAGTATGGTACTTAAATTCTATGTGTATATATGTATATTCACCTATGAATGAAGTGCCTAAATCACTTACCTTGGGTATACTTCCCGTAAGCTTGTTATATCCGAGATTGAGGGTGGTTAACTGGTCACATTGACCAAGCTCCGGAGGTATCTGCCCAGTTAACAGGTTGCTGGATAGTGATAGAATTGTTAAGTTGGAGAGTTTGCCGAGCTCACGAGGAAGTGGTCCATTTAGCATGTTCTTGTCCAGAACCAGATGCTGAGAAAGATGTAAATATTTTTAATATAAATATGCACACACATCTTATATATGCACACCAACCTGTAGGCTGTTTAAGTTACCGATTAGTGGGGATAATTCTCCTTCAAAGTTGTTATTGCTTGCGTAAATCTCCATTAATACTGGAGATCTCCAAAGGTCGTCTGGGAGTTTGCCAGTGAAATTGTTGCCACTCACGTCGAGGATCATCAAAGGCAACGCTAAAAGATCTAGAGGAAGCTCTCCTGAGAGATTGTTTGATGTAAGATCGATCTGTGTTAAGTTAGAACATTTCCTGAAGAAGCGTAGTATGAGTAAGTACATATAATTAGAGCTATGGAACTTGTATGTATGTGTATGTTTACGTATATGTGCATGTACACACACACACACACACACACACACACACACACACACACATATAAGCGGGCATGCGTATTACCTGAAAGTGCCGTCGATGCTACCAGAGAACAGGTTTCTGTTTAAAGATAGCTGGCTCAACGATTTCGCATTGCAGATCTCTGCTGGGATTTTCCCCGAGAACATATTGGAATCCAATCCCAACACCTGAAGGCAGAGAAATTAATTATGTAAACTATATAATGTGTGTAACTTCTGCACGCATAGTGCATGCGAGAGAGAGAACAACGGATTTGACCTGCGCAACATGTATGTGCAACTAACTACAGAAGTTCATGTCCGCATATAATGAAATATATGCACTACATACCCGAAGCGAGCTACAGTTCCCAAGTTCATGGGGAACACTTCCATTGAATGCATTGTTCGACAACAATATAGTCTCCACCTTTTGTAACCTTCCAATCCATGCAGGGATATTCCCTGACAGCATGTTCCCTTGCAAAGTCAAAGATACCAAAATCTCCAGCATGGCTATAGCCTCCGGCAATTGACCAGTGAGCGAATTGAAAGCAAGATCAAGCACCTGAAAACGTAATATGTTATGCATGTGTGTGTGTGTGTGTATTGTATATAGAGAGACACAGAGAGAGACACACACACATATAGATATACATATATGCGTGTATATACCTGCAGGCTGTTGCATTTCCCGATAGTACTGGGAATGCTTCCGTTGATCTGAGAGCCAGCGACACTGAAGGTGCGAAGCTTGTGAAGATTACCAATGGATTCCGGAATCGGACCCGTGATAAGATTGTTGGAAAAATCAATCTTTTCTAGCCGGGTACACTTGCCAATACTCTCGGGGATTGGGCAGGAAAATCGCGCATCTCCGAGGTAGAAATTCACCTAGCACCATGATCATCGTCATCAACAACTGAAGGGGGTACACCCAGATAGAAACACAAGTGAATGCACACGTACCAGGTCTGTTAGCAATCCGATTTCTGCGGGGATGCAACCGCTAAAGCCGTTGATGCCCAGCAATATTTCCTCCAGGGCCGACATTTGTCCGATCTCGGCTGGAACAGAGCCCGACAGTGAGTTATTACTGACGTCCAATGTCTGCAGCAGCTTTAGTTTTGTGAGCTCCTGACGGAATCCTCCTGACAAAAGATTGCTAGAGATATCGAGGACCAGGAGACGCGACAGGTTACCCAGCTGGGGAGGGATCTGTCCGGTCAACACATTATTCTTCAGGTAGAGCTCAGACAGATTGTAGAGAGTTCCCAGTGAGGCCGGAATGCTTCCGGACAGCCAGTTGCTTCCCAAGTTGAGGTACTGAAGAGCTTGGAGTTGCCCGAGTTGAGCAGGAACCTGTCCGCGGAGTTGATTCTCGGACAAGTCGAGATGGGTCAGAGCGGTGAGATTAAGCAGCTCCAATGGAAATTCCCCAAATAAAGAATTCCCGCTCAAGTCGAGTTGCTGTAGCCCTGTCAGTGATCCGAGCGAGGACGATATCGGACCCTCGAGATAGGAGTCCGGGAGCTGTAAGGCAGTCACAAGGCGACGGTCCGAGGAGCATTTCACACCGGTGAAACTGCAAGGATCCGATGCCAAAGAAGACCAGTCGGATAACGTATGTGTTCCACCCGTAAGCTCCTTCTTGAATGCCAGGAGATGCTCCAGTTGGGTGTTCTCGCTGTAAACTCCTCCCGCAAGCAGCAGCAGAGAGAAGAAATACAAAGCCATTCTTCGCATGTCTAAGAAAAAAACCATTTAGAATATCAGAAATCTATGACCCAGAAATCTGAATGCTGACGAAATCGAACACAATGCAGCAA
Source organism: Selaginella tamariscina (assembly GCA_003024785.1). NCBI lineage: Eukaryota > Viridiplantae > Streptophyta > Lycopodiopsida > Selaginellales > Selaginellaceae > Selaginella > Selaginella tamariscina. The sequence continues at coordinate 477,755 of PUQB01000007.1, forward strand.
AAAAAGACAATCTTCACACACAAGTGTGTTTATAGCGAAAATGTGTAACTGAAGCTCCTTGTTTTTTTTTTCTTTGGGAAACTAAATCATTGATCATACCTATAAATCAACGGCCGTTTCCACAATGTAGGTGCACAGCGCACAATGTAACAGCATTTCTCTATAGAAACCACACAAAGACTCAAGCTTTGCATCTGGAAAGAGAGAGAAACAACACCATACCTGACCGCAATGCACACTTGAACGCTACGATTCATAGGCAGTCTCCAGCATCGATCTGTGAGAGCGGCGACAGAGGAGCGCCACCGGTCCGCCATAGCCGCATTTCTTAAAGCTTCGTTAGAACCCTAAGAGATCTGACGTGTTACAGAATCGACGGCCGGATAGACATACGACGACAAAACGGAGATACGTGCTGTTCAGGTGAAGTATCTTAGTATATTCTAATCACGTTCTAATCTGCACAGGTTATCTAAAACATTGTTAATTAGATTAAATTGAAATAAAATGTGGTATCAAGTCCGGGTATTTGACTGCGCTCCTCGTAATCATAACACGCCTACTGACAATGTAAAAATGTATTTACTGACAGCGTAAAAATATATGTACTACGCATACGAAGTTAATTTCAGAAAACGACTCTGAGTGGATATCTGTTACATTAGAATATTCCTTGCCGTCAAGAGCATATTCCATCCACAATTGTGGGTCACACCCAATGCATGATAGCGATGTATGCTATGCCCTAAATACATATGCACGATGTTGGGTTTGTATAGAAGGTTAATAGTAAAACCACGTGCACGCAATTAAGTGTGTGGAGTTTAAATAATAATAACATTAAAACTTGGACAATGGTACGGCTGACGGCTGCCTGCAGTACGGAAGGACTCATAGCTAGCCTAGTGAAGAAGTCAATCTCTAGACAGCTGGTGACGAAGAGAGTTAGTGAATTCTAAATCCATGATAATACCCTTAACAATGTGTATCACGACCTTTCCCCTTTTTACATCGACAGGTTCGCAAGCCATCCCATTCACCACCAGTCCCTTGTCTGCATGGATAGCTCAGCATATACACGTGTATGATAGAGGGACACGCACTTACCTTGTGTGATGTGCGCGTGTGTATATGGTGTGTATGAGAGAGAGATTACCTTGTGTGGTGTGTGCGCGTGTGTATGTTGTGTGAATGAAGAGAGACACACTTACCTTCTGTGGTGTGTGCGCGTGTATGAGAGAGAGAGACGGGTGTGTGCACGTGTGTGTATGGTGTGTGTATGAGAGAGACACACTTACTTTGTGTCATGTGTGCGCGTGTGTGGATGGTGTGTGTATGAGAAGGACACACTTACCTTCTGTGGTATGTGCGCATGTGTGTATGGTGTGTATGAGATAGAGGCACAGTCACCTTGTGTGGTTTGTGAGCGAGACACGCTTAGTGTGCGCGTGTTATGGGTATGTGTATGAGAGAGACACACTTCTTGTGTGGTGTGAGCGCGTGTGAATGGGTGTGTATGAGAGAGAAACGCTACCTTCTCTGTGTGTGCGCGTGTGTATTGTGTGTATGAGAGAGAGAGACACACTTACCTTGTGTGTGTGTGCGCATGTGTCTATGGGGTGTGTATGAGAGAGAAACACACTTACCTTCTGTGGTGTGTGTGCGTGTGTATGGTCAGTGTATGCGACAGACACACTTACCTTCTGTGGTGTGTGTGCGTGTGTATGGTCGGTGTATGAGACAGACACACTTACCTTCTGTGGTGTGTGTGCGTGTGTATGGTGTGTGTAATGTGGTGTGTGCGCGTGTGTATGGTGTGTGTATGAGAGAGACACACACTTACCTTCTGTGGTTTGTGCACGTGTGTATGGTGTGTGTATGTGAGAAAGACACACTTACCTTGTGGTGTGTATGGTGTGTGTATGTGAGAGAGACACACTTACCTTCTGTGGTATGTGCGCGTGTGTATGGTGTGTGTATGGTGTGTGTATAAGAGTGTGCACGTGTGTGCATGAGAGAGAGACACTCACCTTTGGTGATGTACAACTTGTAACCAGAGACACTTACAGCTTCCACTTGGTGGCCCTCAGGCAGAGATGTAGATAGCAGGCGGACCGGAATCGAACCGAAGGCGAGTAAACGGGTTAGAATTGCTTTGTCTTCGCTACTGGAGCCGTTTCCTCTCAAGATCTTCTCAAGGTAAATCTCGCCGGGAACAAAGCTCGTGAATGGTAATTCATCGCCAAGCATTCCCACCATAGACTGCTGGATCTCTCCCAGTTCATGTCCTTGCTTAATTCTCCTAAACAAGGTTAATGTGGAAATTAACAGAACGAGGCATATCAAACCCTTCTTGAAGAAACCCATCGGTATTGCTGAGATCTCCTATTATATTTAAAATGCTTTGTTACTCATACAGATCTATACTCTCACTCTACATATATTATGTTTGTATATGCGTCATATGTATCTACTCACATTTATCGTCCTAGAGCAAGCTGTTTGTCTCCAAAGCTGTTTGTATATACTCTACTCATATAAATACAGATCTATACATTTATGGATGTTTGTATATGTGTCGTATATACTCTACTCACCTAGAGCAAGCTGTTTGTCTCCAAAGCAGCCTCAAACTTGGCAATGACTTGTTGGAGAGACAAGGTTCCAAGATCTCCTCCGTGTCTGGTGCGAACAGTCAAGGTCCGTGACTCAACTTCCTTGGGACCGATGACAGCCATCAAAGGGATTTTCTGGACCTCTGCATTACGTATCAACTTGGACAGCCTCTCACCACACGCAATCTCTGCTCGTATGTCTCTTTCTCTCAGCTTTGCAAGCACCTCTCGACAGTAAGGAATCTATGATACACAGTTTTAAGCACAAGCGTACATGTACTCGTTATGTTACCTCGGTGTCTGTGACGGGTAACAAGCGTGCCTGGACAGGAGAAATCCAGAGGGGAAAGTCACCAGCATAGTTCTCGATGAGAATCCCAAAGAACCTCTCTACAGATCCGAATATGGCTCTATGGATCATTATTGGTTGGCTTCTCGCTTGATTGGCCTCAATGTACGTGAGATTAAACCTTTCAGGTAGGTTGAAATCCACCTAAAGACCGTATATTTATATATATGAAACATATATCATGGAACATACCTGGATGGTGGAGCATTGCCACTTGCGTCCTATAGCATCTTCGATCTTCAGGTCGATTTTTGGGCCGTAGAAAGCTCCACCGCCTTCGTCTATGGTATAAGACCAGCCTTTGTCGTTGAGAGCGTCTTCTAAAGCCTGTGTAGCTTTGTCCCATATCTCATCGCTCCCCACTGCCTTTGCCGGTTTTGTTGAGAGGTTTATCTCGTATTCCTCAAAACCGAACCGAGATAGTATCTCTTCCGTCAAGTCCAGGACTCCACGAATCTCGCTTTTGATCTGGTTGGGGAGACAAAATATATGTGCATCGTCCTCAAGGAGAAAACAGTGTCAGTGCTTATTCTTGCTGCAGCTATTAAACACATATACCTGTGTAAAGCCGCGAACACGAAACAATCCATGAAGAGCGCCACTGAGCTCATATCTGTAGACGGTACCCAGCTCTGCAAACTTGATAGGCAGTTCCCTGTAAGATCTTAGCTTATCTTTGTATACTTGGATGTGGAAAGGACAGTTCATTGGACGGAGCTGGTACAGTTCATCCTCAATATTCATTTGCTCGAACATGTTCTCCTTATAAAACTCCACATGCCCACTTGTCTTCCATAACTCTGCTTTGGCTATGTGAGGCGTGTAGAGAAGCTCGTATCCTCGTCTCAAATGAACTTTCTTCCAGTAGTCCTCGATCAAATGCCTTACCAAAGCCCCCTTTGGATGCCAGAAAACTAAACCACCTCCGGCATCCTCCTGTATATACATACATGTATCTATGTATTCTATGTATGTATACACTTGCCTGGATGGAGAACAGATCTAGCTCTTGACCGAGTCGACGGTGGTCACGCTTCTTGGCTTCCTCCTTGAGAGTCTGATATAACATGAGCTGTTCTTCAGTTTCCCATGCAGTTCCATATATTCTCTGGAGCATTTGTTTCTTCACATCACCTCTCCAGTAAGCTCCGGCAACAAACTCAAGCTCAATTGCTTTCCTATTAAGTTGGCCCGTTCTTTCAACATGAGGTCCAGCACAAAGATCCCACCATTCATCACCTACATATATCATGTATGTACAAACGCTAAAAGCTATATACACATACCTATATGATATATTGTGATAGGCTCGGTTTTGATATCTTGTAGTATCTCCAGTTTATAGCTCTCATCCACAGACACTATGCGCTCCTTTGCTTCTTCTCTTGATACTTCCTCCCGTCGAAGCGGCAAGTCACGGCTAATAATACGATCCTACCATATTCTTATTATAATGTAAGAAAATACCACATAATATATAGAAGTACCATCTCTTTCTTGATCTTCTTCAACTCTTTGTCGGACAAAGGTTGCTTGAGGTCGAAGTCGTAGTAAAACCCTTTCTCAATCCATGGACCAATTGTGACTTTGGCATCAGGATAGAGCTTTTGCACCGCCATTGCCATGACATGAGCACACTAAAAGAACACAATGTGTTACCCGACTCTGTGTGTAAATTCACTTACAGTATGACGCATCCTGAGCAGGTTTTGCGAGGATTCATTGCTCGGAAGAGCAATCTTTTATAGTTTCTCTCTGTTTGCACACTCTCCTGACTAGTGACTGCTAAAGACGAAGACGCCCGGATCATATTTTGCACGGGCAGCACTGTGTGGTGTCCAGGAAATAGATTATGTCTGAATTCTTGCCTGAATGTCTGATGAACTCCCAAATACATTCTCGCTGCAGCCGCCATAGCCGATTCCACCACTCAGCTCCTGATAAGATGAAGCTAAACCCTAAACCTAATGCGGGAACTTATAAACGCACTTAAGAAATGTAGCAAGACGAAGGACTTGCGACGGGGGGAAACAACTACACCGGGATGCGATTGCGGCTGGCTGCCATGCGAACAAACATGTAAGTGACGCTCTGATTACAATGTACAGCAAATGCGGAGCATCCGGACCGCACAAGAGTTGTTCGATCGTATGGTTTATCGGGATGCCGTCTCCTGGAACTCTCTCATTCTGGGATACGTGGAGAATGGGAAAAGCTCTGTAGCTATAGAGCTCCTCACACATATGAACTGCAGGGCGAACTCTGTTACATTTGTGGCCGCCCTCAAAGCTTGCACAAGCTTAGCGACAGAAACACTCACAGAGCTTGGAGAGGGGAAGAGCCATTCATTTTCAAGTGAGAGAGTATGGATTCGATACGGACATAGTAGTGGCAACCACGTTGGTAGATATGTATAAAGTGTAGAGATATGATAAGTGCGTGGAAGGTGTTTGAGGGAATGCCCCATCGGGACGCTGTTTGCTGGAACTGCTTGATTATGGGATACGTGGAGAATGGAGAGAGCTCGGTAGCTCTAGAGTTGTTCATGAGCATGGACTGTGAACCGAACTCGCTTACGTTTGTTGCTGCACTCAAGGCGTGTGCAGGCCTATTGTGTCTGGAGAAAGGAGTGGGCATGCATAAGCAAGTAAAGGAGCGAGGATTTGATACCAACATAGTTGTGGCAAACTCCTTGCTGAATATGTATGGGAAATGTGGAAGCATGGTGAGTGCAAGGGATGTGTTTGATCGGATGGTTCATCGGAACGTTGCTTCATGGACGTCTCTCATGCTGGGATACGTGGAAAACGGGGAGAGCTTGACGGCTATGGACTTGTTTAAGAAGATGGACTGTGAACCAAACTCTATCACGTTTGCTACTGCACTCAGGCGTGTGCCTGCCTTGCTACCGAGTCGGAGAAGCGGTTTAGTCTGGAAAGAGGTGTGGATATTCATCGGCAAGTCAGAGAACGTGGTCTTGCTTCCGACTTAGTCGTGGCCAATGCCTTGTTGAACATGTATGGAAAATGCGGAAGCGTGGGGAGTGCCCGTGAAGTGTTTGACGGGATGGTTTATCGAGATGCTGTTTCATGGACTTCTCTAATACTTGGATACGTAGAAGCCGGTGAGAGTTCCGTAGCTATGGACTTGTTGACGAGTATGGACTGTGAAGCGAACTTGGTAACGTATGTTGCTGCACTCAAGGCGTGTGCGGGCTTTGCTTCCGAGAACGAGTCGGAGAAGCGGTTTTGTCTGGAGAGAGGATGGCCATTCACAAACAGATGAGAGAACGCGCTTTTGACTCGGATACATCGGTGGCAAACGCGTTGCTGAACATGTATTCGAAATGTGGTTGCGTTGTGGGCGCCCGGGTTGTGTTCGACCAGATGTTCCGCTGAGTTCGGTTTCGTGGAACTCTCTCGTTCTGGGATACGGGAAATGGGAGAGCTTAACTGCCATGGATCTGTTCGCAAGCATGTACTGCGAACCTCCTGTCACTTTTGTTGCCGCACTAAAGGCATGTGGGAGCCTGGCTGCGTTACCGTCTGGAAAATCCATACACGCCAAGATATGCGCTGCCGGGTTGGAGCAGGAGGAAACCGTATCGAATTGTTTGGTAGATTTCTATGGGAAATGTGCAATCACCACTTGTGCGGAACAGGTGTTTAACGGGATACACTCTCCAGATGTTATTTCTTGGAACGCTTTGATAGCAGGATACAGCAAGCTTGGACATGCATACTGTGTGTTTAATCTGCAAGGCAGATGTATGAAGCTGGTGTACAAATGAATGATATCACATTCACATGCATTCTTACTGCTTGCAGTCACGCCGGTACGGTGGAAGAGGGTAATAAGTATTTCAACTGTATGTCTAGATATGGTATCATCCATCTCTGGAACACCATACTTGCATGGTTGACATGCTGGACGAGCAAATAAATTTGAAGAGGCATTCTCTATTGCCAGTGTTATTCCATTTCAAACTGACAATGTGACATCTACAGCTTTGCTTCAGGTTAAGTTTGATGCACTAGTGACTGGAACATGAACAATCAAATAAGACGTTTTATATGGAAACAACACAAGCTCTTAAGTCACAATCCGTGATACTCAAACTTTATAAATATCACCAAGTAATACATAGGCAACAGCTGCATCTGGGTCACCAGCTACTAATGCATCAAATGCAACTTTGCCAACTTTTAAGTTCTTCATTTCTTACAGGCTCCTAGCAATGTTCTCCATGTAACATTGTCGGCTTTGAAAGGCATGTTAATAATAAGCAATGCCTCCTCCAACTTGTTAGCTCTACATAGCATGTCAACCATGCAACTGTAGTGTTCCAATTGGGATAACGCCGAACTTGTACATAGATTCAAAATACATTTTACCCTCCTCCACTGCACCGGTACGACTACAAGCTGTAAGAATGCAAGTGAAAGTTATACCATTCATTTCTTAGACTCTTTTCTTGCATTTTCTTTGTTAAACTAAAGACTTGAAATGAGTCACCTAGTGAGCTGTATCCTGCTATCAAGACGGTCCAAGAAACCATTTCCGGACAATGCATATTGTTGAAGACCTCTTCGGCAATGTTCATGTAACCACACTTGCCATAGAAATCTACTAAGGCAGTTGCTACTGCTGGATCTTCTTCAAGTCCTAACCTGCAAATTCTACCATGTAATTCATTACAATGTTCTGCTTCTGTGACTCTACCCTGCACACGCTTTCAGAACAGCAATATATGTGATAGAGTCTGTTCACAGTCCATGCTTGCGAACAAGTCCATAGCAATAGAGAGTCCTTGCATTCCACGTATCCCAGAATGAGACAGTTCCACGTGATAACATCCTTCCGGATCGTCATCTCAAAGATCCCTGGCAAGCGGCATGCTACAGCATTTACTGTACATGTCCACCAATGTGTTTGCCACAACTATATTCAACCGAGCCCACGTTCTTTCACTTGCTGGTGATAGCCACCCCTTTCTCAAGGTTGACCAAGCCTGCACACGCATTGAGCGGCAGCGTATGTGCAGCAGTCAGGTTCAACAGCATCCCTTCGAACAACTCCATTGCAACTGAGCTTTCCCCGCTTCTCACGTACCCCTTGATGAGACACGTCCATGTAACAACATCTTTACGCACCATGCTCTCAAAAACCTTCCATGCAAGAGGCATACTACCACACTTGCTATACATGTCCACCAGAGCGTTTCCCACAACTATGTTTGAATCGAAACCACGCTCTTCAACTTGTTTATGTACACCAATCCCCTTGTCAAGGCTGCTCAACCATGCACATGCTTTGAGAAGCGCAAGGTACGTGACATGTGTCGGCTCACAATCCATCCTCCCAAACAACTCCATAGCGACGGAGCATTCCCCGATTTCCACGTATCCAGAATGAGAGCGTTCCACGTAACCACGTCTTTATATACCATCCCGTCAAATACCTCTCTAGCCATTCCATGCTCCCGCATTTGCTATACATGTTCACCAAGCTGCTTGCCACAAGTATGTTGGATTCAAACCCACGCGCCGGACCTGGTCGTGAATGTTAACACACGTCTGCCTCTCCGACAAGCCAACACACGCCTTGAGCACCGCAAGATACGTGACATGCGTGGGTTCGCAGTCGATGTTCGCAAACAAATTTACGGCAATGGAGTAGCTCCCGCTCTCTGCGTATCCCAGGATGAGGGAGCTCCACGAAACAGCGTCTCTATAGATTCTGGTCGAACACCTGCCGGGCGTGCAGCATGCTACTGCATTTTCTGTACATGTTAATCAGTGCATTGGCCACGTACTTGTTAGTGTCGGAACCAGCTTGAATCGCCTCTAAGTGTAGCTGCTTGCCCGTTCTAAGTCCCTTGCCTTACTACATTGTTTATAGCAGCAACCAAGTCCAAGCATTGTATCCCTTGCTCCTCACCATCCTTGTATTATCAAGCACATAATAACCGCACATTGGACAGTTAATGAGTTCGTTTGACAGTTAACCTTGGGGTTAAGAGCTGCTATGGTCAGGGAAACGTTAAGAAAGTGATATTGGGAGTGGCCAGACGAAGAACAGCAGCATTAATTATCTGGGTGGCATTCATTTGCATTCTCTCGCTCTCCCATGTACACTTGTTCAGAGATTCCAACGAGTTGGCGTTAGTAGTATCGAACTCCGGAAACGACGCGATCACCAGATTCCCAGGATCAAGGATGACAACCACGGTCGTTCCACCGCGTGCCTGAAGCGACCAACCGACGGTAGAGATAAGGAGTGCTGGAACGCCTTTCGCAGACAACAGTACCTCAAGGTGATCAACGATGTTTACAACTGGACGGACGACGAGCTGAAGCGCTTCAACCCGGACGACGTCGACTCTTAACAAGAGGAACTGGCAGCTGTTCGACCTTATCGCACCCACTTACCACTGCGATGCAAACTCTCTCAGGCGCATTGGAGCAAGGTATGTGTATACGTATATATATGCAGTCTGTATAGTACGCCTGCAGGCGAGGTGGCAAGTGGTTGTGTGGACCTTACGTGTGTTGGGACCGAAATGCGTGTTTCTCCCTGGGAAGCTATAACATGTTCGATTTCGAAGGGGATTCACAACTACACGCGTGGACAGTGTGAGATTCACACGTTCGACTGCAGTGGCGTGTGGTCGAATCCCACCACCACGTTCCATCCCTGGTGTATAGTTTCGATGGACAGGATGAGAAAGGAAACACCTACAACGGCTGAGTACTGCTGCTAAGGAGCTCGGTGTCACCAGCATTTCCTTGTTGAAGGGATATCGAACATGGAGAGTACGACGTGTTCCGGAACCTGAAAAACGAACCGGAAAGTAAGTCCGTTGTAATTCAGCCTCTAACCGAGGTGTTCTCTCTTATCTCCCCAGGAGTTTCTTCCAGACCAGATACTGTTCGAGCTACACCAGGATACTTCCCAAGCACAGCAAGCATAGCAACTGGGCGCAAATAGTTATCGACCTTGTTCGAGATATAGATGCCATGGGTTACAGTTTGCGTTCGAGGAGAAACTTGTTATGTGTAAGCAACACTTGTTACCGGTGGTGAGCTTTAGTACTGACGTTTGTTTGTAGACTTCTGTTGCGAATATGTATTGTGAGAGATCGGCACTCAAGCATACACAGACAGAACCCAAAGCTAGTTGTTACTCTTAACAACACATTGTAATGCTACTTCGCACTCGCACCTCTCCATATTATCGAGACGGAAAACACATGATAATCCCTCTGTATAGAATATACTGAATAAGAATATGCTGGTTGGAAATGACATTCTACTTAAAGTTAAGAAGAACATCTGTAACCATAATGTGTTAGTTGTGTATGATCTCGTTAAGTAGTTAGGTTAGTTTTGTTGTCGAGGCATGAAGTGCAGCCGTCTGGTTGTTATATCAGCAGTGGCATTCAGCTTGGTTGTTTTGCTAGCATGGCAAGACATGCACTTTGTGAGGCAATTAAAAAGGGCCAGCTTTCTCCAGCAGCCGGAGGAGCATCCGTCGAGAGAATTCTACATGCAAGAGCAGGTTCCAATACAGTTTGTACGCCGGCGAACCGGCTACACACTTCCGGTCCTCCGACCGTCTCCGGCGTCGGATACACGAATACGAGCTGCTGCACTCCCAGTGCGTCGCAAACAGCAGCAACTGCAAGTTCGTTGTGCATATCTCCGGGAAGACCGCAGGCATCGGGAACAAGATGATGGCAATTGTCTCCACCTTCGTCTATGCTCTCCTAACAAACAGAGTCATGCTTGTCGCCAAGATGGAGAACGTAGACATGCTCTTCTGCGAGCCGTTTCCCGGGTCGGGCTCCTGGCTCCTCCCGGACAGACTCACACCCCTTTGCAGGCCAAACAACACTATCCGGCTCGGTAACCTGGTGAACAGGAGCATGGATTTTCCAGAGATGGTGTATGCGGAGCTTAACAATTACTTCACCTTGAATGACACTTACTTCTTCTCCCAGGAGCACCAAGACTCCCTCAAACGTCGAGTCCCGTGGCTGCTTATCCCTTCAGACCAATACTTCGTTCCCGGTCTTTATCAGGTACCAAGTTTCCGGCAGGAGCTCGTCATGCTCTTCCCGGAGCAGGAGTCTGTCTTCCATCTGGTTGCCAGGTATTTACTGCACCCTTCGAATGCAGTGTGGGAGAGGTTGTACAGTATTACGATGAAAATCTATCTCAAGCCGAATTTCTAATTGGTGTTCAAGTCCGGTACCACGAGTATCTGGAGGGCTCCAGGGGCGGCAACTACGTTGAGGACATCTCCCAGTGCCTGCTTGAACAAAGACTGCTTCCCAAAACACCCAATAACAAGGTAGCTGTACTCGTAACTTCGCTCAGGCGCAACGTTTATCAACACCTGCAAGCGATATACAATGGCTCGTACCTCGCCTTGTATCAACCTAGCCACGAAGGGATGCAGCATACAGGAAACCACGAGCACGACGAGAAGGCGTTGATGGAGATTTATCTCCTCTCCCTCTGCAATGTTCTATTGACGTCCCTTGTTCTACATTCGGGTATGCAGCACAGGGTCTCAAGGCGCTCCGTCCCTGGCAAGTTGTATGCCTTCCTCGAAACTCAACTGACATTGCATGTGCGAGAAGATCTTCAATAGAACCGTGCTATCATGTGTTCCCTCGTAGGTTTTCTCTCGATAATATGGAGAGGTGCGAGTGTGCTGTAGGGGTTATGCTCAAAGGTGCATTATAATATGTTCGTAAGAGTAACATCTAGCTTTGGGTTTTGTTTATGTATGCTTGAGTGCCGATCTCTCACAATAACATATTCGCAACAGAAGTCTACAAACAAACGTCAGTACTAAAGCTCACCACCGGTGACAAAGTGTTCCTCGAACGCAAAACTGTAACCCATGGCATCTATATCTCGAACAAGGTCGATAACTATTTGCGCCCAGTTGCTATGCTTGCTGTGCTTGGGAAGTATCCTGGTGTGGAGCTCGAACAGTATCTGGTCTGGAAGAAACTCCTGGGGAGATAAGACAGAACACCTCGGTTAGAGGCTGAATGTACAACACGGACTTACTTCGGGTTCGTTTTTCAGGTTCCGGAACACGTCGTACTCTCCATGTTCGATATCCATCTTCAACAAGGAAATGCTGGTGACACCGAGCTCCTTAGCAGCAGTACTCAGCCGCTTGTAGGTGTTTCCTTTCTCATCCTGTCCATCGAAACCTATACACCAGGGATGGAACGTGGTGGTGGGATTCGACCACACGCCACTGCAGTCGAACGTGTGAATCTCACACTGTCCACGCGTGTAGTTGTGAATCCCCTCCTCGAAATCGAACATGTTATAGCTTCCCAGCACGCATTTCGGTCCCAACACACGTATCGGTCCACACAACCACTTGCCACCCTCGCCTGCAGGCGTACTATACAGACTGCATATATATACGTATACACATACCTGGTGCTCCGATGAGCCTGAGAGAGTTTGCATCGCAGTGGTAAGTGGGTGCGATAAGGTCGAACAGCTGCCAGTTTCTCTTGTTAAGAGTCGATTCGTCGTCCGGGTTGAAGCGCTTCAGCTCGTCGTCCGTCCAGTTGTAAACATCGTTGATCACCTTGAGGTACTGTTGTCTGCGAAAGGCGTTCCAGCACCCCTTATCTCTACCATCGGGCGGTCGCTTCAGGCACGCGGTGGAACGACCGTCGTTGTCATCCTTGATCCTGGGAACTCTGGTGATCGCGTCGTTTCCGAAGGTTCGATACTACTAACGCCAACTCGTTGGAATCTCTGAACAAGTGTACATGGGAGAGCGAGAGAATGCAAATGAATGCCACCCAGATAATTAATGCTGTCGTCTGGCCACTCCCAGTATCACTTTCTTTAACGTTTCCCTGACCATTTCATCACATAGCAGCTCTTAAACCCAGAGGTTAACTGTCCAAACCAACTCATTAACTGTCCAATATATACATATATCCGGCCGATTATAATTATTTAATTAAATTATGCATATATTATGTGAACAACACAACACACACACACACACACACACACACACACAACACACACACACATTACACACGTATAGATATGGCACATATTCATATATAAATAATTAAGATAAAGATAATTATTTAAATTTTTTATCATGAATTTTAATTTAATTTTATATTATCTAAATTTATTATAAACTTTATTATATAAGATCTCTAATTTAAAAGTTTGAGCTATAGAATATTATGAGATTGTATTTTGGAGAAATAACCGGTTATGTTTTAATTCCAAAATCATAATAGATTTTTAATTCTTTTCTTTATTCTTTTTAAAATCAAATTAAAGACTATTGAATGTTGTTAAATTTTATGAATTGAGAAACGTTTCAAATAATTAACATTTTAAATGATTCAGATTTTAATTTTATTAAACTCTTTAGATTTTACATAATATCAAATATAGAACAATTTAAATAATCAAAAAAAGGATAATAATAATAATTTAAAAAAAAAAAAAAAACTGTACAAGAAATCTACTTATCCTCTAATAGATTAGCATATAATAACTCATTCCACGTGTCCGGAACACCTGGAAGACACCAATGTAAGCAATCCTGCCTGGAAGACTCTGTCCTAAACAAGTTTGATATATGAGCTTCCCCTCTACTCTTTGATAAATAACTAATATCTAAAACCTTCACATTCCTACTCAGTTTAACAGCCTCTTCAACCGCTAAATCCCCCATAAACCCCCTTAAATCCCCATTCTTCAAAGCTTCTATATTATCACACCTCCCACCTGTGTTCCACTCCCCACCTACGAAATGCCGAGGGGATAAAGTCCTCACGAATACTCTCAAATCCCGTCTGTGTTGAATCTGCTCGTCAAGCCACTTAACACAGTTGTTTAATGCAGTTTTCCGTGCTATGTCTACTCTCATACGCTTTGGCCGTCCGTTTACGTGTGTAATCCACTTGTTCATCTTTAACTTGCCTCTGTTCCAATGGTGTCCCGTGTTCACAATGACAACATGAAACCTGCATGCGTATAAAACATGAGAAAGAGAGATATGTCAACTGCAGAATGTGTGTGTGTGATATATATATATATATATATATATATAGAGAGAGAGAGAGAGAGAGAGAGAGAGAGAGAGAGAGAGAGAGAGAGAGAGAGAGATATGTAGGTATCTCAACTGCAGCTGCTTTAAAATGTGTGTGTGTGTGATATAGATAGATAGATAGAGAGAGAGAGAGATTTAGGTATGTCAACTGCAGCTGCTTAAAACAATAAGAGAGAGAGAGATGTGTAGCAACTGTAGCTGTTTAAAACAATAAGAGAGAGAGAAAGATGTAGGTATGTCAACTGCAACTGTTTAAAACAGAGAGAGATGTAGGTATGTCAACTGCAGCTGTTTAAAACAATAAGAGAGAGAGAGAGAGAGAGAGATGTAGGTATGTCAACTGCAACTGCTTAAAACAATAAGAGAGAGATATGTATGTATGTCAACTGCAGCTGCTTAAAACAATAAGAGAGATATGTATGTATGTCAACTGCAGCTGCTTAAAACAGAGAGAGAGAGAGAGAGAGAGAGAGAGATGTAGGTATGTCAACTGCAACTGCTTAAAACAATAAGAGAGAGATATGTATGTATGTCAACTGCAGCTGCATAAAACAATAAGAGAGAGACATGCATGTATGTCAACTGCAGCTGCGTAAAACAATAAGAGAGAGAGAGAGAGATGTAGGTATGTCAACTGCAGCTGAGAGAGATGTAGGTATGTCAACTGCAGCTGCTTAAAACAGAGAGAGAGAGAGAGAGAGAGAGAGACATGTAGGTATGTCAACTGCAGCTGAGAGAGATGTAGGTATGTCAACTGCAGCTGTTTAAAACAATAGAGAGAGAGAGATGTAGATATCTCAACTGCAGCTGGTTTAAAACAATAAGATATTATACTGACACACACACACGCACACACACACACACACACACACACCTGTGGATGTTATCACGGATAAACACAGGAACCCTGTCTAAATGCAACGGGGAATCCATGCTGGGTGCAACTGGAGGGTCATCCTGGGCAAGCGTAGTAGACCAATAATACAACACAGTTGTGTTTGTCCGCACAAACGTTTGCGCGCCGGACCCTCGTGTAAACCCGTACGCGTGGGACACGTCTACCACCTTCGTTTTCTTCCCGGCCAGCATGCATAATAACGACTGGTATTGTTGCCTCCCCAACGAGTCCCCAATAAACGCAATTGTCTTGTTTGCCATCCTGACAACACAAATCTGTAAGTAATTATATATGTATGCTGACTTCTTTATAAAATATATTAATATATAAAGATATTAAATCATATATTATACATATGGTGTGTGTATATGTACAAATCTAAACACACACACACACACAGTGGGTGTAAGTTTATACATCAATCAATAGACATTAATACATACGTATATTCTATATAAACATGTCAACGTCATAAAATCATAAAGCTACTCCAGATACGAGTACAACGACTATTGTCGTATTCAAACAGTATGTATGAAAACAATGTATATATACACATGACCGTATATATGTCTTATGTATATACGGTGTTTAAATTCTTTGCACTATATATATCTACATATAATACGAGATAATGAGCAACATTGAGTTGGGAAATCATGAGATACCTGTGGAGGAACTGTGAGGCATCAAATACGGGCATGTCGCATCCATGTGGTTGCCATCTATAATGCTCCCTAGATATATTATATCTCTTGTCCAGCCTACAATACCATGCCTTTGATATCCACTTTGTACAGAATTCACCACTGTACAATGGCCTCTTTTGTGTATCCTCCACCCATTTACCCCTCGTATAATCGCAAACTTCACCAAATAATAATGTGTTACAAAAATTAATAATAATATAGTTGATATTATCTAAGGTTACAATAGATTTATCTACATTATAATGTACTTTAAATTATGTATAATTATCGTATGTAATTAAAAAAAACATGTTAATTAAGTAGAACTTACCAGTGTTAATATCAGTAGAATTGTAGCTTAAACTTGAGTAATTTGAAAGAAGAGCTGCAAAATAATAAAAAATAAATGGTGTGTGTGTGTGTGTGTGTGTGTGTGTTTTACAAAACAGAAGCTGCAAATAAAAATCAAAGTTAAATAATTTACATATATATGCAAACAATCAGACCTTTGTTCACTCCTTGCTCCTCAGATTGAATCAGCCCTGCCCAACAGACAAAAAAATCATATATATATATATGTGTGTGTGTGTGTGTGTGTGCATACATGTATTACGCTGCCATTGTACAATGAACACTGGATTTCTGAGAAGTACGAGCAAACAACAAAAGATTGAGAGGATCGAAACGAGGACCTGCTTGGATTTAAAACCCGGAAAATGAAATATTTTTGGTGAACCAATGGACTCCTTATGATCCATGTTGTCTATTCAATCTTAAACCCATCGAAATGTCTCAAGAAATCGATTAAACTGTGAATACCCATCAAATTTTTTACTCATGTTGTGTATGAATACAACGCACCCATCAAAGATTTGTGCATGTTTTTTTGATCATATAATCAATCGAAATAGAATTATATCGATTAATACATGATTAAGAAATCAATTACCGTAGTGAAACCGTGACAATCACGGATGATGCGTTTATTCCCTTACCAAATTTCCTTTAATATATGAAGAAAACTAAAAATAAAAATCTATTTTGTGAATGTTAATTATAGGCCTAGATTATAGTTAAGTACAGTGAAGGTACAAATTGGGTAGAGCAAATCGCGGGTTGCCACGTGCTAAGCAGGCTAATTCTACGCGGTTACCTAGATTTCAAGCGACACTAGTCAAAGTTCAAATTTGAATAGTAAATTACAAATATTATTAAAAAATTACAACATAAAACTTAACTAATTTAATAAACAATTTTAAATAAATAAGTAATTTATTTCTGAAACATTATTTAAATAGTAAAAGCATAAAACACATTACCTTTAATTAAAATTCATGAATTTAAAATTTAAATATCATACATTAAATAAATTTTAAAATTTATTAACATATATTATTAAACAATGATTTTAAAATAATCAGTAAGTTTAACTCCAGGGTTAATTATGGAATTTTTTTAAAACAATCGAAGACTATGCACTCCCGTATGCATAAATCACAACTATATATTTAATTTAGAAAGCGATAGATTTTGCTACATATTATTATTATTATATATAGATAAACATCTTATAAATATATTTTTTTAATCTTATAAAATAAAATGACAGACTCAATATTACCAGTGTCATAAACAGTACACAGAGAGAGAAGAAACTGGTAACTCTAGATTATATACTATACGAATCTAATAGTTATATTATATAAAACTATATTATCCTTGATCATTAATTAACTAGCTAATTGTTATAAAAATTAAGATATACATGTAGATTATTTATAATTTTTATCATTAAATATTTCAATTTAATATATAATGGACCTAGACTAAATAGCGTATACACTTCTCTCTTATGTAGTTCATTTACTATCAAAGTTCAATAGTCATGATAAAAGATTTAATTTTAAAATTAAATATATAATATAATGGAGGATTACATTATATATATATATATATATATATATATATATATATATATATATATATAAGTGAACTATATGCTTTTTAACATCTTAAGTCAAGGAAGTCTTTGTTACGTTTGGTTATAGCTAATCTATAGAATAGAACTGTGGATTATTACGCAACATAAATTCTAATCACACACACACACACACACACACACACACACAGATATATATATATATATATATTTATGTTAAAATTTAAATGTTTATCTGTATTTATATTATGCATCACGTGCGTGCGTGCGTACGTGCGTGCGTGTGTGTTAACAGTTGGTGATAACAATAGGTAATGAAAAAAGCAGATACACCGTAATAAAATCTAATGTTCTGTTGATTATATAAGATCCGAATGTACGTGTGTGGGTGTGTGTGTGCGTGCATGTATGTAAAAACTAATGTATTTGTTTCATTCGAACTACTCACACATCTCTACTGTTAGTAACACTGGCAAGTTCTATGTCAATTAATAATGTTTATAGTATCTATATACTTTTAATCATATATATAATTCCTATATATATTGTTAATAAAGTTTGCGCAAAAGAGGCATGGTAATAATATATTATCGGTGGAAGTCACATGGATGCTACATGTCCGCATTTGATGCCTCCACAGGTATGTCATGATTTCCCAACCCAATGCTGCTCATTATGATGCATTTATACATGTAATTGCACATGTGTGTGTGCGTGTGTGCGTATGTGTGTGTGTCTCTCTCTATATATGTACGTTATGCACTAATGTCGTACAGACATGCCAAGAGTATGTCCTAAGATATGTCATACGCCTGTTGAGTCAATCTCTCTATATGGTACCATATATACATTACACTATATATATATATATACATATACATAGAGACACACACATATATGAATGCGACAATAGTCATTATTTACTATTAAGTTGTATCTGGAGCAGCCTTATGATTTTATAGCTTTCACGACGTTGACATGTCTATATAGAATATACCTCTGATCCCGTTTGTGTATGTGTGGATGTGTATCGTTGTATAAACTTATATTTTACTTGGTGTGTGTGTGTGTGTGTAATTATAACGTTGTCAGTAAACTTATATTTATATTTATATTATATCTGTGACAGCCTTATGTTTTTATGATGTTAACATCTTTACTTTGTTATATATTTTACATACACATATAATACATTTGTACATATACACACACACCATATGTTTATAAAGTAAAGAATATAATATAATATCTTACTTGTTTATAAAATATAATATATATATGCATGTCACCAGGACAATGGCAATGGAAGATCTATATAAATGTCGACATAATACATACGTTTTAAAAGAAAATACTGTCAGGAATGGGATTCGAACCCATGCCCTTTCGGACTAGTACCTGAAACTAGCGCCTTAGACCAACTCGGCCATCCTGACTTACGAACGTTATTGCTTCTCTAAGTGCACACTAGTCTCTAGATACGTGTGTATCTATAATCCCATATATACGACCGCATCTATACGTTCTTTTTGAATTGATATATTTGTAAAGCTTATAAAATAGCATTAGCAAATATATTTAAATAGTGATAAATTAAATAACTTAATTGAGTGAATTCAACTATTAAATTTAAGTTAAATACGATGCTAATGGGCTCGTTTGTAGAATACGGCCCTACTAATGAAATTGTTACGAGTTAATTCTTATTAAAACTTAACAACATTTAAATTTATTGAGTTTAAAACTAAGGATTTACTAATTAATTTAAACAAAATAGATTTTAAACATTAATTTTGAGACAAAAAATAAAACAAAAAACAAATTCTAATATATGTAATATATTAGAATTTGGGTATGATTTATAAAAATACTAAATATAATAAAATATTTAAATAATACATGATTTTATCATTGTTATGTGGCATGAAAGTCCGCGTGTGAACAATCTTTAGCTTTAGATAATAAAATTTAAATGTTGAATAATATTTAAATTAGTTAACCCTCAAAGTACGGGAATCACAAGCTAAATATTTTTAAACAAAAAATTTTAATGTACATATTTAGAACATACATAAATCTTTATGATATAATTATATATTAAATGTATATATATGGTAAGGATATATATTATTTTATATACAAGTTATATAATATAATTATAGATTGAATGTATATACAAGGTAAGGATAAATATTATATTTTAACTTTGTAGATACAAGTTATATGATATAATTACATATTGAATGCATATATGACAAGAAAAAACTATTTTTAAACTGTGTGGATACAATTTATATGATATATTATATAGTGAATATATATATATATATATATATGGTAAGCATAAATAAATCTAATATATTAAATCAAAAGTAAAGTTGGAGTAGCTCAGTTGGTTAGAACATATGACTGTTAATTATAAGGTCGAAGGTTCAATCCCTTCCTCTAGCGTGAATTTTTCTGCATATCAAAACACGCACCCTAGATATTAAACCCTAGTTTCCTTTTATACAGGCACACGCACGTTATATATATAAACATCTAAAGCACACACACACACACACACAATATGAAATTCTCTACGTGATGAAAGAAATGGAATACACATCTTGAGTTTCCTTTTACACACACACATGCAAAGATAGTGATGGATTCGTATACACATAAAACAGAAATATAACCAAATACATATAATATGCCCATATAAAGTTTACACTGAAAGAATGCAATACGTACACACACACACACGTCAACGCTGACACATACACCTTTTGATGGCCATGGCTTCCCATATATGCTCTCCCTGTGTGACCATAATATTCACAGTAACCTAGAAAAGAACAGTAAGAATAACAATTTAAATTATATATTAAAAACTATATAATAAAAACGAAAGGTGTTGAATTTAACCTTTACATTTCATTTTTTTTGTTTAAACAGACCACTGTAACTGAAGTTTTGATTACGTATAAATGAATAACTTTAAAATGCATTACATTTTCCAATAAAAAATTTTTTTATAAATATATATTTGATTTAATCTCGTTTATCATAAGTTCAATTAGCACGCATGTATGCATGTGTGTGTATCTTTGTGTGCATGTAAAAAAAGATTGTGACATTACCTTATGTCATAATTTCCCAACTCAATGCTGCTCATTATGATGCATTCATGTAAACGCACATGTGTATGTGTGTGCGTGTGTGTCTCTCTCTATATATGTACGTATGTATGCACTAATGTCGTACAGACATGCCAAGAGTATGTCCTAAGATATGTCATACGCCTGTTGAGTTAATCTCTCTATATGCAAACATCAGTATTAATAATGCATAAATACTGTGCTAATAATGGGCTAGTTTGCAGAATACGGTGCTAATGAAATTGTTGCGAGTTAATTCCTATTAAAACTTAATAACAGTTAAATTTATTGAGCTTTTCCACAACCATTAAAGATTAACATTACATTCATAGTAAAATTAAACACGGAATAAGAATTTATAATCTGAAGTTTAAAACTAAGGATTTACTAATTAATTTAAATAAAATAATGTTTTAACGTTAATGTTGAGACAAAAAAACCACAAATATACAGTATGTAAACATTATCTACACATAATATATTAGAATTTGGGTATGATTTATATACATACTAAATATAATAAATATTTTAAACAATACATGATTACATCATTATTATGAATCTACATGTGGCATGAAAGTCGCGTGTGAACAAAATCTTAACTTTCCATAATTAAAATATAAATGTTGAATAATATTTAAATTATTTTACCTTCAAAGTATGGTCTAAATATTTTAAACAAAAATAATTAATGTACATATTTAAAACATACATAATCTTTATTATGTATGTTTTGTTCATCGTTGTAATTATTATTATTATTCAACTTTTATATTTAAAATAATTATTTTTCTTGCGCAGCCTTTTCACATTTAAGAAATACAATTTACAGAATTTGTAACTTTTTTTTATGTAAGTTTACATTATAATTAAAATACTTAAATTTATATTAGTTAAATGGTTATTAATTTTAACTTAATTATATTATATTGATCTGACTAATTGTATGTGACATTTTATACCAAAAGTATGTGAGTAGTGTACGTGCATGTTTTTAAATTATTATTATTCTTTTATAAATAATCATTTAAATTTAAGCCATATTTAGATTTCTTAATTTAGAATCAACCTTTTATAAACTTTTTTTCTCATAGTTTACAAATAAATAAGAAAATCAAATTATATACAATATGCCCCAAGGTTTAAAAAAAAATAGATACATTTATATTCTAAATTATTTGAGACAACTCCTGTTAAAGAGTAAGTAAAAATAATCTTATATACTTATCTAAATTTTAGTAGGTAAGGATAAATATTATTTTTAAACTTTGTAGATACAAGTTATATGATATAATTATATATTGAATGTATATACATGGTAAGGATAAGTATTATTTTGAAACTGTGTAGATACAAATTATATGATATAATTATATATTGAATGTATATACTTGGTAAGGATAAATATTATTTTGAAACTGTGTAGATACAAGTTATATGATATAATTATATATTGAATGTATATACCTGATAAGGATAAATATTTTCTTAAAACTGTGTAGATACAAGTTATATGATATAATTATATATTGAATGTATATACCTGGTAAGGATAAATATTTTCTTAAAACTGTGTAGATACAAGTTATATGATATAATTATATATTAAATGTATATACATGGTAAGCATAAATATATATAATATAATAAAATAAAATTAAAGCTGGAGTAGCTCAGTTGGTTAGAGCGTATGGCTGTTAACCATAAAGTCGAAGGTTCGAGCCCTTCTTCTAGCGTAAATTTATTTACATTTATCACAAATGGGATTCGAAACCATCCCCTTTTCAGACTCCATACCCATTGTATATAATTCAGACGCCTTACACACTCTTCACCGCCAGCATTCTATATAATACATTATAAGCTAACGGACACGAGACTTAACTATATTGTAGTGTATACAGGCACACGTACGTTATATATGTAAACATCCACACACCAAACACACACACACACACAATATGAAGTTCTCTACCTGATGAAAGAGTTTCCTTTTACACACACACACACACACACATGAAAAGATAGTGATGGATTCATATACACATAAAACAGAAATATAACCAAATACATACATGCCGATATAAAAGTTTACACTGAAAGAATGCAATACGCACACACACACAGATGGAATTTTCATAGAAATAGAAATACTAACCACACATACACAAGTTATCAGTGTAGAGAGAACTTTATACACCACTTCATATATCGGTATATTGTGCATTTAAGTAATATATGTCCTCTTATGATCAACCTATAAACAAGGCAGTAAAAGCCACACACACACACATGCACACGTAACCTTTTGATGGCCATGGCTTCCCATATATGCTCTCCCTGTGTGACCATAATATTCACAGTAACCTAGAAAAGAACAAAAACAGAGACAATAAGTAAGAAAAACAATTTAAACTATATATTAAAAATTAATTTAAACTTATATAATAAAAACAAAAAGATGTTGAATTTAACCTCTAGATTTCATATTTATTTGTTTAAACAGACCACTGTAACTGGAGTTTTGATTACATATAATGAATAATGTTAAAATGCATTATATTTTCCAATTAAAAAAAGTCTATAGATATATTTGATTTAATCACATTTATCATAAGTTCAATTAGCAGAATGCATGTGAGTGTGCACGCATGTATGCATGTGTGTGTCTTTGTGTGCATGTAAACAAGCATTGTGACATTATCTTATGAAAAAGATATAATAGAAAATAAGAAAATACAAGAACACATAGTTAAAACTCATATTTAGAACATACATAAATCTTTATTATAACATTATAATCCTTTTGTTCGTCGCCGTCAGTCGCCGTCGCCGTTATTATTATTTTTCAACTTTTATATTTACAGTAAATATTTTTTGTTTGGGTATCCTCCACACATTTAGGGAGTACGATTTACAGAATTTTTTAAATTTATATTAGTTAAATGGTTACTAATTTTTTATTATTATTCAACTTTTATATTTACAGTGAATATTTTTTGTTAGTGTAGCCAGGGAGTATGATTTACAGAATTTATTAAATTTATATTAATTAAATGGTTACTAAGTTTTTTACTTAACTATGCTGATCTGACTAATTGATGTGACATTTTAAACCAAAGGTACGTGAGCAGTGCATGTGCATGTTTTTAAATTATTATTATCCTTTTATAGCTTATGAATTAAATTTAAATATTATTTAGATTTCTTGATTCAGAATCAACACTTTTTTTTCTCATAGTTTAGAAATAAATAAATTAATTAAATTATACAAGGTTTAAAAAAATAGATACCTTTATATTATAAATTATTTGAAACAACTCCTGTTAAAGAGTAAATATAATGAATTTTATATACACATCTAAATTTCAGTATCATTACATAGTACACACACATACCGGAGATACATATACAATAGATATATGAGGTGCAGTACTACAATCGAAAGAATTTTAAACTCTATAGATAGAACTTATATGATATAATTATATATAATTTTTAGACTCTGTAGTAATTATAGTTTGAATGTATATACATATAAATACTATTTTAAACTCTCTAGATATGATATAATTATATATTGAATGTATATACATGGTAAGGATAAATATTATTTTTAAACTCTTTATATACAAGTTATATAATATAATTATAGATTGAATGTATATACAAGATAAGGATAAATACTATTTTAAAACTTTGTAGATACAAGTTATATGATATAATTACATAATGAATGCATATACATGGCAAGAAAAAATACTATTTTTAAATTGTGTGGATACAATTTATATGATATAATTATATATTGAATGTATATACATGGTAAGGATAAATATTATTTTAAAACTCTAAATACAAGTTATATGATATATATATATGGTAAGCATAAATAAATCTAATATATTAAAATAAAAGTAAAGATGGAGTAGCTCAGTTGGTTAGAGCGTATGGCTGTTAATTATAACGTCGAAGGTTCAATATGACCCTCCTCTAGCGTGAATTTTTCTGTTAACACGTGTGTTATATATATAAACATATAATGCACACACACACAAATTTTATATAATAAAAACGAAAAGGTGTTAACACGTATGTTATATATAAACATATAATGCACACACACACAATTTATAATAAAAACGAAAAGGTGTTGAATTTAATCTCTAGATTTCATATTTTTTTGTTTAAACAGACCACTGTAACTGAAGTTTTGATTACATATAAATGAATAACATTAAAATGCATTACATTTTCAATCAAAAAAAAAAAATCTATAGATATATATTTGATTTAATCTCATTTATCAGAAGTTCAATTGTGCACGCATGTGTGCATGTAAAAAAAGATTGTGACATTACCTTATGTCATGATTTCCAACTCAATGCTGCTCATTATGATGCATTCATGTAAACGCACATGTGTATGTGTGTGCGTGTGTGTGTGTGTGTCTCTCTCTCTCTATATGTATGTATGTATGCACTAATGTCGTACAGACATGCCAAGAGTATGTCCTAAGATATGTCATACGCCTATTGAGTTAATCTCTCTATATGGTACCATATATACATTCCATTACACACACACACGCTGTTTGAATGCGACAATAGTCATTATTTACTATTAACTTCTATATGGAGCAGCCTTATGATTTTATAGCTTTCACGACGTTGACATGTCTATATAGAATATACCTATGATCCCGTTTGTGTTATCGTTGTATAAACTTATATTTTACTTGTTTGTGTGTGTGTGTGTTATTATAACGTTAAACATCTTATATTTATATTGGCAGCCTTATGTTTTTATGATGCTAACATCTGTACTTTGTTATATATTTTACAAAGTAAAGTATATGAATAGTATCTTACTTGTTTATAAAATATTATATATATATATATATATATATATATATATATATGCATGTCACCAGGATGGCAAACATCAGTATTAATAATGCATAAATACTGTGCTAGTAATGGGCTAATTTGCAGAATACGTGCTAATGAAATTGTTGCGAGTTAATTCTTATTAAAACTTAATAACAGTTAAATCTATTGAGCTTTTTCACAACCATTAAAGATTAACATTACATTCATAGTAGAATTTATGATCCAATTTATAATTAAAATATAAAAATTTAAAATATAAGAATTTATAATTAAAATATAAATGTTGAAAAATATTTAAATTATTTTACATTCAAAATATGGGAAACACAATCTAAATATTTTAAACAAAAGTAATTAATGTACATATTTAAAACATACATAATCTTTATTATGTATGTTTTGTTCATCGTTGTGATTATTATTATTATTCAACTTTTATATTTAAAATAATTATTTTTCTTGCGCAGCCTTTTCACATTTAAGAAATACGATTCACAGAATTTGTAACTTTTTTGATGTAAGTTTACATTATAATTAAAATACTTAAATTTATATTAGTTAAATGGTTATTAATTTTTAACTTAATTATATTGATCTGACTAATTGTATGTGACATTTTATACCAAAAGTATGTGATTAATGTATGTGCATGTTTTTAAATTATTATTATTCTTTTATAAATAATCATTTAAATTTAAGTCATATTTAGATTTCTTAATTTAGAATCAACCTTTTATAAACTTTTTTCTCATAATTTACAAATAAATAAATAAATCAAATTATATATACAATATGCCCCAAGGTTTAAAACAATAGAAAAGAGTAAGTAAAAATAATCCTATATACATGTCTAAATTTCAGTAGGTAAGGATAACTATTATTTTTAAACTTTGTAAATACAAGTTATATGATATAATTATATATTGAATATATATACATGGTAAGGATAAATATTATTTTGAAACTGTGTAGATACAAGTTATATGATATACTTATATATTGAATGTATATACCTGGTAAAAATATTTTTGTAAACTGTGTAGATACAAGTTATATGATATAATTATATATTGAATGTATATACATGGTAAGCATAAATATATATAATATATTAAAATATACAGTATGTATATTAGAATTTGGGTATGATTTATCTACATACTAAATATAATAAATATTTTTAAAAATACACGATTATATCATTATTATGAATCTACATGTGGCATGAAAGTCGCGTGTGAACAAAATCTTAACTTTCCATAATTAAAATATAAATGTTGAATAATATTTAAATTATTTTACCTTCAAAAGTACGGGAATCACAATCTAAATATTTTAAACAAAAGTAATTAATGTACATATTTAAAACATACATAATCTTTATTATGTATGTTTTGCTCATCGTTGTAATTATTATTAT
Organism: Selaginella tamariscina; assembly: GCA_003024785.1. Classification (NCBI taxonomy): domain Eukaryota; kingdom Viridiplantae; phylum Streptophyta; class Lycopodiopsida; order Selaginellales; family Selaginellaceae; genus Selaginella; species Selaginella tamariscina. Next base: position 504,830 of record PUQB01000007.1, read on the forward strand.
TATTTAACTTTTATATTTAAATAATTATTTTTCTTGCGCAGCCTTTTCACATTTAAGAAATACTATTTACAGAATTTGTAACTTTTTTTGATGTAAGTTTAGATTATAATTAAAATACTTAGATTTATATTAGTTAAATGGTTATTAATTTTTAACTTAATTATATTGATCTGACTAATTGTATGTGACATTTTATACCAAAAGTATGTGAGTAGTGTATGTGCATGTTTTTAAATTATTATTATTCTTTTATAAATAATCATTTAAATTTAAGCCATATTTAGATTTCTTAATTTAGAATCAACCTTTTATAAACTTTTTTTTCATAGTTTACAAATAAATAAATATATCAAATTATATACAATATATTATAAATTATTTGAGACAACTCCTAAGTAAAAATAATCTTATATACATGTCTAAATTTTAGTAGGTAAGGATAAATATTATTTTTAAACTTTGTAGATACAAATTAATTATATATTGAATGTATATACATGGTAAGGATAAATATTATTTTGAAACTGTATAGATACAAGTTATATGATATAATTATATATTAAATGTATATACCTGGTAAGGATAAATATTTCTTTAAACTGTGTAGATACAAGTTATATAATATAATTATATATTGAATGTATATACATGGTAAGCATACATATATATAATATATTAAAATAAAATTAAAGCTGGAGTAGCTCAGTTGGTTAGAGCGTATGGCTGTTAACCATAAAGGTTTCGAAGGTTCGAAACCTTTTTCCAGGTAAATTTATTTACATTTATCACGAATGGGATTCGAAACCATCCCCTTTTTAGACTCATTACCGACATTCTATATAATTCAGACGCCTTACACATTCTTCACTGCCAGCATTTTATATAATACATCCACACACCAAACACACACACAATATGAAGTTCTCTACCTGATGAAAGAGTTTCCTTTTACACACACACACACACACATGAAAAGATAGTGATGGATTCATATACACATAAAACAGAAATATAACCAAATACATACATGCCGATATAAAAGTTTACACTGAAAGAATGCAATACGCACACACACACAGATGGAATTTTCATAGAAATAGAAATACTAACCACACATACACAAGTTACCAGTGTAGAGAGAACTTTATACACCACATATATCGGTATATTGTGCATTTAAGTAATATATGTCCTCTTATGATCAAGCTATAAACAAGGCAGTAAAAGCCACACACACACACATGCACACGTAACCTTTTGATGGCCATGGCTTCCCGTATATGCTCTCCCTGTGTGACCATAATATTCACAGTAACCTAGAAAAGAACAAAAACAGAGACAATAAGTAAGAATAACAATTTAAATTATATATTAAAAATTAATTTAAACTTATATAATAAAACAAAAGATGTTGAATTTAACCTCTAGATTTTATATTTTTTGTTTAAACAGACCACTGTAACTGGAATTTTAATTACATATAATGAATAATTTTAAAATGCATTATATTTTCCAATAAAAAAAATCTATAGATATATTTGATTTAATCACATTTATCATAAGTTCAATTAGCAGAATGCATGTGAGTGTGCACACATGTATGCATGTGTGTGTCTTTGTGTGCATGTAAACAAGCATTGTGACATTATCTTATGAAAAAGATATAATAGAAAATAAGAAAATACAAGAACACATAATTAAAACTCATATTTAGAACATACATAAATATTTATTATAACATTATAATCCTTTTGTTCGTCGCCGTGGTCACCGTCGCAGTCGTCGTTATTATAATTTTTCAACTTTTATATTTACAGTAAATATTCTTTGTTTGGGTATCCTCCACACATTTAGGGAGTACGATTTACAGAATTTTTTAAATTTATATTAGTTAAATGGTTACTAATTTTTTATTATTATTCAACTTTTATATTTACAGTGAATATTTTTATTTGTGTAGCCAGGGAGTATGATTTACAGAATTTATTAAATTTATATTAGTTAAACGGTTACTAAGTTTTTTACTTAACTATGCTGATCTGACTAATTGATGTGACATTTTAAACCAAAGGTACGTGAGCAATGCATGTGCATGTTTTTAAATTATTATTATTCTTTATAGCTTATGAATTAAATTTAAATATTATTTAGATTTCTTGATTCAGAATCAACACTTTTTTTTCTCATAGTTTAGAAATAAATAAATAAATCAAATTATATACAAGGTTTAAAAAAATAGATACCTTTATATTATAAATTATTTGAAACAACTCCTAGTTATATTTTTTGTAAACTGTGTAGATACAAGTTATATGATATAATTATATATTGAATGTATATACATGGTAAGCATAAATATATATAATATATTAAATAAAATCAAAGCTGGAGTAGCTCAGTTGGTTAAAGCGTATGGTTTTTAACCATAAAGTCGAAGGTTCAAGCCCTTTCTTCAGCGTAAATTTATTTACATTTGTCACGAATGGGATTCGAAACCATCCCCTTTTCATACTCTTTATTTACATTTATCACGAATGGGAATCAAAACCATCCCCTTTTCATACTCCTTACCCACTGTATATAATTCAGACGTCTTACACATTCTTCACCGCCAGCATTCTATATAATACATTATAAGCTAACGGACACGAGACTTAACTATATTGTAGTGTATACAGGTACACTATATGTAAACATTCACACACCAAACACACACACACACACACACAATATGAAGTTCTCTATGTGATGAAAGAGTTTCCTTTTACACACACACACACACACACATGAAAAGATAGTGATGGATTCATATACACATAAAACAGAAATATAACCAAATACATAACATGAAGTTTACACTGAAAGAATGCAATACGTACACACACACACACATGGAATTTTCATAGAAATAGAAATACTAACCACACATACACAAGTTATCAGTGTAGAGAGAACTTTATACACCACTTCATATATCGGTATATTGTGCATTTAAGTAATATATGTCCTCTTATGATCAAGCTATAAACAAGGCAGTAAAAGCCACACACACACATATGCACACGTAACCTTTTGATGGCCATGGCTTCCCATATATGCTCTCCCTGTGTGACCATAATATTCACAGTAACCTAGAAAAGAACAAAAACAGAGACAATAAGTAAGAATAACAATTTAAATTATATATAATAAAAACAAAAAGATGTTGAATTTAACCTCTAGATTTTATATTTTTTTGTTTAAACATACCACTGTAACTGGAGTTTTGATTACATATAATGAATAATTTTAAAATGCATTATATTTTCCAATTAAAAAAAATCTATAGATATATTTGATTTAATCACATTTATCATAAGTTCAATTAGCAGAATGCATGTGAGTGTGCACGCATGTATGCATGTGTGTCTCTTTGTGTGCATGTAAAAAAGCATTGTGACATTATCTTATTAAAAAGATATAATAGAAAATAAGAAAATACAAGAACACATAGTTAAAACTAGTATTGATTCCTCTAGTACAAACTTAACTCTTATAGTAAGTTAAGAATATGCTTTTTAAATTAAAATATATTTTAATACTCTCTTGTTGAATAATATTGATGAAACTCAATAACAATATTTAAAACATGTTAAAATAAAAATTAATTTTTAGGTTCATAATTTAAATAATAAAAACAATTTTTAGAAAATCTTTAAAACTCGTGCCATAATGACAAATAGAGGAATTTGTACAATTGAGATTGGGTAAGACAAATAAATAAATGGATTAAAAAAAGAAATTAAAAACAATATGTGACGACAGAAATCTTTTTTATTTAGAAAAAATATTCAAACCTATGTACGTAAAATGTCAACTAATATTAATTAATCTATTGTAATTAAAAAAATTAAATTGTCAATTTTATATTGTTGGGACATTTGAACTTATTTAGAAACTTCATTTAAATTAAATGGAGATGATTATACATTCATTAGTTATAACTCTTAAATTTACACATTTGAACAATTAAAAATGAAAATCAAAATTGATAAATAATTGAGAATATTTGGTAAACGAATGTTAATAACAAACTTAACTTATCACGTTGGAATCAAATAAAACATTAAAAGTGAAAACCTCATGCAATACCATGGTAAATCAATTGAACACATGTGTATATTAAAAATAAGAACAATCATAAACACATGCATAAATATAATATGCCCTTGATTGTCTTTAAAATCCAGAAATGAATTAGTAACTAATGATATTATTATAAAAAAAAGAAATTCTTAAAATACCAAGTTAATATTATTGAATCTTTTATATAGAATAAAATGTGCCATTTTAAAAATAAATAACCGTCACCAAATTGAATTAAATTTATATAATATTAATAAATTAGTAAAGAAATTTATAAAAATAAACTTTCATGAGTATTCTACTTCACTAAATTTATCTTGAATAACTCACTCATAAAAGTTAAACAAAACAACTTTGTCAAATGCCACTTATCATAATTTTTATTATGATTCAACCCTTTATTTTAGAGGTTCATTGTTGTCACTTACTATATTATGTTGACAAGCCCTAGATATAATAGAAAAAACATGTTGTTTAGTGCACTTGGGTATTTAATGATGGTTTCACTGGGTGTCATTAAGTATTTGTAAAAAACTTTAAACAAAGCTAAAATTTACCTTTTAGAAAACTTTTTCCTAATTTGATGTTGATACACTTATTTCATTAAAAAAAAAAGAAGGAAAGATTAAAAATAAAGAAAATCAAAAGAAACTTCTTTCACAAATTACCCAACTTCTCCACCAATGTGAGAACCCTAAGACACAACATAGTAACCAATTGAATTACGTTGGAGGAAGGTTTTAAACCTTTGACCTTATGATTAATAGTCATATATTCTAACCAACTGAGCTACTCCAACTTTATTATTAATATATTATATATATTTATCCTGACCATGCATATTCATTCAATGTATAATATATCAAATATATTTATCCTAACCATGCATAATTATTCAATGTATAATATATCAAATATATTTATCCTGACCATGCATATTCATTCAATGTATAATATATCAAATATATTCATCTTGACCATGCATTCATTCAATGTATAATATATCAAATATATTTATCCTTACTATGCATATTCATTCAATATATAATTATATCATATTTTTATTGTATATATTTATTATATATGAGTCTTATATACACGTGTATCCCATAATTAAGATGTAGGATTTTATACAGAATTGTAATGAAAGGGTTATTTCCATTTATACTACAAGGTTTCATACATAATACCCATGTAACTAGTCCTATTAATACAGGTTATGCGTTGTGCTTTGACAACGGTGCAAGCAAGGAAGCTTTACATGTGTTGTATGGCGATGGATGTACTCGAGCTGCTTCGTTACACTTGCTCAAGTACCTTTGCAGTTTGGGACTTATGCAGACGAGTTGCAACTCCATGTATTCTCACACCAGATTTTTGATATTATCCTTGGTTGAATGCATGTAAGGCAAGTTGCCAATTTGGGCCTCGACGGTTAATACTTCCAGGTCATTCACCTTTTCTTTGGATAAACTCCCTCTCAAGCATGTGGAGCAATTTTGTCAAGTGCCATCATGCATGAGCTAATGTTTCAGCATGGTGTCCTCAGTGTCAAGGAACTCTGGAAATGTACATGTGGCAACTGAACCAACTTCTTCTCAGCGAGAGTTTCAGGTACAACAATTATTGAAGAAATATTCAGATCTTTTCTCTACAGATATCACCCCACTGCTAAGGTTCGAACACAACACCACATTCGAACAGGGGACGCTTTACCTTCTAAAGCTGTTCGAAGGCGATCTAAAAAATTGGCCATTATACAAAATGTGTGTCAGAGTTGCTGGAGAAGAAGCTGGCTCGCCGTTCTTTCAGTCCATGGGCATAGACCCATTTGGTGGATAAACCTGATGGATCTAAGGTTCACGGTGGATTACCGTCCCGTCAATGCTGTTACAGAACCAGATAGCTATCCTTGCCGAACACACAGGGGTAAGAGTTTACTAAATTGGATCTTGCTTCAGGTTATTGGCAAATTCCTATGGCTCCCGAAGACATTCCCAAAACAGCATTCCGAACTCCTTTTGGTTTATATGAGTTCCTTGTTATGCTTTTGGTTTAGTATTGCTCCTGCCACATTTCAGCGCATGATGGATGAAGTTTTTAATGATGAGTTTCTGGAGACAGTTGCAAAGTACTTGGATGACATTCTGGTTCATACTCAGGGATCTTGGGAAGATCATCTCAAGGAAGTAGCTCGTGTGTTTGATCGTTTACGGGAGTATGGGCTCAAGTTGAAGAAGCCTAAGTGTGTTTTTGGCACAGTTGAAACTACGTATTTGGGGTACATGGTTTCTCGTGAGGGGTTACGTGTGGATCCATCCAAGGTGGAGGCTGTGGCGAAATTTCCTCGTCCAACAGATGTACGGTCTTTACGACGATTTCTTGGTAAGGTCACATATTTAGGACGTTTTATACCTCGTTTGGCTGATGTCAATGCTCCTTTGCGAGCTTTGTTGCATGAGGATTTTGTGTGGACTGACGATTGTGAAGATTCTTTTTGTAAGCTACGAAAGTATTTGACGTCCCCTCCGGTGCTTCATTATCCGGATTTTTCTCGTCCTTTTATATTACGAACGGATGCTTCTTCCGTAGGTATTGGTGGAGTCCTAATGCAAACTGAGGTATGTGATGAGTCCGTTCGACATCCCATTGCATATGTGAGTAGGGCATTGCAAGGCCCTGAAAACAACTATTGTGCTTCAGATCTTGAGTGCTTAGCTGCAGTGTGGGCTTTTGAGCGTCTTCATGTATATCTCCATGGATCTCATACGCTTTTGAGTGTGATCATATAGCTGTTTTTGCCTTACTAAAGAACAAGAAGTTGCTTGGACGATCTGCCAATGGGCACTTCGGCTCCAAATGTAACTTTGAGGTCAAACATCGTGGGGATATATGGTGGATGCTGATGCTCTTTCTAGGGCTCCTTGTGCAGTTATGGCCAATCAATGGATCTTACAATTCATCTCTTGAGAGGTCTCAAGGGCTCAGAAACAGATGCTTGGATTCAACCTTTATTTGGCACTAACCAATCCTTCTAACCGTCCAACTTTCATTTTCTTCATTTGTGACAATTTCGCATATATGACGATGTGGTTTATTTTATTGGCACAGATGTTACAACTTCACTACGTTTGGCAATTCCAACCACTTTGTTCCTAGTATTTTGCAGCATATCATGATTCACCACTTTCTGGTGGACATTTTGGTTATCGAAGAACTTTGGACAGCTTACAACATTCTTTTTACTGGTTGAATATGCGACAAGATGTGATCTAGTACTACAAAGTTGTTCATTGTGTCAGACTTAAAACTCTTCACAATCAACTGGTGCTTTAGAAATCTATACATGTAGAACAACTATTTAAACATGTAGCATGGGATTTAGTTAGTCCTTTTCAATTGCAGACAATTGATATGTTGTAGTTTTAATAAATTATCTAACATGTTGGGTGAAGGTTGGAGTGTACGGCCCATAGTGTTTAAACTTAATTAATTTACTAAATGGATAAAGAAAGATTTTAAATAAAGTTAATAAATTAAACAAATATCTCATATATTAAACAAATTTAGAATAAATAAGTAATTTATTTCTGAAACATTATTTGAATAGTAAAAGCAAAAACACATTACCTTTAATTAAAATTCATGAATTAAATGAATATCCATACATTAAATAAATTTAAAATTTATATAACATATATTATTAAACAATGATTTTAAAATAATAAATCACAGTAAGTTTAACTCCAAGGTTAATTATAGAATTTTTTTAAAACAAATGAAGACCAGTGTCATAAACAGTAGAGAGAGAGAGAAGAAACTCAAAACTCTAGATTATATATTATAGCAATCCAATAGTTATATTATATAAAACTATATTATCCCTGACCATTAATTAACTAGCTAATTGTTATAAAAATTAAGATATATATGTAGATTATCTATAACTTTTATCATTAAATATTTCAATTTAATATATAACAGACCTAAAGAAAAAGAGAATAAACAGCGTATACACTTCTCTTATAGTTCATTTAATGCGTGCGCGTGTGTGTTAACAGTTGGTGATAACTATAGGTAATGAAAAAAGTAGATACACCGTAATAAAATCTAATGTTCTGTTGATTATATAGAATCCGAATGTACGTGTGTGGGTGTGTGTGTGTGTGTGCGTGCATGTATGTAAAAACTAATGTATTTGTTATTTCATTCGAACTACTCACACATCTCTACTATTAGTAACACTGGCAAGTTCTATGTCAATTAATAATGTTTATAGTATTTATATACTTTTAATCTATATATAATAACTATATATATTGTTAATAAAGTTTGCGCAAAAGAGGCATGATAATAAATTATCGGTGGAAGTCACATGGATGCTACATGTCATGCCTCCACAGGTATGTCATGATTTCCCAACCCAATGCTGCTCATTATGATGCATTTATACATGTAAATGTACATGTGTGTGTGCGTGTGTGCGTATGTGTGTGTGTGTGTGTATCTCTCTATATATGTACGTTATGCACAATGTCGTACAGACATGCCAAGAGTATGTCCTAAGATATGTCATACGCCTGTTGAGTTAATCTCTCTATACGGTACAATATATACATTACATTATATACACACACACACACTGTTTGAATGCGACAATAGTCATTATTTACTATTAACTTGTATCTGGAGCAGCCTTATGATTTTATAACTTTCACGACGTTGACATGTCTATATAAATATACCTGTGATCCCGTTTGTGTATGTGTGGATGTGTATCGTTGTATAAACTTATATTTTACTGTGTGTGTGTGTGTTATTATAATGTTGTCAGTAAACTTATATTTATATTTATATTATATCTGTGGCAGCCTTATGTTTTTATGGGCCAACGCCCACCAACAATTAAATTAACTTAATTTTAATTAATTTTTTAATTGACATTTCAATCGGCTCAATTAAATTCTAATTTAATCAACTTAATTTAATTAAAAATCATTCTTATTAAAAAAAAATTTCAATTAGGTTCATTATAATTAAACTAACTCAAGACGGGAAATTCTTGATTTTTTAATTGAACTCAACTATATCATTAACTCAATTAAGATTTTGGGTGTGAAAAAGAGAACCGGAACAGGGAGGAGATCTTCTTATTAATATAATTGAAAAAGGAGGAGGATTGATATTTTATTGATATTTTGGTTGGATTAATAAATTAATATCAATATCACTAAAATATCAATAATCCTTCTTACTGATATTGATATTAAAGGATTTTAAAATATTAATAAATTAATTCCATTCCCGTGCCCTAATTATTTTAATTAAATTAAGTTGGTGGGAATGAAATATAATTAAATTAATAAATTAAATTTGATTAGTTTAACATGATATTCCTAATTTAATTCTTGGTGGGCATTGGCCCTATTATGTTAACATCTTTACTTTGTTATATATTTTACATACACATATAATACATTTGTACATACACACACACATCATATGTTTATAAAGTAAAGTATATGATATAATATCTTACTTGTTTATAAAATATAATATATATATGCATGTCGCCAGGACAATGGCAATGGAAGATCTATATAAATGTCGACATAATACATACGTTTTTGGAAAAAACAAATTGTCAGGAATGGGATTCGAACCCATGCCCTTTCGGACTAATACCTGAAACTAGCGCCTTAGACCAACTCGGCCATCCTGACTTACAAACGCTATTACTTCTGTAAACGCAGACTAGTCCCCAGATACGTGTATATCTATAATACAATATATACGACCGCATCTTATATATTGTATATATATTTAGAACATACATAAATCTTTATTTATAACATTATAATCCTTTTGTTCGTCGTCGGCGTCGTCGTCGTCGTTATTATTATTATTCAACTTTTATATTTTACAGTAAATATTTTTCGTTTGCGTAGCCTCCACACATTTAAGAAGTACGATTTACAAAATGTTTTAAATTTATATTAGTTAAATGGTTACTGATTTTTTATTATTGTTTTAACTTTTATATTTATAGTGAATATTTCTGTTTCCGTAGCCAGGGAGTACGATTTACAGAATCTATTAAATTTATATTAGTTAAATGGTTACTAATTTTTTACTTGATCTGACTAATTGTATGTGACATTTTAAACCAAAGGTATGTGAGCAATGCATGTGCATGTTTTTAAATTATTATTATTCTTTTGTAGCTTATGATTTAAATTTAAGCATTATTTAGATTTCTTGATTCAGAATCAACACTTTTTTTTCTCTCATAGTTTAGAAATAAATAAATAAATCAAATTATATATCATATACCCCAAGGTTTAAAAAATAGTATTATAAATTATTTGAGACGACTCCTGTTCAAAAGTAAATAAAATGAATCTTATATACACGTCTAAATTCCAGTATCGATACATAGTTGTACACACACATATCGGAGATACATATACAATAGACATATGAGGTACATTATGCAGTACTACAATCAAAAGAATTTTAAACTCTGTAGATAGAAGTTGTATGATATAATTATATATAGTTTTTAAACTCTATAGTAATTATATTTTGAAGGTATATACATGGTAGGATAAATACTATTTTAAACTCTGTAGATATCATATAATTATATATTGAATGTATGTACATGATAAGGATAATTACTATTTTTAAATTCTTTATATACAAGTTATATAATATAATTATAGATTAAATGTATATACAAGGTAAGGATAAATACTATTTTTAAACTACAGATACAAACATATTGAATGTATGTACATGGTAAGAAAAAATATTATTTTTAAACTGATATAATTATATATTGAATGTATATACATGGCAAGGATAAATATTATTTTAAAACTTTGTAGATACAAGTTATATGATATACTACATATTGAATATATATATATATATATATATATATATGATAAGCATAAATATATATAATATATTAAAACAAAAGCAGAGCTGGAGTAGCTTAGTTGGTGTTAGAGCGTATGGTCCTTAACCATAGGGTCAAAGGTTGAAACCCTTTCTCTAGCGTGAATTCTATACGTGATGAAAGAAATGGAATATACATCTTGAGTTTCCTTTTATACAGGCACACGTACGTTATATATAAACATCTAATGCACACACACAATATGAAATTCTCTACGTGATGAAGGAAATGGAATACACATCTTGAGTTTCCTTTTACACACACATGCAAAGATAGTGATGGATTCGTATACACATATATAACCAAATACATACATGCCCATATAAAGTTTACACTGAAAGAATGCAATACGTACACACACACACACGTCAACGCTGACACATACACCTTTTTGATGGCCATGGCTTGTGTGCGTGTGTGCGTGTGTCTCTCTCTCTCTATATGTACGTATGTATGCGCTAATGTCGTACAGACATGCCAAGAGTATGTCCTAAGATATGTCATACGCCTGTTGAGTTAATTTGTAACTTTTTTTTGATGTAAATTTACATTATAATTAAAATACTTAAATTTATATTAGTTAAATGGTTATTAACTTTTAACTTAATTATATTGATCTGACTAATTATGACATTTTATACCAAAAGTATGTGAGTAGTGTATGTGCATGTTTTTAAATTATTATTATTCTTTTATAAATAATCATTTAAATTTAAGCCATATTTAGATTTCTTAATTTAGAATCAACCTTTTATAAACTTTTTTTTTTCTCATAGTTTACAAATAAATAAATATATCAAATTATATACAATATGCCCCAAGGTTTTAAAAAAATAAATACATTTATATTATAAATTATTTGAGACTAACTCCTGTTAAAGAGTAAGTAAAAATAATCCTATATACATGTCTAAATTTTAGTAGGTAAGGATAATATTATTTTTAAACTTTGTAGATACAAGTTAATTATATATTGAATGTATATACATGGTAAGGATAAATATTATTTTGAAACTGTGTAGATACAAGTTATATGATATAATTATATATTGAATGTATACACCTGGTAAGGATAAATATTTCTTTTAAACTATAATTATATATTGAATGTATATACCTGGTAAGGATAAATATTTTTTTAAAACTGTGTAGATACAAGTTATATGATATAATTATATATTTAATGTATATACATGGTCAGCATAAATATATATAATATATTAAAATAAAATTAAAGCTGGAGTAGCTCAGTTGGTTAGAGCGTATGGCTGTTAACCATAAAGTCGAAGGTTCGAACCCTTCTTCCAGCGTAAATTTATTACATTTATCACGAATGAGATTCGAAACCGCCAGCATTCTATGTAATACATTATAAGCTACGAGACTTAACTATATTGTACACGTACGTTATATATGTAAACATCCACACACCAAACACACACACACATGCAAAGATAGTGATGGATTCATATACACATGAAACAGAAATATAACCAAATACATACATGCCCATATAAAAGTTTACACTGAAAGAATGCAATACGTACACACACAGATGGAATTTTTTTTTGTTTAAACGGACCACTCTAACTGAAGTTTTGATTACATATAATGAATTATTTTAAAATGCATTATATTTTCCAATAAAAAAAGTCTATAGATATATTTGATTTAATCACATTTATCATAAGTTCAATAAGCAGAATGCATGTGAATGTGCACACATGTATGCATGTGTGTCTCTTTGTGTGCATGTAAACAAGCATTGTGACATTATCTTATGAAAAAAGATATAATAGAAATAAGAAAAAATACAAGAACACCATAGTTAAAACTCATATTTAGAACATACATAAATCTTTATTAACATTATAATCCTTTTGTTCATCGCTGTGGTCGCCGCCGCCGTCGTTATTATTATTTTTCAACTTTTATATTTACAGTAAATATTTTTTGTTTGGGTATCCTCCACACATTTAAGGAGTACGATTTACAGAATTTTTTAAATTTATATTAGTTAAATGGTTATTAATTTTTTATTATTATTCAACTTTTATATTTACAGTGAAATTTTTTGTTGTGTGTAGTCAGGGAGTATGATTTACAGAACTTATTAAATTTGTATTAGTTAAATGGTTATTAATTTTTTTACTTAACTATGCTGATCTGACTAATTGATGTGACATTTTAAACCAAAGGTATGTGAGCAATGCATGTGCATGTTTTTAAATTGTTATTATTCTTTTAGCTTATGAATTAAATTTAAGTATTATTTAGATTTCTTGATTCAGAATCAACTCATAGTTTAGAAATAAATAAATAAATCAAATTTATATTGTATAATCCCAAGGTTTAAAAAAATAGATACCTTTGTATTAAATTATTTGAAACACCTCCTGTTAAAGAGTAAATAAAATGAATCTTATATACATGTTTAATTCCAGTATCGTTACATAGTTGTACACACACATACCGGAGATACATATACAATAGATATATGAGATACATTATGCAGTACTAGAATTTTAAACTCTGTAGATAGAAGTTGTATGATATAATTATATATAGTTTTTAGACTCTATAGTAATTATATTTTGAATGTATATACATGGTAGGATAAATACTATTTTAAACTCTGTAGATATGATATAATTATATATTAAATGTATATACATGGTAAGGATAAAATTATTTTTAAACTCTTTATATACAAGTTATATAATATATTATAGATTGAATGTATATACAAGGCAGGATAAATACTATTTTTAACTTTGTAGATACAAGTATTATGATATAATTACATATTGAATGCATATACATGGTAAGAAAAACTATTATTTTTAAATTGTGTGGATACAATTTATATGATATAATTATATATTGAATGTATATACATGGTAAGGATAAATATTATTTTAAAACTCTAAATACAAGTTATATGATATTATATATATATAATATATATATATATTATATATATATAATATATATATAATATATATATATAATATATATAGTAAGCATAAAAAATATAATATATTAAAACAAAAGTAAAGCTGGAGTAGCTCAGTTGGTTAGAGCGTATGGCTGTTAACTATAAGGTCGAAGGTGCAAACCCTTCCTCTAGCGTGAATTGTTACGTTAACACGTACGTTATATATATAAACGCTAATGCGCACACACACACAATATGAAATTCTCTACGTGATGAAAGAAATGGAATATGGAAATACACATCTTGAGTTTCCTTTTATACAGGCACACGCACGTTATATATATAAACGCTAATGCACACACACACACACAATATGAAATTCTCTACGTGATGAAAGAACATCTTGAGTTTCCTTTTACACCACACATGCAAAATAGAGTGATGGATTCGTATACACATAAAACAGAAATATAACCAAGTACATACATGCCCATATAAAGTTTACGTACACAATGCAATACGTACACACACACACACACCTTTTGATGGCCATGGCTTCCCATATATGCTCTCCCTGTGTGACCATAATATTCACAGTAACTTAGAAAAGAACAGGAAAAAACGACAATAAGTAAGAATAACAATTTAAATATATATATTAAAAACTAATTTAAATTTATATAATAAAAACAAAAAGGTGTTGAATTTAACCTCTAGATTTCATATTTTTTTGTTTAAACAAACCACTGTAATTGAAGTTTTGATTACATATAAATGAATAACATTAAAATGCATTACATTTTCCAATTGAAAAAAATCTATAGATATATATTTGATTTAATCTCATTTATCATAAGTTCAAGTGTGCACGCATGTATGCATGTGTATCTTTGTGTGCATGTAAAAAAAGATTGTGACATTACTTTATGTCATGATATCCAACTCAATGCTGCTCATTATGATGCATTCATGTAAACGCACATGTGTGTGTGTGTGCGTGTGTGCGTATGTGTGTGTCTCTCTCTCTATATGTACGTATGTATGCACTAATGTCGTACAACATGCCGAGAGTATGTCTTAAGATATGTCATGCCTGTTGAGTTACATGGTACCATTATATACATTACACAACACACAACACACGCTGTTTGAATGCAACAATAGTCATTATTTACTATTAACTTCTATATGGAGCAGCCTTATGATTTTATAGCTTTCACGACGTTGACATGTCTATATAGAATATACCTATGATCCCGTTTGTGTATGTGTGGATGTGTATCGTTGTATAAACTTATATGTGTGTGTGTGTTATTATAACGTTAAACATCTTATATTTATATTGGCAGCCTTATGTTTTTATGATGTTAACATCTGTACTTTGTTATATATTTTACAAAAGTAAAGTATCTTACTTGTTTATAAACTTTATATATATATATATATATATATATATATATATATATGCATGTCACCAGGATGGCAAACATCAGTATTAATAATGCATAAATACTGTGCTAGTAATGGGCTAATTTGCAGAATACGTGCTAATGAAATTGTTGCGAGTTAATTCTTATTAAAACTTAATAACAGTTAAATTTATTGAGCTTTTTCACAACCATTAAAGATTAACATTACATTCATAGTAAAATTAAGCACGGAATAAGAATTTATGATCCAATTTATAATTAAAATATAAAAATTTAAAATATAAGAATTTATAATTAAAATATAAATGTTGAAAAATATTTAAATTATTTACCTTCAAAATATGGGAAACACAATCTAAATATTTTAAACAAAAAGTAATTAATGTACATATTTAAAACATACATAATCTTTATTATGTATGTTTTGTTCATCGTTGTATTATTATTATTATTCAACTTTTAATTTAAAATAATTAATTTTTTTGCTCAGCCTTTTCACATTTAAGAAATACGATTTACAGAATTTGTAACTTTTTTTTGATGTAAGTTTACATTATAATTAAAATACTTAGATTTATATTAGTTAAATGGTTATTAATTTTTAACTTAATTATATTGATCTGAAATTGTATGTGACATTTTATACCAAGTATGTGAGTAGTGTATGTGCATGTTTTTTAAACTATTATTATTCTTTTATAAATAATCATTTAAATTTAAGTCATTTTAGATTTCTTAATTTAGAATCAACCTTTTATAAACTTTTTTTTCTCATAGTTTACAAATAAAAATAAATCAAATTATATATACAATATGCCCCAAGGTTTAAAACAATAGATACATTTATATTATAAATTATCTGAGAAACTCCTGTTAAAGAGTAAGTCAAAATAATCCTATATACATGTCTAAATTTCAGTAGGTAAGGATACTATTTTTATTTAAACTTTGTAGATACAAGTTATATGATATAATTATATATTGAATATATATACCTGGTAAGGATAAATATTATTTTGAAACTGTGTAGATACAAGTTATATGATATAATTATATATTGAATGTATATACCTGGTAAGGATAAAATTTGTTGTAAACTGTGTAGATACAAGTTATATGATATAATTATATATTGAATGTATATACATGGTAAGCATAAATATATATAATATATTAAAATAAAATCAAAGCTGGAGTAGCTCAGTTGGTTAGAGCGTATGGCTGTTAACTATAAAATCGAAGGTTCGAGCCCTTCTTCCAGCGTAAATTTATTTACATTTATCACGAATGGGATTCACCGCCAGCATTCTATATAATACATTATAAGCTAACGTAGTGTATACAGGCACACTATATGTAAACATCACACCAAACACACACACACACACACAATATGAAGTTCTCTATGTGATGAAAGAGTTTCCTTTTACACACACACAACACACATGAAAAGATAGTGATGGATTCATATACACATAAAACAGAAATATAACCAAATACATACATGCCGATATAAAAGTTTACACTGAAAGAATGCAATACGTACACACACACAGATGGAATTTTCATAGAAATAGAAATACTAACCACACATACACAAGTTATCAGTGTAGAAGGAACTTTATACAACACTTCATATATCGGTATATTGTGCATTTAAGTAGTATATCTCCTCTTATGATCAAGCTATAAACAAGGCAGTCAAAGCCACACACACACACATGCACACCTAACCTTTTGATGGCCATGGCTTCCCATATATGCTCTCCCTGTGTGACCATAATATTCACAGTAACCTAGAAAAGAACAAAAACAGAGACAATAAGTAAGAATAACAATTTAAATTATATATTAAAAATTAATTTAAACTTATATAATAAAAACAAAAAGATGTTGAATTTAACTTCTAGATTTCATATTTATTGTTTAAACAGACCACTGTAACTGGAGTTTTGATTACATATAATGAATAATTTTAAAATGTATTATATTTTCCAATAAAAGAAAATCTCTAGATATATTTGATTTAATCACATTTATCATAAGTTCAATTAGCAGAATGCATGTGAGTGTGCATGCATGTATGCATGTGTGTGTCTTTGTGTGCATGTAAAAAAGCATTGTGACATTATCTTATGAAAAAGATATAATAGAAAATAAGAAAATACAAGAACACATAGTTAAAACTAGTATCGATTCCTCTAGTACAAACTTAACTCTTATAATAAGCTAAGAATATGTTTTAAATTAAAATATACTTTAATACTTTAGTACAGTTGAAGTTTAAGCTTGTTGAATAATATTAATGAAACTCAATAACAATATTTAAAACATGTTAAAATGAAAATTAAGTTTTAGGTTCATAATTTAAATAATAAATACAAATAACAAATTCTAGAAAATATTAAAACTCGGTGCCATAATGATAAATACAGAAATATGTACAATTGAGCTTAGGTATAACAAATAAATAAATGGATTAAAAAGAAATTAAAAACAATATGTGACAATAGAAACCTTTTTTATTTAGAAAAAATATTTAAACCTATGTACTTAAAATGTCAATATCAACTAATCTATTGTAATTAAAAAATTGAATTGTCAAATTTTATGTGAACTCGTTCAAAACCTTCTTTTAAATTAAATGGAGATGATTTCATTAATTATAATTCTCAAATTACACATTTGAACAATTAAGAATGAAAATCAAATTAATAAATTATTAAGAATATCTGGTAAATGAATGTTAATAACAAACTTAATAATCAAAAGTAATTTTATTCAATTATTATGTTGGAATAAAATAAAATATTAAGAGTGAAAACCTTGTGTAATACCATAATAAACCAATTGAGCACATGTGTATATTAGAAATAAGAATATCATAAACACATGTATTTTCAAATATAACATGCCCTCGATTGTCTTTAAAACCCATAAATGAATTAGTGATTAATGATATTATTATAAAAACAAAAAATTATTGAGATACCAAGTTAGTATTATTAAATCTTATTACATATAATAAAATGTGCTATTTAAAAAATGAATAATGGTCACCAAACTGAATTAAATTTATGAAATGTTAATAAATTAGTAAAGAAATTTATAAAAATAAACTTTCATGAATATTCTACTTCACTAAATTTATTTTAAATAACTCATCCATAAAGGTTAGACACAACAACTTTGTCAAATGCCACTTGTTATAGTTTTTATTACGATTCAACACTTTATTTTAAAGGTTGATTATTATCATATTGTTAATGAGCCCTAAATATAATAGAAAACATGCTTGTTTAGTGCATTTGGGTATTTAACAATGGTTTTGTCGAGTGTCATTAAGCATTTGCAAAAAACTTTAGATGAAACTAAAATTTACCTTTTAAAAAACTCTCTCCCAATTTACATTCTTAATTAAGTATCTTAAAGAGTATAGCTTGTCTCATGGGGTTAGGTTTATAATTAATATGTCTTATTTCATTAAGGGTTGGCAATCGTTTGTATGAGATGTAAATAATACATTATTTAACATTATATTACATGTGCATAAAAGTCAAGTGTGACTTGAATTAATTTAAATCTTAATTTTTCATAATTAAATTATAAATTATTTTAGAGATTCACCCTCAAAGTATGGGAGGGTACGACAAGTTAAATATTTAAATAAAAAATTTAAATATACATTATTTAAAACATACAGTATAACAATCTTTATTATAACAAGTTATAGTAAATATTTTCTTTGAGTAATCTTTTTTTTAGGTAAGTACAATTTATGGATTTTGTAAGTTTTTTGATATAAGTTTACTATTTAATACTTAAATGTGTATTATTTAAATGATTATTAAATTTTAGCTTAACAATTAATTGCATGTGACTTTATAAGCCAAGGTATATTTATGTATGTTTTAAATTATTATCATTCCCTTACAAAAATAGTTAAATTTCTTAATTCAACATCAATCTTTTACAAAGAGTTTAGAAATAAATGTATATCAAGTTATATTATATACACTACCTATTTAAAATAATACATACTTTTTATTATTATCTACAATTTTTAAACTATTGAATTATTTTATAACCTTCTAAAATTGGAAACTAAAATGTAATATAAATTTATTTGAAACAACTCCTATTCAAGAGTAAGTAAAATGTATTTCGTTCCAAATTTGTATAAAATCCTATATCTTAATTATGGTATACATGTGTATATAAGACTCATATATAATAAATATATTAGGTACATTATGGAGTACTACAATAAAAATGATATAATATTATATTGAATGAATATGCATGGTAAGAATAATATTTGATATATTATACTTTGAATAAATATGCATGGTCAAAATAAATATATTGATATATTATACATTGAATCAATATGCATGGTCATGATGAATATATTGATATATTATACATTAAATGAATATACATGGTTAGGATAAACATATTTGATATATTATATATTGAATGAATATGCATGGTTAAGATAAATATATAATATATTGAAATAAAAATAAAGTTGGAGTAGCTCAGTTGGTTAGAGCATATGGTCCTTTGAAGGTTTAAACCTTTCTCTAGCATAATTTTTTTAATTATATATGATATATAATATATAAATTCTTATATACTGATGGAGAAGTCAGGTAATTTGTAAAAGAAGTTTCTTTTGATTTTTTTAGTTCTTTTCAATCTTTTTTTTTTTTTTTTTTGTTTCCTTTCATATGGTTCTTATGGACCAACAACTTTTTGAATAATTAATTCACATCACACACCAGCATGAACAACTCCTTCAACACTTGAAAGTTCTAGTTTTAGCTCCTCAATCAAACCCATGTGTACGGCCTCAACCTTTTTAAGGTGCTCCATGTGCAGATGTTCACCATTGGTTAACTCATTTCATTAATATTGCTAGATATCATGGGTGGACATTGCGAGTTTCCAACATGTCTTTCAGATGTTGTTCTACAGTAATATAATAGTTATCCACCACTAACAGGTTTACTCACGAATGAGCAATGCTTGTTCACCCTTCAAAAGGAGTTTAAATTAGCTTTTGGGGAAGCAAAAGATTTAACGATACGATGCATTTCAACAACTTCATAGTTTGAAGTAAGCACCAAATGAATTTGTCATGCAGTTTGTTATTAAATTTCGTGATCTCTTGATGCAGGTTGATCCCACCATGTTCAAGCATAGTAAATTAGGATATTATGGCCTGCTCTTCGAGTGGATCTTGTTGGTTATGTTTGGGCACTAAACTTGTGGTGTACTTGTCACACTTATCAAGATTGTCGATGATTTCCTGATTGGCAACCACCATATCCAAGTTGGCGTCCAGGTCAAAATCAACCGGTTGCTATTGTGGATGTTGCTCCTGTGGAGGCAGGAAACAAGTATGTGTGTTAGGTACGAAGGCACCTAACACCTTTCCTTCATCTCCTAGTTCTTTACCTTTTCTTATTTTTCATTGCGAACTTCTCAAAAAGGGTTATCTCCATTTACACTACAAGATTTCATACATAGTACCCATGTAACTGATACAGGTTAATATGGTTATGCGTTGTGCTTTGACAACGGTGTCAAGCAAGGAAGCTTTACATGTGTTGGCGATGGATGTACTCGAGCTGCTTCGTCTACACTTGCTCAAGTACCTTTGTAATTTGAGACTTATATAAACAAGTTGCAACTCCATGTATTCTTGCACCAAATTTTTACATTATCCTTGGGTGTACTTGGTTGGATGCATGTAAGGCAAGTTGCCAATTTGGGCCTCGACGATTAATACTTCCAAGTCATTCATCTTTTCCTTTAGATAAACTCCTTTTGAAGCAATGTGAAGCAATTTTGTAAAGTGCCATCTTGCATGAAGCAAATGTTTCAGCAGTGGTGTCATCGGTGTCAAGGGACTCTATTTTAGGTACAATAATTATTAAAGAAATATTTAGATCTTTTCTCTACATATATCAACCCTACTGTTAAGGTTCGCACATAACACCACATTCAAATAGGGATGCTTTACCTTATAAAGCTATTGTTCGAAGGCAATCTTCAAAAAAATTGGCCATTATACAAAAATGTGTGTCAGAGTTACTGAAAAATAAGTTGGCTCGTCGTTTTTTTAATCCATGGGCATCGAATCCTTATTTAGTGAATAAACCTGATGGATCTAAGTAGTTTATGATGGATTATTGTCCGATAAATGTTGTTATGGAATTAAATAGTTATCCCTTGCCAAACACACAAGATTTATTATATCAATTGGGTAAAAGTTGTCAGTTTACTAAATTAGATCTTTCTTCAGGTTATTGGCAAATTCTTATGGCTCCTGAAGATATTTCCAAAACAGCATTCTGGTTTATATGAGTTCCTTGTTATGCCTTTTAGTTTAGTGTCTACTTCTGTCACATTTCAGTGCATAATGGATGGAGTTTATGATGATAAGTTTCTAGAGACAGTTGCAAAGTACTTGGATGACATTTTAGTTCATACCCATGGATCTTGGGAAGATCATCTCAAGGAAGTAGCTCATGTGTTTAATTGTTTATGGGAGTATGGGCTCAAATTAAAGAAGCCCAAGTGTGTTTTGGCACTGTTGAAACTATGTATTTGGGGTACATGGTTTCTCGTGAGGGGTTACTTGTGGATCCATCCAAGGTGAGGCTGTGGCAACATTTCCTCATCTAATAGATGTACGATCTTTACGACGATTTCTTGGTAAGGTCACATATTTAGGCAACTGATGATTGTGAAGATTCTTTTTATAAGTTACGGAAGTATTTAACGTCTTCTTCAATGCTTCATTATCCGGATTTTTCTCGTCCTTTTATATTACGAATGGATGCTTCTGCCGTAGGTATTGTAGAGTCCTAATGCAGACTGAGGTATGTGATGACATTGTGTGCTTTTAGCATCTTCATGTATATCTCTATGGGTCTCATAAACTTTTGGAGTGTGATCGTATAGCTGTTTCTGCCTTACTAAAGAACAAGAAGTTGCTTGAACGATATGTCAAATGAGCACTTCGGCTCTAAATGTACGACCTTAAGGTCAAACATCATCTGGGGATAGTATGGTGGATGTGATGCTCTTTCTAGGGCTCTTTGTGCAATTATGGTCAATTAATTGAATCTCACAATTCCATCTCTATAAAGGTTTCAAGGGCTCAGGAAACAGATGCTTGGATTCAATCTATTCGTTTGGCACTACTCAATCTTTCTTAATCATTCAACTCTCGTTTCTCTTCATTTATGGCACAATTTCGCATATATGACGTGTGGTTTTTTATTAGCACAAATTGTACAACTTCACTACGCTTGTAATTTCACTATTGTTCCTAAGTATCTTGTAGTATATCATGATTCACCACTTTCTGGCGGACATTTGGGTTATCGATGAACTTTAGACAGCTCATAATGTTCTTTTTACTGGCCAAATATGTAACAAGATGTGATCCAATACGTACGAAATTGTTCATTATGTCAAACTCAAAACTCCTCATATCAATTGGTGCTTTTGAATTTATACATGTAGAACAACTATTCAAACGTGTAACATGAGATTTAATTGGTCCTTTTTAGCTCCATACAACTGATATGTTGTGGTTTTAATAAATTATCTAACACGTTAAGTGGAAATTGAAGCTTTACTAGATGTCACGGCCCATATTATTTAAACTTAATTAATTTACTAAATGGATAAAGAAAGATTTTAAATAAAGTTAATAAATTAAACAAATATCTCATATATTAAACAAATTTAGAATAAATAATTTATTTCTGAAACATTATTTAAATAGTAAAAGCATAAAACACATTACCTTTAATTAAAATTCATGAATTAAAATGAATTAAATGAATATCCATACATTAAATAAATTTAAAATTTATATAACATTTATTATTAAACAATGATTTTAAAATAGTAAATCACAGTAAGTTTAACTCCAGGGTTAATTATGGAATTGTTTTAAACAAACGAAGACTACACACGTATGCATAAATTAAAATTATATTTAATTTAGAAAGTGAAAGATTTTGCTAAATTAAATTGCATATTATTATTATTATATAGATAAATATCTTATAAATATATATTTTTAATCTTTTATTTTATAAAATAAAATGACAGACTCAATATTACCAGTGTCATAAACAGTACACAGAGAGAGAAGAAACTGATAACTCTAGATTATACATATTAACTAGCTAATTGTTATAGAATTAAGATATACATGTAGATTATCTATAATTTTTATCATTAAATATTTCAATTTAATATATAATAGATTTTTTTTTAAAAAAGACTAAATAGCATATACACTTCTGTTATGTAGTTCATTTACACTTCCCTTGTATTAAAGTTCAATATTCACGATAAAAGATTAATTTTAAAATTAATATATATAATGAGAAGATTACATATATATATTATATATATATATATTATATATATATATATATATAAGTGAACTATATACTTTTTAACATCTTAAGTCAAAGAAGTCTTTGTTACGTTTGGTTATAGCTAATCTATAGAGATAGAACTGTGGATTATTACGACATAAATTCTAATATATTATATATATAAATATATATATATATATTATTTATTTATTTATTTATTTATTTATTTTTATATTTATTTACGTTAAAATTAAATGTTTACCTGTATTTATATTATGCATCACGTGCGTGCGTGCGTGCGTGTGTGTTAACAGGTGATAACAATAGGTAATGAAAAAAATAGATCCACCATAATAAAATCTAATGTTCTGTTGATTATATAAGATCCGAATGTACGTGTGTGGTGTGCGTGCGTGCGTGTAAACACTAATGTATTTGTTATTTCATTCGAACTACTCACAATCTCTACTGTTAGTAACACTGGCAAGTTCTATATCAATTAATAATGTTATAGTATTTTATACTTTTAATCATATTATAATAACATATATATTTTTAACACATTCTTTTTTTGTTAATAAAGTTTGCACAAAAGAGGCATGGTAATAATATTATCGTGGAAGTCGCATGGATGCTACATGTCCGCATTTGATGCCTCCACAGGTATGTCATGATTTCCCAACTCAATGCTGCTCATTATGATGCATTTATACATGTAAACGCACATGTGTGTGTGCAGTGTCCGTGTTTGCCAGTGTGTAACAAAGTATTTTTAGTGTACTGGAAAAAATCCTTGAATACTTAAAATGAATAGGATATATTTTTTTGTACCGGCATAATCCTTAAAAAGGAAATCTCATTCGGATAAATTCCTTAATATATGAAAACTATAAGGAAGTTAAACATCTACAAACCGTCACTTTAGCTTGTATAAATATGCCTATAAGCTGCACCTTCCTTCCATGCTTGCACCACTGTTTCGAAATCAAACTCAGCTATTGGCGGACCCTCAATGGAGATCCTCACAAGCTCGTCAACCATCTCCGTCCCCATCTGGTTTCGAAACTTATTCTTCACCAAGTTGATTCTACTAAACCCACGCTCACATGATGCAGTGTTGCAGCATTGAACCATGCCGACCATTGCCAACTTCAAGTTGGGATACTTCTTCGTCCAGATACTGTGAGCATAAATCATTCCCAAACATCCACGAAAGTTTTCCCCTTCCACTCCTCGGAAGCTATTATCTTCCATAAACTGTACTCTTCAGCCAGCTCTGCTTCATTGATCATCCCTGTGTAGAACTTTCCAAGTTCCTGAACCTCAAACTTACCAAAAGCTTTCAACTCACGCACTGATGAAGGTAAGTTGATAGGAGCTAAAAAGTGGAACTTGGAGAGAATACCAGTCGCCTCAGAGTCCTGTAACCTGGTCCTTATACCCTCCAAAAGACTAGTGCCAAAGTTCTTTTGAAACTCTAGTACCTCCTCCAAATCTTCTCCGTGAATCGACCTGATCATTTCCACGTCTCTGTATTCGTTTCCCTTAACTGATGACCTGAGCTCATCCAAAGGACCATTGCGGCGTCCACCATCTGGGATTATAGGATATCCTCTGCTATCCAACTGAAAACCATTCAAATCCACCTGCTTATCCAAATAGTATACCTGTATCTTGGCCATAGTTGCCTTGCATAAAGGTGCAACACTAGTCACGTCCATAGTCTGTGCTTGAAACTCCAGGTTCAGCTGATTTACCACTGCCAAGATATCTCCTAGAAAGTGGAGTGCATAAAGGAACTTGAAACTCCTGAGACGGTCATACAGCTTCCTTGTTTGAGTTGTTCTCCCGTCCTTAAAAAACTTGAGTAGTGGTTCCAGACACTCACACATCCTGGTAATGGCTCCACCCCTGCTCAACCAACGTGTCTGCTGGATCCGCAACACCTTCAGTCCTATAGTGCCTGTAGCTGCTGCAACCTGCTAGAACTCCTTGAGAAAAAACTGGCTACCTTGTTCACCACCTGATCCACTTCATCGCAAAGATTATGAACTGCTGGATTCTTGTAGACGTCCTCCACACATAAGTTAGCTCTGTGTGAAAGACAATGTGTGGAGGTCATGAATGGATTGACCTCCTTCAACCTTGCTGCAACCCCTGTCCTGTTTCCTGTCATAACATTGCAGCCGTCTGAACCAAACCCCACGAACCTGCTCATATCCAGCCCCCAATCCTGCAGTGAAGCTATGGTGGTGTTAAAAATCACCTCTGCAGAACTATTGTTCACCATTGACAAGCCTAAATAGCTTGTCAACACCCTTGCGTCGTGGATGTAGGTCACGTAAAAGATGAGGTGTTTACTGGTACTGCATTAACAAATTTAGAACCAAGAATATCACTAATCAGCTTTACCTTATATCCGTGCTCTCATCTAGCATTATTCCAAAGAATGGGCTAGCTTTAACTTTCTCCAAAATTTGATCTAAGAGCACCTACACAACAAAATTCAGTCAAGGTTTATCATCAGACTTTAGCTCACCTTGTTGATGAAAGTGATGAAGCGTGAGCAGGCCATCACGTTCTTGTACATGCTAGGAACATAAACTCCGTTCAACTGTTGTAGCTCCAGAAGCAATGGGTATTTGCGAAGAGGAACAAAACCTTGTGCAATAGCATAAGCAGTCCTAAACAAGCAAATAACTCCCTTCTCTGCTGCCTCTTGTTGCCGATCATTTGCAGCTGCCATGGAGGATTGACCGCCAGCTTTCACCTCAGCTATGTAAATGGAATGCTTGTGATCTTTTGTTTGCCCATGAGCATGGAAACTTGAAGTCTTCATGTTGGTGGAACCTGATGTACCAAATGGATTCTTGCAATTCTTGTTGGCACGGCATATTGAGCAGAAGATCAGTGCTGTAATGCAAGTAGGATTAGATGAAAAATCAAGAAAATTATTACCATTTTTCTGATCAAAATGCAACCACCGCCATTTTATGACCCATGCAGGTTGCCACTTCCCCCTACGAATTTTCTTCTCCTTCTCCTCTACTGATGCAGCATCACCTTCTCCCACTTCACATCCCTCCTCAGGCTCAGTCCCCTCCAGGTTGTCCTCATCTACAAAACCTCCTCTCTCCACAATGGGGGCAAAACTTAACAAAGATTGCTTTGATTGAGCAATGGCTTTTGCAGCAGCCTTGCTCCTACCTGCAGGCACCCTCCCATTTCCCAGATGATCTCCCCACCAAAATCTATGTTCATGCCCACGCCCACGCCCACGTGAACATTGTGAAAGAATATTCTAACCTTAGAGCCCACGTGAACATTGTGAAAGAATATTCTAACCTTAGATTAATGACATGGTTTACTTAGTGTAACTATGTTTAGTTAGTGTTAACTAAGATTGATGATTATTTATTTAATCTTGTTAATTAGAATTAATTAAACATAATTAACCATGAAACCCTAATCCTCAAAAGGTAGGTGAATGTACCGGCAGGATTCCTTATAACATCCAAACGTACCGGATCTAGCCTTATACGAGATTTTTTGCACCGGTCGTATATCCTTGTAACTTTGTTTTGTACCGGCAATTCTGAAATGGTACCGGCGGGGTACAAAGGAGCCTCGGACTTTGTTACACACTGGTGTTGCGTATGTGTGTGGTGTCTCTCTATATATGTACGTTGCACTAATGTCGTACAGACATGCCAAGAGTATGTCCTAAGACGCCTGTTGAGTTAATCTCTCTATATGGTACCATATATACATTACATTATATATATACACACACACACACTCTGTTTGAGTGCGAGAATAGTCATTATTTACTATTAACTTGTATCTGGAGCAGCCTTATGATTTTATAGCTTTCACGACGTCTATATAGAATACCAATGATCCCATTTGTGTATGTGTGGATGTGTATCGTTGTATAAACTTATATTTTACTTGTGTGTGTGTGTGTGTGTGTTATTATAACGTTGTCAGTAAACTTATATTTATATTTATATTATATATGTGGCAGCCTTATGTTTGATATAATTATATATATAGATGGCAAGGATAAACACTATTTTAAAACTTTTTATATACAAGTTATATAATATAATTATAGATTGAATGTATATACATGGTAAGGATGAATACCATTTTTAAACTCTGTAGATACAAGTTATATGATATATTATATATTCAATGTATATACATGGTAAGGATAAATATATTTAAACTCTGTAGATCCAAGCTATATGATATATTATATATTGAATGTATATATATGGTAAGCATAAATATTATAATATTTTAAAACAAAATCAAAGCTAGAGTAGCTCAGTTGGTTAGAGCTTATGGCCCTTAACCATAAGGTCGAAGGTTCGAACCCTTCTTCTAGCGTGAATTTATCTTACACACACATACATGGATTCATATACACATAAACAGAATATAACCAAATACATACATGCCGATATAAAAGTTTACACTGAAAAGAATGCGATACGTTCGAACCCTTCTTCTAGCGTGAATTTATCTTACACACACATACATGGATTCATATACACATAAACAGAAATATAACCAAATACATACATGCCGATATAAAAGTTTACACTGAAAAGAATGCAATACGTACACTGAAAAGAATGCAATACGTACACACACACACACACGTGGAATTTTTATAGAAACAGAAATACTAACCACACATACACAAGTTGTCATTGTAAAGAGAGAGTTCACACCACTTCATATATCTGTATATTGTGCATATAAGTAATATATGTCCTCTTATGATCAATATGTACACACACACACACACGTGGAATTTTTATAGAAACAGAAATACTAACCACACATACACAAGTTGTCATTGTAAAGAGAGAGTTCACACCACTTCATATATCTGTATATTGTGCATATAAGTAATATATGTCCTCTTATGATCAAGCTATAAACAAGGCAGTAAAGCCACACACCAACACACACACACACACACATGCACACGTCAACGCTGACACATACACCTTTTGATGCATATACTGTGTGACCATAATATTCACATTAACCTAGAAAAGAACAAACACAGACAATAAATAAGAATATACATATTTTTATACATTAATAACAATTTATGCAATAGATTATATATTAAAAACTAATTTAAACTTATATAATAAAAATGAAAAGGTGTTGAATTTAACCTCTAGATTTCATATTTATAACTCGAGTTTTGATTACATATAAATGAATAACTTTAAAATGCATTACATTTCTAATCTAAAAAATCTATAGATATATTTGATTTAATCTCATTTATCATAAGTTTAATTAGGAGAATGCATGTGTATGTGCATGCATGTATGCATGTGTGTGTATCTCTGTGTGCATGTAAAAAAGATTATGACATTATCTTATAAAAATTATAATAGAAAATAAGAAAATACAAGAAACACATCATTAAAACTAATATTAATTCCTCTAGTACAAACTTAACCCAAACTCTCTTTGTACATGTATATAACAAGGTTAGGCTAAGAATATACTTTTAAAATCTTTGTAAATAAGAATATAACCTTAATACATTTGTACATTTGAAGTTCAAGCTTGTTGAATAACATTAATGAAACTTAATAACAATATTTAAAACATGTTAAAATGAAAAACTAATTTTTAAGGCTTTATTATCACAATGATAAATGAAGGAATACATTAGGTATGAAGAAGCTCTAATAAATAAACAAAAAATGAATTAAAAAAGAAACTTAAAAACGATATGTAAAATTTAAAAACCTTTATAACATAAAAAAAGGATCCAATCATTGGATAGGCGTGTAAAATGTGAATATTGACAAATAAAAAAATTAAATTGTCAATTGTTGTTAAAACATTTAAATTCATTCAAAATTATGAGTGACTTCATTTGAATAAAATCAAGATAATTACATGTTAACTCTCAAACTTACACAATTGAACATTGAGAATAAAATTAGAATTAATAAATAATTAAGAGTATCTAATGAATAAATGCTAATAATAAACTTAACATCTAAAAATAAATACATTCAATTATCATGTTAGAATAAAAAAAACATTGAAAACACACACATTTTCAAATATAATAATAAATCATAAATATTAATAATATTACTATGAAGATGAAAACTTTTTGATATAACAACTTAATGATATTAAGTTTTGTTGTATGGAATAAAATGTGTCATTTGAAAAACGAATAACCACCACCAAATCTAAATTAAATTCATGAAACATTAATAAATTAATTAAAAAATTCATAAAAATAAACTTTCATGAGTGTTTTACTTTATGACATTTATTTTAAATAATTCATCAAGAGAGAATTAAACATTTCATTAAATGCTGCCATTGATATGTATGTGTGTGTGTGTTATATATATATATTTTTAAAATCACATATAATTCTTCATCAATATGTGTATACACCCTATGTGTGTATATGGGCAGCATGTGTTGTGTATGTTGCTTATGTGGAACATAATTAAGTTTATTTATATATATACCGTCACATGCCAAATGTACATTGTGTATATATAATATCTCTCACCATGAAATAAATTACAAACCATCTCTTAAAGAATATTCTATAAAGAACATTCATTAATGACCATGGTTTGTGAAGTTGGGACACTATATATATATAAGTACTCATTTTAATCTATAATTTTTAATATGAGGATTTATTAAAACGCAAGAGGAAAAGATTTATGATCTCTCATTTAAATAATATTAAATAAGAATTTATTTATGTAAAAGACGCATTAACTATGTATTTGAGCATTAATGAGCATTATTTTTAATATCGTCCTCACACTCTTGTCATGAATTAACTTAGATATACTCATACATGTATATAATATGGTATATATATATATATTATACTTACTTTTATTATTATAAATCTTAATTATATATTAATTCATATTCTTTTACAAAATGACTATCAATCCATTTTTTTATCGGTAATAATTTGTAATGTATTGCAAAGTTAGAAGTACATTTAATAATTAAATATCTTGTGAGTTCTTAGATTAAAAAATACTTAAAATATGGAAAAAAAAAGTTGCAATTTCGATTACATGTTCTTAGGATTTAGAATTTAAAAAATTAAATAAATATTCTTCACAATTGCATACTTAATAACCATATTAAATAGTCTTTCTTTATTATTATTTTTTAAACGGTACTTATAATGCAAAACGCAAATATGATAATCATTAAAATGATTTAAATCAAACTCAATGGTTTACAAGTAATTCATATTTAAAGTGTTGTTTTAACAAATCTTTTCATAAATGAAAAAAGATTTAGGAAAACATTTATTAATGTTGTGAAAATCTTATATATTAATATAAATCACATAACCAAATTGATAATATTTTGAATATTAACATATCCAATTATAAGTGCATCATAACAAACTTAAATCACATAAAATCAAAAGTTTTTCTTAAGAATATAAATATGAACAAAGTAATATCTTAGTTTATTTTAAAGATGAAAAATTAAATAATCACTAAGTATGGAAGTTAATATTATTATATGAAGATGGACATTAATATAACAAACTAATACATCATTAATTTGGTAGCCTTAATTTATGCAACTAACTCTTGTTATTAAGTGGTGTTAAAGAACGATTAAAAATATTTATAATTATTTCAAATTTAATTAATTAAACAATAATTCATTAAGTGTAAGAGCTATGTAATTCTATTAAGAAAAAGCATTATTATCTTTTTGTTAAGTCATCTTATATTGAAAATGTAAAAGAAATTGTGTCAATCATATAATTTGTTGATTAAAAACTCAAGTATTAACCCAATAATGAAGATTTTTTTAATATTAAAACAAATAGTAAACATTATAATTGATATTTAGTATTGTGATTTTTGTAAGTAAAGAAGAACTGAGTGAAAAAGATAATATAATTTCTCTTAAGAGAAAACATTTTTAATGACAAAGTTTGAGACTTTTATAATGTATAGTTTAAACAGATCCAAATGAGTAAGAATAAAAGCATATGTAAATATCTTTTTTCAAAACTTACAAAGCCAAAAGTCTTAATGAAATAATGATAAAAGTTAGTAATTGTAAGAAAATATTGTACATTGTAAACACGTGGAATGATTTAATTTGAAAATTATACAAACATTAATCAAATTTATTTACATTTGCTTATATGATATAATGTGACTATAAATTCCACTGAAGATTAATTAAAAGAGCACTTTCTTAATTTTTATAAATAAAATATGTTCTTTAAAACATTGTAAAACTTATTGCATATGTTGATCATATTTCTCTTCAAGTCTTAAAGAAAATGAAAATGCCATTTAAATAAATAATAATAAAAACTTTTGAAAATCATAAAAGAAATTATTTCTTATATTAAAATATTATTGTTATCAGAGTTTTCCATTGGTGGAATTAAATGTAACTCGCTTAATATCAACTTTTGAATCCTTTACTATAAATCTTTAAAGTATCGATGGACAAAATTTACATTAAGAAGTTGACTATCAAGTATCCACATTCACATTTAATCAAAAGTATAAAAAATACTTGCATTATGAGTCATTATGCATATTCAAACTTAGTTGCACTAGGTTAACACGGATGATGTGGCTAGAACAAGACTTTAACCATTAGACTTGTGAAATATACACTGAGACA
Organism: Selaginella tamariscina; assembly: GCA_003024785.1. Taxonomy (NCBI): domain Eukaryota; kingdom Viridiplantae; phylum Streptophyta; class Lycopodiopsida; order Selaginellales; family Selaginellaceae; genus Selaginella; species Selaginella tamariscina. The sequence goes on from PUQB01000007.1 coordinate 537,413, forward strand.
CATTTGAAGTTTACAAGTTACCTGAAGAAAAAAAGTTTGCTAATTGTTTACAGAGGTAAAGCAATAGAAATTTACCAATAAGTTAATCCTTAAAGTGTGCGTATCTGCGGTGGTAAAAGTGTACCTCGATGACTAAGTTAAACTTATATTAATAAAAAGGAAATAATGTTCTATTTAAAGACACTAGTATAACTTAGTCTACTTAATATGTGTGATTGTCAAAATTATTCTATTGATCAAAACAATTTAAAAAGTCTAAGTACTTCTATTTACAAGGTAACTTATCTTAAATCAATCTTAAATTTAATATTATATATCTCATTAACAAGGTAAATTCTCTTAAATCAATCTTAAATTTAATATTATATATCTCATTGACAAGGTAAATTCTTTTAAATCAATCTTAAATTTAATATTATATATATTTGCATTAGTCACGACAACGCACACAACACACAACCCACACACATGGGATGTGTGTGTAGTTTTGAATGGTATTTAGCATTGACATGTGCTTAAAAACAATACTGAGTCTATCGATCAATTTGTGAATTCCAATCAATTAATTAATTAATTTCTATGTTTTAAATTAAGCACATTTTTTTAATATTTTATTTTATTAAATAGTTAATCACATTTATAAGAAAGACAAAGAATAATAATAATAAAAAATAATAATAATAAAGGATTAAACTGATTTTAAAACTCAAAATTAATCATTCCAACACTTCATAGCTTTTTCAGTGATATGTTTTATTGTTATATGTTAATATTTATTTAAAGAAAAGGTTGTTGAGTTATAATCGAAGCAAACAAATTCCTATTTGTGATCATATTTTTAATAATAATAAATTTAATATTATTTATTACATCTTAATGATGTTGAACATCATATTAATTGCTTAGAAGAGTTCTACCATATATATTATATATATAAACAATGTACAACTAAAACATATAGAGAACACACTTCATATAGAATGCATAGACACTAAACACACACACAATACTTCTATTTATACAACACACTTGTCTCGTACATGCAAATGTCCATTTTACACAATACATACTCCCTATGAAAAGACACACGAAGGTATATATAAAGTCTAACCCTTCAAAAATGTGTATATATACATATAATAATTTGATCAAATATGGAGAGAATAATCTAAAGAAAGTTAATTAAAAATTTTAAAATTGTATCCATATACTCAAGAAGTATTATAAAAACATGTAATACACTTGTGTATGCCACACGTACACACACATGCACTGTGTATTATACAACATTACATAATACATCAAAATATATATGACACATTAGTCACTTAATACATTGTTCTCTATCAGAAATGGGATTCAAACTCATACCCTTTCGGACTAGTACCTCTAGTGCCTTAGACCAGATTGGCCAAACATAAATGTTGTACTCATCGATGCTTGGGTCTTAGTGGGATGATAGGTTTATATGAAATCCTTTTGGATGTTTTGATGTACACTTGTATTTAGCCCCATGAATAAACTTCTAACATTTCTCAAAACATAAATGCTGCATTGGACAAGAGCTCAGGAGTTGGAGTTGTGTTGTTGAGCCTACCTAGTGGAGTGAGCAGATCCGGGCAGTGGGAGGTCTCCATGGGGGGCGCCACCATGGCGCCACACTGGCGCCCCGTGCTTTGTGAAGTTTCTTGCAAGGTTTCTTGCTTGGGCTGATTTGTCTCGGTTGAGATAGTAGAAGATGCATTCATACAAGCTGGGGTGGTATAGCGTACAGTAGATAGCAGCATTTAGGTGTAACAATAGCAGGGAGATAGGATCTGGACAGGTCGGACTTGTGCATAGGACATAGGGCGAGAGTAAGGAGCGAAATGGACATGGGCGTGGGATTTCAAGGGTGAGAATTGAGTGTGAGGACTGGAATTGCAAGTGGGCATGGTGGATTTCAAGTAATTCGATGGGGATGGTGTAGCATCGAAGAGATCAATGTGTACATGGCAAGCCAGAAATTAGGGTTCTTGCACGAGGATTAGGGCAGAGCAAAGCAGATAGGAGTAGATAGAACAAGAACAGGGTTGGGGAGAGTGAGGATATCGATTTGATGGTGGAGACAAGGCGTATTCGACAGATCAAGGAGGGATTGTCAAACTAGTAGGAGAAAATGGGTGGAGATGAGGACTCGACAGTGACTAGACAGGTGTGTCTAACGAACCAGGATTCAGCTCATTAGTCAAGGACGGACAACAATGATCGGTGTGTTTGGGGTTGGATAGCACGTGTTAAACAGGAAAACCGGAAATCCCACCTTTTCTTGTTTAACCGGGTTTCCTTTCTCCTAACCTTTAAGAAAGGTTACACACTTTCTTTGCATCAACTCTCCACACACATATATATATACAAAACTCCTTCTCTCAAAGCCACAATGATTGGTCTTCGAAGTCAAGGGCAAGAACGGATTTTGGCTATTGCCTTGTTAGATCCATTCATTGAGAGTACACATACATACACACAAGATCTTATAATATGCACCTTTCATTACTACTACATGAATACAAGAGACAAAGTGTAGAGAACCTTTATCTCCTGCTGGAACTTCAAATGGAGACCCTCCTTCGTTGCCCTAACTCCCCTTAACTACTCTTCCTCTCGCCACGTCATCCTTTACCTTTTCCTTTTCCTTACTCACTTTTCTTTTCTTTTCCTCTCGGTAAGGATTTTCCTCCTTCACAACCTTTCCTTCCATGCTTACTACAGACCTTCCTACCCTTATTCTCTCTACAGTAGGATGTCCTTATTTTACCTTTAACACTGCCCCTCCTTATTTGTTGCTGTGTCCTCACGGCAACACATCCTGCGCATCATCCTGATACTCCACCTCCTCCTGATCCTTATACTTCTGAAACTCCGCCTTTTCCTTGTCGAGCTCCTGCTGCACCATTGCTACCTGAAGGCGAAACGCCTGTGTCTCCTTCCTAAGCTGCTCGTTCTCCTCCTGAAGACGCTGGAACTCGTCCACCACCACCGACAATATAGTGGCAGTCTGCTGGGTTTCATCTCTTGCTCGCACTAACCTCTGGAACAGTGTCATCGGCTCCTGTGACGTCACCGTGGGCTTAAGCTCCACCACCGGACTTGGAGTCCTCTGCTTAACCGGTCGCTGAACGCTCTTACTCATCATTCCCTGAATGGCGGTCATTTTAGGTGCCATGACGCTCTCCACGGCCTGCACAATCAACCTCTGAATGTCTGCCCTATCCTTAACAGTGTATCCAGCGTTGACCAAATGATTGAATAGACTTGCCGCCATCTGAGTTGCGTCCAAAGCCTCATTCCCTCCTCCAACCCTGTTCCACCATCTCAGACTGAAGCTGTGCCAGAACCTGTGCAAACTGAATCTGCGTGTCTGTAGTCTGCACCTCTTTCCGCAAACGCCTTCCTGCACTTGAAGGAGATATCCGCCTGCACATTACCCTCTGCTGCTGCTGTCGCATATCCTCCTCATCCAAGCGGAAATCAGGGACTGCCATGCCCTGTGATCCCCACGATACATACCCCTGCCATACATACCTCCGTGTGATCTTGGTGATGACTGGAATGGCGGTGGGTTGAATTGATGCCTCGGGAACTTCGATCCCCGCACCATCTCTTCCACTTCCTTCGCAATTTCTGCTACCCCATCATCGGTTACATCCGCCGTTGCCGGCGTAACCGTCGAAACTGGTGTATCCGCATATGACTCGAACCCCTTCTGTTTCCCTTCTTGCTCATCCGTCCGTTCATTCGTTACTGCCTCATCCTTATCACATACCTTCGCTTCAAACGGATCCATCATTTCTAACGGAACTATCATCATAGGCTCCCTGCTTCTGAGATTCGACTTGATCTCCTGCCTCGCTTTCGTCCTCCGCTCCTTATCCACTTCATGCGACTCCTCTTCCTGCTGCACATCCTCAGGTTCTTCCTTTTCTCCTTGCTCCAATAATTCTTCATCTTCCTGCATCATACCCCCTGACTGTTCATCCTCTTCATCATCCAAATCTACTACCACTCTGCTCCGGTTCTTCCTGCGCCCTCACTTCTGCTTTCCAGTCTTGCCTCCCGACCTTGTATTCCTCTTCACCGTTGCCTGCTTCTCCACCTTCGGCTTCTTCTTCTGTGCATCTTTTCTCCCTGTTTCTCTTCCTCTCCTTGCAGGTCCCTTCTAATTCCTTCCCTTTAGCTTCAGATCCTTCCGCTTCCCCTTCTTCTGAAACAGCTCTGTCTCCTTCCTCAACTGTTTCATCCGAGCCACAATTTCCGGCCCTGCCGGCTCTCCATGCAGGCGCACATAATCGCCTGTACCCATGTAAACGCCATCATTAATGAAGGCTCTCCTTTCTTCTCCAATTCCTGCATGGCGCATAAGTGCTCTCTCAACCTCTTCATCAAATACCGAGCCACTCCCACCGGCCTTTTTGCCTTCAACCATCATACAAGGACATCACTGGGTTTGACGCCGTGATGTGCGATGTTCGAAACTCAAAAGCATTGACAATGAAGTTCACTGCCAATTGCGTCTCCTACGAGATCGGAAAGCTTTAGACCTACCTTACTTATATACTGCTTCCCCTCTTTCAAAAAGTCTGTAAGGTGAGATCTATCTGCCTTAACCTCTCCTTCTGATCTCGGCAACAGGAAAACCTTTTCAAGAAGCTTTTCTGTGAAAAGGAGTTTCCTCTCCTCAGAATACGCTACAAATCCTATCTCCGGCTTATCCACCTTTTCCATTAGCATAACTAGTGTGAAACACTGCTCATCATGCGGCTCTCCGTCCTTCAAGATCTGCATACTCCCACAATCCAAGTTCCCTCAACACCTTCTCCATTTCTAAGGAGAAATCCCACCTTGTATGTACCAGTTGTACCTGACCCAATCTCTCTCCATCAGGAGGATTAATCAACTCACGACAATTCCTCATAGACACACCTCCTTTCTTTGCTGACATCTCTCTCTCGCTGCACACTCTGTAAAACCCTAGATCTACAGCCTCGTTCCGTGTGCATGACAGACAGGGAATATGCTCCTCAAATCAATAAAAATAACATTTCCTGCAACGTTCTCCTGCGATATATACTTCCTTACCTTATTAGCATTCACCATTCCCTCGATTTCCTCTCCTTCCAACGTTTCTAACTGCATCACTCCTTCTTCCTTTACAAACTTAACCCGAAAAGGGCCTATCCATTTTAAATCAAGCTTTTGACTCATTTCTCCCACCTTACCTCTATACCACAGGACCAAGTCCCCTTCCTTTATCTCCTTTCCTCTTCTCTTCCTATCGAGCCAAGCCTTTCTTCTCCTTTGGATAGCCTGTATAGTCCATAAGGCGTACCTCCTTAACTCATCCAGCTTCTCCAGTTCTATTAAACGGTTGCCATAGAGTCCTTCTCTCCTATATTATATTGTACCGCTATCCGCAAGGATGGCACAATAAACTCCATTGGGGTTATGGCCTCTAAGCCATAAGCGAGCTTAAAAGGTGTCATACCAGTAGTCACTTTATAAGCTGTCCTATAGGCCCAGAGAACTTCTGGTAACCTTTCATCCCAATCCTTTCGATTATCCTGAACTACCTTCCTTAAACGTTCTTAAGGACTTTATTTGTCGACTCAGCCTGCCCATTACCCTGTGGGTAATATGGTGTCGACTTCCTGTGTTTTATCACAAACTCCTTCATGAGCATTTCTATCGTTTCATTCACGAAATGCTTTCCTCTATCACTCACAATTTCCTTCGGAATGCCATAACGTACTATTATAATATTGTATATGACCTTTGCTGTATTATATGCGTCGGCCCTTCTCATAGGCTCTGCCTCTACCCATTTCGTCATATAATCTGTTAAAACCAATATATATTGATTCCTTTTTGAGCTTATAGGATTAATTGGTCCTATAAAATCCATTCCCCATTTCTGGAAAGGTTCTAGTGGGAGAACTGGATTATAAGGTTGTATTTGTTTCTTTGGAGGTAATTGTGCACGTTGGCATTTATCACATGCCTTACAATAGCTACCTACCTCCCTCCATAAAGTAGGCCACCATAATCCTGCCTGAAGGATTTTCCTTCCTGTTATTTCCTCTGCAAAATGGCCTCCTGCAAGGCCTGAATGAGCCTCTTTTACAACCTCCGGGACCTCTAGGGTCTACACATCTCCGTAACACCCCATCGGATCCCAATTTATACAACTGTCCTCCCACGAGAGAAAATTGTCGTGTCCTCACGACAAACAATTTCCTTTCATCTGCTGTCCTATAAATAGATGGTACTATTCCAGTGGCTAGATACTGTTTTATATGATCTAACCACCTTAATGGAACGTCGACACGAAATAAATTCGCGTCCGGAAAATCATCCATAGTACGTATAGGAACTTCACCTGTTTTAATACGACTTAAATGGTCAGCCTGTTCATGCTGCCTTCCTGGTTTATGAATTATTTCAAAATTATATTCCTGTAAAAGTAAAAACCACCTGGCTAACCTTCCTGTAAGTACAGGTTTATTAAGTAAATATAATAAAGCTTTATGATCGACAAAAATCTTCACTTTATTAGCCAAAAGATAGTGTCTAAATTTATGGATAGCATATACCATCCCCAAAGCTTCCTTTTCTGTAGTGGTGTAATTTACTTCCGCAGGTGTTAGTCTACGGCTAGCATAATAGATAGGACGATCCTTTCCATCCTCTTGCATCTGTGTAAGGATGGCTCCGATTGCCATATCAGAGGCATCCTTGTACATGGAATTCTCGATCCCATTTAGGACTAACTAATATTGGTGCTTTAATAAGAGCCTTCCGAAGTTGGTCAAAGGCCTCTTGACACTGTGATGTCCAATCATATGGTACATCTGCCTTTAGCAAATCTGTTAAAGGTTTTGCGATCTCAGCATAATGCTTTATAAACCCCTATGATAACCTATTTCCTAAAAACCTTCGTAACTCCTTTATATCTTCTGGTGGTTGTAAACTAAGGATAACCTTAACCTTATCCTGGTCCACCAATATACCTTCCTTACAAACAATATGTCCTAAAAGGACTCCTGATTTAACAAAGAAGTTACATTTTTCAGGATTTAAAGCAACTAAATTTTGCCTACATTTCTGGAAACACTTTTCCAGACAATGCAAATGTTCTTCCTTTGAACTATAGACACTGAAATCATCCATAAAGACTTTCATAAAGTCTAAAAGGTATTCCCGAAAGGTATCTGTTATAATCCTTTGAAAAGTAAAGGGTGCATTGCATAAGCCAAAAGGCATAACTCTATAAGCATATGCACCCCACGGACTTATAAAAGCTGTTTTATGTTGATCTTCAGGAGCTACCATCACTTGGTTATACCCCGAAAAGCCATCCATGAAGGAATACATTTCGTGTCCAGCAACATTATCCAGCATTTCCTCTGTAAAAGGTATCGGAAAGGTATCCTTAGCTGTAACGTCATTTAACTTTTTATAGTTTACACATACTCTTAACTTTCCATTTTTCTTAGGAACAATTACAAGTGGTGATAACCATTGTGCTCCTTGTATAGGATATATAAAACCAACCTGTAACAACTTATCAATTTCCTCCTTAACTAACTTTGCATAATTAGGATTCATCCTATATGCATTTTGTTTGGCTGGTTGGCATCCCGGCAAAAGTTGAATAGTGTGCATGCAGAGTTCTGGGGGTATTCCTTTTAGATCCTTATAGGACCATGCAAATACATCCTTATACTTGGCTAACAATGCCAATCCTTTATCCTTAAAATCAGGATCCAATTCTTGAGCTATAGTCAACATCTTAGGTTCCTTCTCTGTTCCTATGTTGACTTGCTCTAGAGGGTCATTAGTATATATGTAAGTGTAATCCAGGTTGTTCCTGTAAGTTTATTTCATAAGAAACAGACTTATAAAATTTTTCCTGCAACCCCAACTGATCCTCTTCCTGTTCCTTTTGAGAGGCTTTCTTCTTCTCTTTCACGATTGCGTATAAATCAATCTCTGCAAGGACTTTAGATCAGGGTATGTCTTCAAAATTTCTTCTTCCCTGATCATCCAAGCCCTGCATCCAATCATATCCTTCTAATGCAACGGTCTATCCCTTTTTGCTAAATACCTCTTAGCATGAGTATAGATATCCACCTTCATGTCACCTTGTCCTATTGTCATTTTTCCTGAGCCCCAATCTTGCACAACGCAAGCAATTTAAGCCACGGTCGGCCCAATAACATAGTATAGGTTGCATCCTGTCCTTCCATTCGTAGGACTATTAAGGATATTTAAATTTAAGTCCTTTCACAGATATAGTAACCGCTCTTACTATACCTAATGGCCTTACACTCCGTTGATCAGCCATTTTAAGGTTAAATGGAGCAGGTTGGATTGGTCCTAAACCCATCCTTTTACATTCACCTTCTTCAATAAAATTCACACCTGAACCTCCATCTATTAACACTCGTTTTAACTTATTTCTTCCACATATACTGTATGCAAGGAACTTGTCCATCATAATCACCTTCATACAGTACTTCCTTATCCATTTTACAACTGTATATCCTTCATCGAAGGTGGTGTTTGTTGAACTAAGCTCACTGCATTTAATATTTGGTTTCTTATATAAGGGCTACCTTTATCAACTGTCCAAGCGTAATCTTTATCTCCTGATTTATAGCTTGGTGATACATGGAGTCCATTGTTTTATCATGTAATGGTAATAATGAAAAACTTTGTTCACCTTTATCTATATCACCTTTGTCTATACCTTCTGATTCGTTATCAGTCTGACCTTTCTGGTCAGGATCCTGCTCGTTTACCTTTTCTGTAACAAGCTCTCCTTCTTGTTAGGAATAGTAACTACCTCACCTTCTCATAACAAGAGGATTCCTTCTTCTTCTCTTGAAGAGCTATAACTGCCCTTGCAACGGGTGGATACTCATCCTTTTCCTCCTCTATTTGAATAAGCGTGTTGTAGGCTGTACATTAGTCGTTCTGGTGGAAGTAGGAGGTTGTACATTCCGCCTTGGACATTCCCTAAAGATATGTCCTGTTTCACCACATGTATAACAAACCTGGAAGGAAAATTCCTACCCTGTGGTCCTTGTCTATTATTGACCTGATTATATTGCTCATTTCTGCCTCTTTGACCTTGATAAGGTCTTGCTTCTCCTCTATATTGTTTATCATTTCTTTCTATATAGGATCTATCCTTCTGTCGTCCATTGTATGGACCATTTTTCTCTCCATAATACCTATCCTCTCTGTTTTCGTAAGGAACATCATTCCTTCTTTCATAATATCCATTTCCTATTCTGATAAGGAACTTCATTCCTTCTGCCATATATATTATTCCTGTTCTCATAAGGAATAGCATTATCATTTCTATCATTCCCACGATTCCTGTTAGGTGGGAACCTTCTAGGAGGTGGACGTTCATCCATTCTCCTTTCTCTCTTATACCAGCCACATTCTGTTCAGGAAATGTCTGCAGTTTCGGGCTACATGTCCTTCCTTTCCGCAGATTTGGCATGTAGGCAGTTGCAGCCTACATTCCTCCACTATGGCCAGGATTGTTACATTTAGTGCACCATACCTTTGCCTTTATCTCCTCCTTAACTGTCATTCCCTTTAAGGTTTTCATCATTTGAGCCAATGCTTTTCATCTATTGGTATTTACGAACCTTTACTACATCAGCTTCTTCTCTTCATCAGAGGATTCTTCCTTTCTTCCATATACTTTCAGCTTTCCTTCTGCAATCTTTTCTATTTGCCTCTCTTCTTTCATATATTTTTAATTGATCAATGAGATCCTCTCTATCCTTTTCATTGATAGTAAGTGCTAGATCTCTATATGGTTTTAGCAACCCTTGCTTATACCATTGCAATAAGGCATCCATCTTTACATATGCCTTACACTTTTTCTCATGTTTCTTAAAACGGTGTGTATATTCATCTATCTTTTCTGTTTTGCCTTGAAGGATAGTCCTTAACTTCTCTAAATGTTCCTCCGGCAATTCCTCCTTTCTGAAATATTCCTTAAAAGCATCAGTAACCTTCTGATAATCCTCTCTGACTTCCTTTTCTAAATCATAATACCAGTCAGAGGCATTTCCTTTCAATGTATGTGGAAATATAAGCAGCCTTTCTGCATCCGTCACCTTATACAGTTTTACTACCTCTTCAAACTGTTGTAAGTGCCTTTTCGGATTTTCTTTCTTTCCTGCAGAGAATGTGGGATACATCACCGTACCCCCAAACATTCCCGGAAAAGTGCCATATTTGTAATAACCCTTTCTCTGGTGTATTTCCTCTTACACCTTCCTCCCTTCCTCTTCGGGAGTTCTCAGGAGATCCTTCTCCTTGCAATCTCGGTCTATGAACAGGCACTCCTTCCGTTCCTCTCACAGTCTCCTCTAAACTAGCTGTTTGATATTGCCTCCAATTCTCTGGATCAGCCTCAGATTTCTGTATTGTTTCTGCAATATCCTACTATCTTACCAAGGATATTTTGACGTCTATTTTCGTCAGTTTCAGGTTGCTGTTGGGCAGCCACTCTATTGGCCTGCCTTTGGTTCCTTTGATCAGCTAAGGCTGAATCAGGACGATGGTTCCTCCACGGTTCCATTCATTCCTTCTCCTTTACACATCCGGCTCTACACCTTCTGAGCCTTTTTCAGAATGAGAATTCTATCTTTTTAGCCTCTTTTCTCAATGAATGCTAACACTGCAATGGCGAAATCCCTCCGTGGTCGCCAAATGTTAAACAGAAAACCGGAAATCCCACCTTTTCCTGTTTAACCGGGTTTCCTTTCTCCTAACCTTTAAGAAAGGTACACACTTTCTTTCATCAACTCTCCACATATATATATATATATAAAAACTCTTCTCTCTCAAAGCCACAATGACTGGTCTCCGAAGTCAAGGGCAAGAACGGATTTTGGCTATTGCCTTGTTAGATCCATTCATTGAGAGTACACATACATACACACAAGATCTTATAATATGCACCTTTCATTACTACATGAATACAAGAGACAAAGTGTAGAGAACCTCTATCTCCTGCTGGAACTTCAAATGGAGACCCCTCCTTCGTTGCCCTAACTCCCCTTAACTACTCTTCCTCTCGCCACGTCATCCTTTACCTTTTCCTTTTCCTTACTCACCTTTTCCTTTTCCTTACTCACCTTTTTCTTTTCCTTTTCCTCTCGGTAAGGATTTTCCTCCTTCACAACCTCTCCTTCCATGCTTACTACAGACCTTCCTACCCTTATTCTCTCTACAGTAGGATGTCCTATGCTCCTAATATTTCACCTTTAACAGCACGTATAGCTTTGGAAGAGTGAGGAAGGTTCAGACGGTGATCAGGCAATTGTCACGACCCGATACAGGATACAAGATTCCGGATACAGGATATGGGTTGCAGAATATTCCTACAGGGTTTCCGGATATAGGATATGGTTGCAGGATATTCCTACAGGACATGCCACAGGATATGCCTAGAGGATAAGGATGTGGACTCATCTTAGCCTCTGCATGCATTCAGTCACTTTTGCATGCATGCAGCCACTTTTACATGCATGCAACCACTTTTAGCACTCATGCCTAGATTAGCTCTTGGAGTTGTGAGCATAAAAGCTCGACCTAATTGTTGTACAATCAGTTACTATCAACACCAGTCTTCTACGATCATTCTTGTTCTTGTCTTGTTTGTTCTTGTTCCTTGCTCCTGCTCTGTTCTGCTCTCGATCTTGTCCTGTTCTGTCTTGCTCCTGGATCCTGTTCTGTGCCTTTCTGTCCTGTTCCTGTCTTGTTCCCGGATCTTATCCTGTTCCTGTCTTGCTCCTGATCCTGTCTTGTGCCTATCTTGCTCCTGAGTTCCTAGTTCCTGTCTGCTCTCCGTCCTGCTCCTGAGTCAAGCCTTCTTGTTCTTGGAATCCTGCTTTCTTCCTGGTTCCTGGATCGTGGCTTGACAGTTTGATAGTAACTCTTTCATAGCTCTCCGTTTTCCAGCTACTTTTTTTTTCTTGATTCTTTTCCTTCGTTTTCCTCCTTTTTCTTTCATAGATCATGGCTGATTTTGAGCACTTTCAACGCGAGCACCAAATGTTGCTTCATGAGCTGGCCACTTTGCGCCAAGTGGTCACCGACCTGCAAGGTTCCACCAACGCGGCACATGCAGCTGCTGATGCATCCTCCAAGGCTGCTGCACAGGCTCTCTCTCAGGCATCGGTGGTTCCCTCTTCATCGAACTTTTCTTTAGCCAAAGGTCAGCATGCCAGAAAAGTTCAGTGGCAATCGTGCCGATTTCCAAGGTTTCCTGAATCAGATCCGGCTCTTGATCCGCATGCAACCACGCCGTACTCGACTGATGCACAAAAGGTTGGCCTTTTGGCATCCTTACTAAGTGGATCTCCACGGGCTTGGGTTGCCCCCTTGCTGGAGCGTGACGACCCATTGATGGAAGACTTTGAAGGTTTCGTGGCTGCCTTTGAAGCCTGCTTTGGAGATCCTGATAAGTACCGTTCCGCATGCACGAAGTTACGAAGCTCACTCAAGGATCCCGACCAGCTTCGTCTATGCATCGAATTTCAGCAACTTTGCACGAACATTCCATGGGACGAGACTGCATTGATCGAACACTTCGTTTTGGGTTGAGGGATGATGTGAAGGACCTTCTTTAGTTACCGGATGCCCAAACATTAGCGGAGATCATGCAACAAGCTGTTCGTTGCGACAACCGTTTGTTCGAGCGTCGTCAGGAAAGATCCCGTCAGCAGTTCCTGCAAACCAATCCTGCAGCTGTGGTACATGTTCCTGCACCTTCTGGAGTAGTTCCTATGGAGGTTGAGAAATCCAAGCGTGGCTCTCTTTTCCGCTGCTGAGAAGCAACGTCGCCGCAGTGAGAACCTATGCTTGTATTGTGGTAAGCAGGACACAAGGTGGCAGAATGTCCTATTAAAGCCAGGAAGTTCAAGACACGTGAAGTTGAAGCTGAAGTTCAGTCGGAAAACTTCAATGTCCACTTCGTCTAGGAGCCGCGAAGTTGGACGTAGGTGCAGGCTCCATTGGTGCTGCTCATACCATTCCATCACTTCATTTAATAATCGAGAGCTCAAGTTTGCCTGTTAGACACTGGTGCAAATGCATGCTTCATGGATGACACTTTTGCAACTCAAATGGCATTTCGGTGGTGAAGTTGAAGCGTGCAGTTCCTGTAGAGGTGGCCGATGGGCGTCTGATTGCTTCTGGCGCAGTTACCCATGCTACCAACCTCTCTCCTGCAGTCATGGCACATTCAACTGTTCAATTTCCTTCAACTTGATCAAGACTCGGTCGACTCCCATCATTTTGGGCATGCCATGGTTCGTTGTTGCAAATCCGCAGATCGACTGGAGGTCTAGGACGCTCACGTTTTCCTCTCGACAGCTAGGATCAATCCTGTACCTTCCTGTGCAGGATACATCCTTAGTATCTGAGGCAGTACAAGCTACAGGATTGACCGTGCCTGTTCCTGTACCAGTGTTGAAGACTCCTCCTCGACAGGATTCACCTCATGTCAGTTCCTCAGCACATCCGCAGGCTCTCTCCACTCCTGTAAGTTTGCGTTTTCCTGTACAGGGTTCTTCCAATCCTGTATCAGTGTCGAAGGTTCCTCCTCAACAGGATCCACCTCCTGTTGATTCGTCAGCACATTCGCAGGCTTTTCCCACTCCTGTGCAACCACGGACTCCTGTACAGGATTCTTCCAATCCTGTACACTTGTCAACATCCACACAGGTTTTTTCCAATCCTGCCTCTTTGTTACTCTGCTTCTGTTCCACCCCCAAGATCCTTCCTCTTTTTCAGTCACAGCTCCCTCCTTCTCCTCTCCGAGTTCTTACCACTACCATGCATGAACTCGCCACTGATCCTGCTCCTTTCCACCTTTTTGCCTTTCAAGTAACTCCTACGTCCTCTTCTACCTTTTGTATCCGATCTCCTGTTTTTCAATCTTTCTTCCCTCTTCCTTCTTCCCTACCATCCAAGTATCACTCCTTTAAGGACGTTTTTGACAAGCACAAGGCTGCAGTTCTTCCTGTTCACAGGTCCTACGACTGTCCTATTGATCTTGCGGAAGGAAAGACTCCACCGTTCGGACCGATTTATGCATTCACCCACAGAGTTGGAGGTTCTTCGTCAGTACATCGAGGACAACTTGGCATCCGGCTTCATTCGTCACTCAAAGTCCCCTGCAGGAGCACCTATCTTCTTTGTCAAGAAGAAGGATGGGAGTTTACGTTTGGTTGTGGACTACAGGGGTTTGAATCAAGTCACCATTCGGAATCGGTACCCGTTGCCATTGATCCCGAACTTCTCGATCGGCTGCGAGGAGCAAAGGTGTTCACGAAGATCGACTTACGAGGGGCCTACAACCTTGTACGGATTCGTCCAGGCGATGAGTGGAAGACTGCCTTTCGTACAAGGTATGGACACTTCGAGTACACGGTGATGCCTTCGGCCTTACCAATGCCCCAGCCGTGTTCCAACACATGGTGAACGACATTTTCGTGACTTCTTGGACCAGTTTGTGGTGATCTACCTCGACGACATTTTGATTTTCTCCAAGGACCAGGCGGCACATGACAAGCATGTACGATTAGTTCTACAGCGGCTTCGCGAGCATGGCCTGTATGCGAAGTTGGAGAAGTGTTTTTTCGACAGGGATTCTGTGGAGTTCTTGGGCTACATCGTCTCTCCTGCTGGCGTTTCCATGGACATGCACAAGGTGAAGACCATCGTGGAGTGGGAAGGCCCAAGTCTGTACGAGATGTACAATGTTTCCTTGGCTTTGCAAACTTCTACAGGCGGTTCATACAGGACTTCTCCAAGCGTGTACTTCCACTCACGGAACTCACCAAGCGCACAGGGTTTTCTCTTGGTCCGACAAGGCGGAACATGCATTCACAACACTCAAGGACGCCTTCACGACAGCTCCGATTTTAGCACATCCTGACCCTTCTCGTCCTTTCTTCGTTGAAGCAGATGCCTCGGATTTTGCAGTAGGATCCGTCCTATCACAAGTTGGAGAAGACAAGTTGCTTCATCCTGTAGCTTTTCACTCTCGTAAGTTCCTTTCGGCGGAGATCAATTACGAGATTCATGACAAGGAACTCAAGGCCATTGTGGATTCGTTCGAGGAGTGGCGGCATTTCCTGGAAGGTGCTGCATCCTGTACAAGTTCTTACGGATCACAAGAACCTGGAGTATTTTCAAACGGCTCGAGTTCTCAGTCGGCGACAGGCTAGGTGGGAGTTCCTATCACGTTTTGATTTCGTCATTTCTACAGGCCCGGTTTCGGAATGGCAAGGCGGACGCATTGTCTAGGCGCTCTTACCTTGCACGACCCGGGGATCCTGCATATGACTGTCAAAGGCAAGTGTTGTTGGGTCCTGATTGATTCCGGCTTGCGGCACTACAGGTTCATCAGGCTCCAGCAAATTCAACACTCCTACAGGACATCCGTTCGCAGTTGGCTACAGACGACTTGGCAAAGAATGTGTTCTCACACATTCATCCTGACATTGCAAGTTCCTCTTCCTCCAGTTCCCTTCAGACTACAAGTTGTTCGCCATACAGGATGGACTCCTGTACCGGGAAGGTCTCCTGTACGTTCCTGTTGGTATTTCCAGGACTCGTGTGGTACAGGATTGTCATGATACCCCGGCTACAGGACATTTTGGTGTGGCCAAGAGTGGAGTTGGTGACTCGCAACTATTGGTGGCCTGGGTTGCGAGGTTTTGTGGAAAGGTTTGTACGGAGTTGTGACACTTGTAACAGGTCGAAGATGCCTCATCATGCACCCTCTGGTCTTCTTCGTCCTCTTCCTGTTCCTTCTGCTCCTTGGAGATCCATTTCTATGGATTTCCTCACAGATCTTCCTCCTTGTGGATTCGATGCAGTTCTTGTGGTGGTTGACCGTTTCACCAAGCAGGCTCATTTCCTACCCTGCAACAAGACAGCTACAGGTCAGACAACTGCTGAGTTGGTGATCCGTGAAGTGTTCCGACATCATGGTCTTCCTGAGAGCATTGTTTCCGATCGAGGTCCACAATTCATGTCCAAGTTTTGGCGAGAGCTTCTTCGGAGTCTACAGGTTAAAGCGGATCTTTCTTCAGGATATCATCCGCAAACTGATGGGCAGTCCGAACGCACAATTCAGACCTTGGAACAGTATCTTCGTTGCTTCATCAGTTACCAGCAGGACAACTGGTTGGACCTTCTTCCAATGGCGGAGTTTGCCTACAACAACTCCGTTCACGCATCTACAGGACAGACACCTTTCTTTGCTCTTACAGGCCACCATCCACGTTTTGACTTTGCTCCTCCCGCTTCTCCTTCTTCCGCTCCTGCAGTACAGGATCGTCTCAGCATCTTCGTCAGGTACAGGATGATCTCCGGTTCATCTTCAGCAGGCACAGGAACGATACAAGCATCATGCTGATGCTCACCGTCAGCCGGCACCTGCATACAAGATTGGTGATCTCGTGTGGCTTCTTCGTCGACATATTCGCACCAACAGGCCTTCTTCTAAGTTGGATTTTCAACGATTGGGCCCTTACAGGATTGTGGCGGAGGTAAATCCTGTAGCTTTCCGACTCGAGTTACCATCTACGGTGAAACTTCATCCTGTGTTTCACACCTCCTTGTTGGAGCCGTATCATCCTTCTTCTCTTCCCGGTCGTGCTTCTTCTCCTCCCCCTCCTGTGGTCATTGACACTGAACCTGAGTACGAAGTTGCAGCCATCCTTGATTCTCGTCTTCATCGCCGCCAACTCCAATACTTGGTGGATTGGAAAGGTTATTTGCCTACTGATCGCACTTGGGAACCTGCATCCAACTTACTCCATGCTTCTTCCAAGTTGCTGCCTTCCATCGGCATTATCCTGCTAAACCAGGTCCCAAGACTCGTGGAACTCGTCTTTAGGGAGGAGGTGCTGTCACGACCCGATACAGATACAGGATTCCGGATACAGGATATGGGTTGCAGGATATTCCTACAGGATTTCGGATACAGGATACGGTTGCAGGATATTCCTACAGGATATGCCACAGGATATGCCTAGAGGATAAGGGACATGTGGACTCATCTTAGCCTCTGCATGCATGCAGCACTTTTACATGCATGCAACCACTTTTAGCACTCATGCCTAGATTAGCTCTTGGAGTTGTGAGCATAAAAGCTCCGACCTAATTGTTGTACAATCAGTTACTATCAACACCAGTCTTACTACGATCATTCTTGTCTTGTTTTTGTTCTTGTTCCTTGCCTCCTGCTCTTGTCCTGCTCTCGGATCTTGTCATGTTCCTGTCTTGCTCCTGGATCCTGTTTGCGCCTTCCTGCCTTGTTCCCGGATCCTATCCTGTTCCTGTCTTGCTCCTAGATCCTGTCTTGCGCCTGATCTTGCTCCTGAGTTCCTATTTCCTGTCTTGCTCTCCGTCTTGCTCCTGGTCAACCCTTCTTATTCTCGGAATCTTGCTTTCTTCCTGATTCCTGGATCGTGGCTTGACAGCAATGAGCGATGAAGGGGATGAAGGATGGATGATTCTACACTTTGATGGTGCAGCAAAAGAGAACCCCAAGGGAGTTGCAGGTGTTGGTGCGATGTTGTCACCACTGGATGGGAAGGTCGTTCAAGAAGTGCTACAACCACTCATGCGCGCAACCAATAACAAAGTAGAATATTGAGGACTCACGATTGGACTCTGGGTGGCGAAGGAAGCAGGAGCTCAATCGGTGCTGGCCTTTTGCGACTCAAACTTGATGGCCAAATAAGTTTGTGGACAAGTGGGGGTGAAGAAGCCATCCCTCCAAGTGTTGCATGAGCGTGTGGTGATTTTTGGCGAGGCAATTTGAACATTTTGAGATGGTGCATATTCTTCGAGAGGAGAATGCAAGTGCGGACGACCTCTCTAACCAGCTAGTAGCTGCCAAGGGCAGGAATGTGGACCAGCCTCAGGTGGATAAGGGTGTTTTGGTGCGGGAAACGCTTACCAAAGTTCTTGGAGAGTTGGAGGAGTGGATTCGCGCGTTGCGATTAGAGGATCCCTCTGCGACTTTTCTAAGAACGGTGCAGGAGGAAGTGAAAACCCTAACTCCGATTAGGGTGGTGCTTGTTGCGGTGGGACCCCAGCACATCCTCATGGAACGGTTGGAAGACGGACGGTGGGTTCTTACCCAACTTGCTTGTGGAGAGGAGGAACTCCAGTAGTGGCATTGCAGTGCATGGCTAAAGAGTGGTTTGGCTTGATCAAGGGTAGCTTTCTACCCAAGAAATAGAGCCAGGTGTGTGTGAAGTATGATGGACCAGCAAGAAACCTCCACAGCTCCCAACTGTGTATGTGTGGAGCCTGTTGGAGGAAGTTGACGATGCACAGAGGGCACACAACATCGCAAACTTCCTGCGAAAACAAGAAGCTGAGACCCAAGCATGGGCTAAGCAGTGCAATGTGCCCTCCCCGCAAGGGGGGAGCCACAATGCTATCGTACCTTGGAAACCGCCTCCAATGCGGTCGGGGAAGACGAGCTCATCACCTCAAGCTTTTGCAACGGCTGATGGTGCTCAGCATGCAAGGCTGAGTAAAGCAGCTCCAATCCCCATGGAGGATCGTGCAAAGGTGTTTGTACCCCCAAAACCGATGAAGACAGGTCCTGCAAACACATGGGCAAACAATGGTGGAGAAAAACTAAAAGCAGTTGTGGGCATCCCCATGGAGAGAGTGATCCGGGTGTAGTCAGGAGTGCGCTCTAAGTACTCGAAGGAAGTTGAAAATGCTGATGGAGAGATGGAGTTGCTTTTTGGTCTATTGGACGAGGAGGAGGAGGAGGTAATGAAGAGTCAACACTGTATGGAGGCTGAAGGAAATCGCTTCATGTTACTGTTCATGGGCCGTTACCCGCCGACAGGGGAAACGCGTGACTAGGTGAATGCTGCACTGGGTGATCCGGGGTAGCAACACTCAGTAACCTACATTCGGAATCTTGGTTGAGGGTGCTTTGAAGCTATGCTAAAGGAGGCTGATGGACTGCAAGAGCTACTTGATCACAAAACACTGAGGATGGGACAATTTAGAGCATGACTTCTAAAATGGGCACCTTTGTTCTCAGTGGAAGATAAGGATGACTTGTTGGCAGCCAGTGAGGATAGGGAGCTGGAGGTGTGGGGCCTACCATTCCTTTTTTGTGAGGAACTGATGCTGCGTCTAGCTATGGATCTTAGAGCGATGGAGTATATTGTCTTTGAACCACCTCATGGAGTGGAAGGGCCAGTGCGGATGTGTGTTCCGAGCTATAGGACATATCCTGTAGTTATGTGGGTTGACAGGGTACGTGTCGGGTTGGTCCTCAAGGGTGGAGTTGGGGCATGTAGATTCTGCAAGATGCAGGTGCACAAGCTTGATCAGTGCAAGCGACTAGCAGCAAAGAAGTTAAAGCATAGAGAGGAGGCTAGAGCAGAGCGAGGTGATGGGTGGTAGAACTCGAAGAAGCCTCGAGTCACTCCCCAAGAAACTCCACGGAAAGGTGTGTTGACAAGCAACCCCTTCACCCGACTAAAGAATGAGGACACAATAGAGCAGCAGTCTGAATAGGGGGAAGCCTCGCTGTTGCAGCCAACCTAGGGAAATTGCAAGTAGTGGATCCATAAGAAGAAGAAGGCCAGAGTTCAACCCTACGTCAGAGGTAGGGACAAGAGCGGGGTACCTGCACTGGGTACACGGATTGGTGGAGCGCGGAAACCAGTGGCAGATGGTGGACCATTGGAGAAGCATGTTGAGGAGAGAGTGCGACCAACCTCAAAGCGATGCTATTCGTGGAGGCTGAAGGAGGATAGGATGAGTGAGCTGCTCGTAACACGCAAAGAGGGAATAGGGAGGTCCCCTTGATTGCTCTGGGGTTTTATGAGAAGGCGGAGCTGGTGCAATTTCTTAGGATAATGCTGGGTGGAAAAGAGGATGCTCTATAGGTGTTGATGCTAGACTTCTCGCCTTCGTTGGATTATGTAACGGCTGAGTTGCGGTTTGCAAGGCCTCCAAATCTGCTAAAGGATTTGGTCTAGGTGGCGGACACGGGGCAAATTCCAGTACATCAACTTGATGACAAGCTTCAACATTATTACCTGGAACGTCAACGGTCTCGCAAACGTGGACGCAACAGGGATATGATGGAGAGCACAGATAGGACAGAACATAGCAAAGATGAGGGTAAGACATTCAATTGACTTGCTGCTGTTGTAGGAGTATCATGTAGCCACAGTTAATGTTGGGGAAGAACAGGTGTTCTTTCCTATTGGATGGACGTTCTGGAATCCAACCATAGGGTGTATGGGTGGAACATTGATTGGTGTGGCCAATCGTTGGGCATGGATGGTTGTAAGACATGAGATAATCGCTCAAAGTCGTGCACATTGTGTGGTGCTTGATGTGTAGTATGCAAACTCAACCAATGAGACAAGTTGTCGAGCATAGATGGCATCCCCATGGAGTTCTTCATACATGCTTGCAAATGGTTAGGAGGTGCGGTACTTGCTAAATGGAATGTTGCAAAGGAGACACACCCAGCGTAGGCATGGAGTGCGGTCTTCACGGATGGGCTGGTGACGTTGATCCCAAAGGAGGGTAGTGCCGATACGTCGAAGGTGCGATGCTAGAGACCAATCTCGATGATGAACTTGATCTATAAGATCTTTGCAAAGACATTAGCCAACCATCTGTAGCCAATTATGCGAGTGATCGTTTGCCATGTACCGAACGGATTTCTCAAGGGCCGACAGCTCTATGAGAATGTGATCACGATGATCATAGCTAGAGAGTGGGTAGGGAACCTCATGGAGCCTTATTGCTTGCTGTTGTTGGATGGGGAGAAAGCATATGACCGAGTGGACTGGCGGTTCCTAGAGCTTGTGATGAGGTGGCTTGGTTTTCCAAACATGTTTGTGAGGTGGATGGCGAGGCTCTATAGGCAGTCGGCTAGTCAGTTGGTCATCAATGGATGGATGGGCCCGCTAATATGTCTCTTTAGATCAGTACAACAAGGTTGCATGCTTGCCCCGTACCTTTTTTTGATGCAGGCAGAAGCATTGCATGCGTACATGCACTACGACCGACCATCCAAGCCGAGGGGAATTCCACTACCTGATTGCCAAGGACCTCTGTGTGACCTTGGCCCACCGAGGGAGAGAACTATTCTTGATAGTCTGTTTGTGGATGACACAAGGTTACTGGTGCTAGGTACCACTGAGAACCTGGATCGTGTAAAGCAGTTGCTTGATTGCTTTAATTTTGCGGCAGGGGGTAGGACGAATTGGCACAAATCGTGCGGTCTATGGCTTAGTGCACACGCAAGGCCAGATTGGGGAGTGGACTAGGGATTTATATGGGTCACAACATGATACCTAGGGTTCCAATTGGGGGACAAGTATGATGCAAACTGGCAGAACACATTCATTCTACAGCGACTTCTCACTCATATGTGTAGCTGGGGCAACCGCTCGCTTTCCCTTCCAGCAAGACTCGTGGTGGCAAATGCGGTACTCTTGGGCAGCCTCTGATTTTACACAGGAGTATGGAGTCTCAGTGCAACGACTGTAAAGGAGATTGAGCAGCTTCTTCAGGTGTACATCTGGAAAGGATCAAGCTGCAAACAGAGGTACCAAGCTCGTGTGCAATGGAATTCATGTGTGTGATCACGAGTGGAGGGAGGAGTAGGATTGATATCACCAGGCCCTGTCGCACGTGCTCTAATGGTCAAGATGATGGTAAGATGCTTCTTCCTAGGTGGCCAGCCATGGAAAGTGATGCTCCGTGCCTTGTGCCTGAAGTCAAGCCTCACCACTCATCCACTACAACGATGGTTCAGTGGGCCAAAGATCCTCGTTGGATATTTAGCATGCCACCCTTCAAGATTTCGGTACCCACGATTCATATAGTGGGACACTGTTGCGGTACTGGATGGAGCTTCAAACAACCCTTGTCCCTGTGCAACCATTAGGAATCGAGGAGATGGTGTCCTTGCCACTATTCCTACATGAGCTGGTGCATCCGGTAGGCATCGGTATACCTCTTGGAGATGAGCATATGCCACAAGGAGTGAAGGTTGTATATAGGCTATGGCATGTAGTGGGGTGGGACAACTCATGGAGTTGGATATGCAGCCAGATCGAGTGCTAGCATGGGTCCACAAGTGGGAACCCGATAGGAATGCAACTCGACTCACGGACAGCGAGACAACAGCAATTGGTATCATGCTGTTAGCACGTGAGCAAGTGTTAAAGGAATTCAAGGGTACTTGGCTGAAACATGAGACCCAAGCAGGGAACTGGTGCCACATTGGAATGATGGTGTGGTATGTAGCTGATGTGGATGCCATGGAGGGAGTAGGTTTCCAAGTGGGACCAAATGACCTCCTTAACCCGCAAGTAGTCTGCTTCTCTCCCCTCCCAGAGCTAGTCAATATTGGGCTGGTGCATGTCATTGACATGGCGAAGAAGAGGTCAACAGTAGACCCGGAGGTAAAGCATGACAATGGCAACACTTAATGGTCTTTCAGAACCAGTTGGTTGAAGAATTGGAGGTAGACCCAAAGATGTGGAGATAGAGGAGTGCTATGAGACGCGGCTTCTTCAGTTATGAGCCACAAGTGGGAAGAAAGTCCTTCACTGGTTGGTAGCCTCCATGCTTGCACAGATGTTGGGGAGAGAGATCTGGACAGGATACTAGTCAAGCGGTATTAAAGCCTTCATGTGGCTTTTGCTGCAAGACAGCCTCGCAATCCAAGCCAACGTACGGGGACTACCTTGTAACACATGTATGTGTTGTGGAGAAGTGGAGACTAAGAGGCATTGCTTATGGGACTGTCATGCCACCAAAGCAGTATGGAGTAGAGTGATGACCTTGGTTTAGCAACTGGGTCGTGGCGATGATGCTGTAATAGGATGGGAGACATACTGTCTTGGTGAACACATGGCACATGTGTGTGCAATAGCAAGTGTCTAGCGAGTACATGGGAGACGGGATACCAGACCGGTATTTGATCCCAAGGGACGGCAAGAGGTAATGGAAAACTTCTTGAACCAATTCTTGCATGGTGTGACCATGTGGACGATTTGGAGAGCCAGAAACGTAGAGGTGTTCCAAGGACATAGGTGGAGCTCACAAAGGATAGTAGCCTTTATGTGGGTGACCTTGGTTTCACTGGTGGCAGAATCATATGAAAAAGCATGCAACACATGTGACATAAGGATGAGGAACAATGGTTACCAGCTCTTGGACACTTGGTGAGAAGACCTGGAAATCTGCATGCATCCATCTACTGGTGGTGGCAACCACCCTTGTGGTTTATAGAGGGAGATGCATCCTTGGATCCAGCTTGGAGAGACTAACATACATCTTGACGGGGAGGGATAGGTGATGTGGCATATGGATGATGAGGCAGGGCAGATAGGTGACGTGGTAGATAGATGATGTGGCAGATGAATGACGAGGCAGGGCAGATAGGTGACGTAGTATATAGATACGCAAAAACGAATGATTCGATGTATATTACTACACTAGTGAATAAGATACACAGATTTCCGCCAAACGCTCTAAATATCAAATCTTATTATTAGTCCATTCTAGTGTGTGACGTATTTATAATTCAATTTATGTATACATATATATCTTCTTTGTTTGAATTAAACAGCGTATGAAAATCAAAGAAAATATATAACAAAGATATTTAAATAACTTAAGATAAATTACGACTATATTTTTTAACATTACGTCAGTAACAATATTACAGATGAAATAGGAATTTATCAGGGATAATAATGATGCTAAAATCATGTATTATTTAAACATCTAGTATATTTAGTATATATAAAAATCATACACATATTTTAATATATTATATGTAAATAATGTTTACATAATGTATATTTTGTTTTGTTCTTTTCTCAAAATTAAGCTATTTTATTTTTATTAAATTAATTTTAAATAACAAACATTTTCTATAGTAAATTCTTTGTTTTTAAACTTCAGACCGTACTTTGAGGGTAAATCTCTGAAATAATTTAATATTAATGAACATTTACCTTTAATAATGGAAAATTAGGATTTAAATTAACTCGGGTCACACTTGACTTTCATGCACATTTAACATACACACTGATATACATATATTTCTACTATGTATATATAGAAGGTATACACACGTCTATATGTATATATGTGTTGTATTTTACTAACCTAGAGGCTTTTTATGTCCATATAAATAAAATATAACTAAAACATTCGTCCGTGTGTATGTATACGGACGAATGCACGCGTCATAGCAAGAAATTGTGTGTGAGAGAGTGAGAGAGAGAGAGAGAATGTGTGTGTGTGTGAGAGAGAGAGAGAGAGAGAGTGAGAGTGTGTGTGTGTGTGAGAGAGAGAGAGAGAGAGAGAGTGAGAGGTATATAATACATGATTTTAGTCAAGTGTGACCCGAGTTAATTTAAATCTTAAATCTTAAAAATAATATAATAAAACAACTGTAATATTAGTGTCGAATGCAAAAATAATTACAGTCTAGGACTTGAATTCAATTCTTTTAATAATTTTAACTTTGTTTATTGTGATTCTTTTTATAAACGGCTAATTCTACGCGGTTTCAAAGTTTAAATTTAAATAATGAAAATATTATTAAAAAATTACAATAATTAAGCAATTTCACACAGTGATATAAAACTTAAATTAATTTACCAAATGGATAAAGAAATATTTTAAATAAAGTTAATAAATTAAACAAATTTAAAAAAATAAGTAATTTATTTCTGAAAACATTATTTAAATAGTAAAAGCATAAAACAAATCACCTTTAATTAAAATTCATGAATTATATGAATATCCATACACTAAATAAATTAAAATTTAAATGAAATATATTATTAAATAACGTTTTAAAATAATAAATCACAGTAATTTTAACTCCAGGGTTAATTATGGATTTTTTTAAGACAAACGAAGAATATAAATCAAAACTATATATCTAATTTAAAAAGCGATAGATTTTTCTAAATTAAATTGTATATTATATATAGAGAGAAAGAAGAGATAGATAAATATCTTATAAAATATTTTTTTTTATATCTTATAAAATCAACGAGTATTATCAGTGTCGTAAACAGTACACAGAGAAAAGGAAGAAACTGATAACTCTAGATTATATATTATACGAATTTAAAAATTATATTATATAAAACTAATTAATTAATTGGCTAATTGTCATAAGAATTAAGATATATACATGTAGATTATCTATAATTTTATATCATTAAATATTTCAATTTAATATATAACAGACCTAAAAAATAAACTGCGCATACACTTTTCTTATGTAGTTCATTTACATTTCTCTTCTATCGAAGTTCAATAATAAATGATAAAAGATTTAATTTTAAAATGAAATATATAATATAATGGGAGGATTATATATATATATATATATATTATATATAATATATATAAAGTGAACTATATACTTTTTAACATCTTAAGTCAAATAAGTCTTTGTTACGTTTGGTTATAGCTAATCTATAGAGATAGAACTGTGGAATATTACGCAACATAAATTCTAATATTATATATATATATATATGTTAAAATTAAATGTTTACCTGTATTTATATTATGCATCACGTGCGTGCGTGCGTGTGTGTGTTAACAGTTGGTGATAACAGTAGGTAATGAAAAAAATAGATACACCATAATAATAATCTAATGTTATGCTGATTATATAAGATCTGTATGTACATGTGTGTGCGTGCGTGTGTGTGTGTAAACACTAATGTATTTGTTACTTCATTCGAACTACTCACACATCTCTACTGTTAGTAACAGTGGCAAGTTCTATATCAATTAATAATCTCTCTATATGGTACCATATATACATTACACGCGCACACACACACACACATATAGACACACACACACACTGTTTGAATGCGACAATAGTCATTATTTACTATTAACTTGTATCTGGAGCAGCCTTATGATTTTATATCTTTCATGATATTGACATGTCTATATAGAATATACCTATGACCCCGTTTGTGTATGTGTGGATGTGTATCGTTGTATAAACTTATATTTTACTTGTGTGTGTGTGTTATTATAACCTTATCAATAAACATCTTATAGTTATATTATTAAACTTGTGTGGCAGCCTTATGTTTTTATGATGTTAACATCTTTACTTTGTTATATATTTTACATACACACATAATACATTTGTACATATACACACACACCATATGTTTTATACTTGTTTTTATATATGCATGTCACTAGGATGGGTATTAATAATGCATAAATACTGTTAATATGTATAATCTCACTGTCAGGAATGGGATTCGAACCCATGCCCTTTCGGACTAATACCTGAAACTAGCGCCTTAGACCAACTCGGCCATCCTGACTTACAAACATCAATGCTTCTCTAAGCGCAGGACTATTCTCCAGAAACGTGTATATCTATAATCCAATATATACGACCGCATATATATATCCTTTTGAATTAATATAATTATAAAGTTATAAAATTAGAAAATATATTTAAATAAATTAAGTTGTGATAAATTAATTGAGTGAATTCAACTATTAAATTTAAGTTAAATACGATGCTAATGGGCTAGTTTGTAGAATACGGCACTACTAATTAAATTGTTACGAGTTAATTCTTATTAAAACTTAATAACATTTAAATTTATTAAGCTTTTCAATATTCATAGTAAAATTAAACACGGAATAGGAATTTATTTATAATCTGAAGTTTAAAACTAACGATTTACTAATTAATTTAAATAAAATAAAGTTTTAACATTGATTTTGATACAAAAAAAGAACAAAAATATACAGTATGTAAACATTTTCTACACATAATATTAGGATTTGGGTATGATTTATATACATACAAAATATAATAAATATTTAAATAATACATGATTTTATCATTATTATTATCATTTTGTTCACACTTGACATTACTCACGTGTGAACATTATCAACATTTATATTTCCATATTTAAAATATAAATGTTGAATAATATTTTAAATTATTTTACCCTCGATATACGGGAACCACAATCTAAATATTTTAAAAAAAAATAATTAATGTACATATTTAAAACATACATAAATCTTTATTATAACATATAATGTTTTGGGTCATTATTGTTGTTATTATTATTATTATTATTATTTAACTTTTATGTTTTAAAAAAATATCCTCACATTTAAGAATTACGATTTATAGAATTTGTAACTTTTTTTGTAATTTTACTAATTAAAATACTTAAATTTATATTAGTTAAATGGTTATTAATGTTTAATTTAACTATATTGATCTGACTAATTGTATGTGACATTTTAAACCAAAGGTACGTGAGCAGTGTATGTGCATGTTTTTAAATTATTATTATTCTTTTATAAATAATCATTTAAATTTAAACATTATTTAGATTTCTTAATTCAGAATCAACCTTTTATAAAGTTTTTTTCTCATAATTTAAATCAATTATATATAATATGCCCCAAGGTTTAGAAAAATAGATACATTTATATTATAAATTATTTGAGACAACTCTTGTTAAAGACTAAATAAAATGAATCTTATATACATGTCTAAATTTCAGTATACTATGGTTACATAGTTGTACATGCACAGCCGTACTACAATAAAAACAATTTTAAACTCTGTAGATAAAAGTTATATAATATAATTATATATAGTTTTTAGACTATGTAGTAATTATATTTTGAATGTATATACATGATAGGATAAATACTATTTTAAACTCTGTAGATATGATATAATTATATAATTATATATTGAATGTATATACATGGTACTATGTTTAAACTTTTTAAATACAAGCTATATAATATAATTATAGATTGAATGTATATACAAGGTAAGGATAAATATTTTTTTAAAACTTGTTGTAGATACAAGTTCTATGATATAATTACATATTGAATGCATATAAGGATAATATTATTTTTAACTCTGTAGATACAAGTTATATGATATATTGTATATTGAATGCATATATATGTGACATAAATATATTAATATATTAAAACAAAATCAAAGCTAGAGTAGCTTAATTGGTTAAAGTTTATGGCCCTTAACCATAAGGTTAAAGGTTCGACCCTTCCTCTAGTGTGAATTTATTTGCATATCTAAAAGATATTAAAGTGAATTTATTTGCATATCTAAAAGATATTAAACATGTTGTCACGGATGGATTTGAAACCCACCCCTATCTTTTAGAGTGAATTTATTTGCATATATAAAAGATATTAAACATGTTGTCATGGATGGGATTTGAAACCCACCCCTTTTCGGACAAGTATGTATATATATAAACATCCACACAAAAAACCAATGCACACACACAGTATGAAGTTCTTTACGTGATGAAAGGAAT
Organism: Selaginella tamariscina; assembly: GCA_003024785.1. Classification (NCBI taxonomy): domain Eukaryota; kingdom Viridiplantae; phylum Streptophyta; class Lycopodiopsida; order Selaginellales; family Selaginellaceae; genus Selaginella; species Selaginella tamariscina. The sequence continues at coordinate 565,924 of PUQB01000007.1, forward strand.
GGAATGAGTTTCCTTTTACACACACACATGCAAAGATAGTGAATTTCCATATGTGTTCTGTGAAATTGTTACATATATAAACATCCACACAAAAAACCAAAATGTGAGTGGTTCTCACACCAACAGCATCAAGAGTTCCTGGTTGTGGCTACTGCAGTTTATAAGGATGCAAAAAAATGGGAGGTTTTTATATTCAACCAAGCTTGCCTTCAATGCAGCAAGATGCCCTTAGGATTGGAAAATGTTGGCAAAGCTGGTCTGGGATATGTTACACTTGCACCTAGATATGATGCTCTTAATACAAGGTATTTGCATGAGGAGTTTGTTGACAAAGATTGGCCTGAAATGTATAAAAGATGGTTGGAAGAATATGGACGGAAGAGGTTGATTATTAACTTCATGGTTTGCTCAATTCATGGATAGATGTTTTGGAAAGCTATGAATGCAGAGGAGATTACGAAAACTAGTGTGTATCTTTTCAGTTTGCTGGAAGAAGTGATTTCATATATTGGAAAGGAGAATGTCGTGCAAGTGATCACAGATAATGATAGCAATTGTGTGGCAATGGAAGAGAACTTGAAAGAGTTAGTGTATCATTGTGTATGTTATTGTTTGGATTTACTGTTTGAGGACATTGCTAAATTGGATTGGGTGAGATTGATTGTTACAAAGGCAAAAATGGTGATCATCAACATCACCAAGAGGCTGACCTTGCTAAGCATGCTGAGATCATTTGCCAAGAAGGACCTTGTAAGGCGAAGCAACACAGATTCATTTACATTTTATGTGTTTGAGCCAGTTGTTGGACAAGGATATGCATTTTGCTTTGAGAAGGATGATGACAAGTGAGGCTTAGGACAAGCATAAGTTCTACAAAACTCATGTTGGAAAGTATATGGAAATTGTTCTGTTCAATAATGACTTCTGGCAGGAAGCGCAAGAGTTGTGTGTTTTAATGAGCCCATGCTTGAAGGTGTTGAAACTTGTAGATGGTGAAGGGGCAAACATTGGTTTGATCTTCGAGGCTGTGAATGAGATACTTAAAAGCTTGGATCCACTTACCTCTGATATGATGGTTGAAAAAAGTAAAGTGCAAGCAATCAAGGATTTTCTAATGGACGATCATGGTGAGAGGAAGGCAAGATGGTTCTTATGCACAATTGCCTTCAGTCAACTGCTCATTTGTTACATCCTTTGTGGTTGAAGGATGATGGAAGTTCTAATGCTGAGGCTATGCAAGGTTAGCTTGATTATGTGGATAGATACACAACTGACAATACTTTGAGGATGAAATTGATTTTATAGATGATTGAATATTGCCGTGGGGCAATTGCAATGATGCAAAGAAGCTCCGCTAAACAACGTAATATGCACTTGAAAGGTGTGACATGGTGGGAGACTTTTAGTTTTGAAGTTCTTGAGCTACAAAGATTAACAATTCGTATGCTTAGCTGGCTAGTTTCTGCAACAGATGCTTAGAGGAATTGGTCTGTGTGAAGCTTTATTCAAACACGGAGGAGGAAGAAACAGTTGGTTGGTAATACAATGAAGTAAGTGTTCATTTAGAGCAACATGATGCTGGTGGATAGTGTGAAGAAGAATGAATGGATTTGCTTGGAGGTTGACATTGACAACCTGAAACTAGAAGCACAATGGCAACGTCTTCTTGACATGAAGAAGAGACTAGAAGAGTTTGAGGAATTTGTAGCTATGTATAGCACTGTGTTTTGTTGATGATGCTAATGCAGGACCTACCGAAGAGAAGACGAAGAAGATACATAAAAAGAAAGGTTGTTGGGGATGATGAATTTCTAGAACATGAATTCGGAGATGACGAGACAAACTCTTAGGAATGAGTAGTATGTGTGGATTTATGTGTTTTAGATTGGTGTGTCTTTAACATAATTTCTTTCTCTTTAGCCCCTCTACATGCAAATGGGCTTTCATGAAGGCCGTTGAAACGACTATGTCCTTGTCATTCCCAATTTCTTGTACATGTTAACAAGAGCAGTCCCAATGAAGATATCTGATTCAAAGCCCCTCTTCATAATCTGAAAGTGAATTTTCATGCTATGCTCTAAAGACTCGAGGTACACATACGCATTGAGGATTGTTACGTATGTAACCTTTGTAGGCACCACTTCATTATGTAAAACATGTGTAGTGTGAACTCGAATTGTCTGTGTTGGCAATATGCACCTATCATCTTACAGAATGTTATATTTTAATCCCTTATAGCACACAAGTTAGAGAAGTTCAAGAATGTTATAATTTTAATCCTTTATTACACACAAGCTTGAGAAGTTCAACAAGGATGACCTTGAGCTTAACCTTGAGACAGAGGAGGAGGTGTTGTTTTTACTTATGCCTAGAAAACTATGACATTGGTGGAATGGAATGAACTTTTATTTTAAATTTTTTCTACTAGTTTAAATATTTTAAAACTCAATATATAACACACAAATATGTAAACAAAGACTTCAATATAATGTGTGTGCGTGCATATGTTATTCATGTATATAAAGGTAGAATGGCTTTTACATAGCAAAGTTTTACAAGGGACATGTATATACGCAACATGTCTGTGTAAAACAGGTTGCGTGTGTGCATGCATGTGTGTGTGTGTTGTTTGTTACAATAGATATGACAAAAAGTACACATTACAACCTACTTGTTAAAATTAGAGACAGACATACATCACACATACAGTTTCATTTCATACAGTTTTGTGTCACTTTACACACACACACACATGATATTGTAAAACAAGGATAGCTTACTTCCAAGAAGATGAAAGGGACTTTTGAAACAGCATCGCCTCAAGACAATTGAATAAGATAATCTAAATATAAATTTGAAAATGAAAAACTTATCCACGACAAAGGTTACATCAAATTCAACATGACATTACTCTTGTTGGCCAAAGATCTCGTCAATAGCAATTATAACCATGGTACAACTTGAATAATTTGGAGTTTTTTAAAGCCATTATTCAGATTTTGAAATATTTTAGATTTCAAAACCAAATATACACAAAATCTATGTTATAAGTGTTTCAATGTAATAATTTGCCACATGAGTAAAAATGCCATGTATTATAGCAAAAATTTTGTTTTTGTTTTTTTTTTTAAAAAAAAATCATTTTCTTTTATTTTTACATTTCTTTAGGTTAAAAAAATAATTTTGCGATTGTACATGTTCGGAAAGTTTTCCGAACAATTGTGCACATTTGAAAAACAGTTTGGTACGGTTTTGTTTGGTGTATGATTGTAAGTATGCTTCCCATATATGCTCTCCCTATGTGACCATAATATTCACAGTAATCTAGAAATGAGAACTAACAATTTAAATTATATATTAAAAACTAATTTAAACTTATAATAAAACGAAAAGGTGCTGAATTTAACATTATATTTGTTTAAACAAACAAGTTCTGATTAAATAAATGAATAACTTTAAAATGCATTACATTTTCCAATAAAAAATATATAGATATATTTAATTTAATTTCATTTATTTAAGTTTGATTAGCAAAATGCATGTGTATGTATCTTGTGTGCATATAAAACAGATTATGACATTATCTTATAAAAAAGTATAATAAAAAATAAAAAAATACAAAAAAACTAATATTTGTTTTTGCTTAACCCAAATTCTTTGACATTGGCATGAGATAAGAAAGGGGTTTGGCAAAAATTCTGTGCCACATGTTAGAATGACATAGTACATAACTAGGTTAGGTTAAGAATATACTTTTTTAAAAAAATTAAATTAAATTTAAAACATGTTAAAATGAAAATTATTTTAAATTTATAACCTAAATAATAAGACAAAATCTTAAATTTTATTGTAAATTTAAACTTTATTGTCATAATGATAAACAAGGGAATATATACAATCGAGTTTGGATATGAAAAATTTTTAATAAATAAATAAATGAATTGAAAAAAATTAAAGACAATATATGAAAAAACTTTTATAATATAGAAATAGAATCTAAATCCTAATAATCAAGCTTTATCACATAAAATATAAAATATCAATATTGACTAAGCTATATAATTAATAAAATCAAATTATCAATTGTATGTTATTGAAATGTTCGAATTTATTTAAAATTAGGAGTGACTTCATTTTAGTAAAATGACTATACATTCATTAATAATAACTCTCAAAACATACACTTTGACACTTAAAGAATGAAAATTAGAATTAACAATAATTAAAAGTATATGCTAAATGAATATTAATAATGAACTTAAAAATTAAAAGTAAATCCACTCAATTATCATATTAAAATAAAATAAAACATTGAAGATGAAGACCTCATGCAATACCATGATAATCAATTATGCACATGTGTATGAGAAAGAAGAACAATGGTAAACACACACATTTTTAAATATATTATGCCTTAGATGATTTTTAAAACCTAAAAGTAAATTAATGATCATAAATATTAATAATGTCATTATAAAGAATATAAAAACTTTTCGATACATAAAGTCAGTAGTATTCAGTCTTGTTGCATCAAATAAAATGTATTATTTAAAAAACAAACAATCATCAACGAAACAAAATGAAATTCATGAAATATTAATAAATTAGTAAGGAAATTTATAAAAATAAACTTTCATAAATTTTACCTCCAATAAATCACCAAGAAAGATCGAACATAACAACTCTGTATAATTTAGAAACCGTTAAGAATACATATGTATGTATGTGTGTGTATATTTCATATAATTCTTCACCAATATGTGTATACACCTATATGTGTACATGAAGAGCATGTGGGTGCGTGTATTTTTCCTATTCTGCTTATGTGAAACACAATTCAATTTATATATACCATCTCATGCCAAATGTACGTTGTGTATATTAATAGTATGTACCACCGTTAAGGACCATCTCCCAAAGAATATTTTATGACGAAAAGGTGGAATATTCGGGATTATATATATATATAGGTAATCTATATTTTTTTGATAGGACAATGTCTTTGCATGACAACGCACACGACACAAACCCAACACATGGGACGGGTGTGTGTAGTTTTGAATGGTATTTAGCATTGACACGTGTTTAAGAGAATACTAATTGGTGACCATTGATATATCGAATTCTAGTTAAATAGTATATATAGACAGTCTACAATTTCTCATATGTATAGAATGCATAGACACTAAACATACATTGACACACACATACTTCTTTTATACAACACTTATCTTTTACACGCAAATGTCCATTTTAGCGTGGTCACATGTACACATATACATATATACTCCCTACTCTTTACACACACATGAAAGACACACCATTGTACATATAAAAACCCTTATGTGTGTGTGTGTGTGTGGTGTGTGTGTGTGTGTGTGGTGTGTCTATATATATATAATATATTATATAATATATATATATAATATATATATATATATATATATTATATATATAAGAATTTGATTAAATATGCGAGAGAATAAGCTAAGGGAAGTTAAGTTCGAATCTTTCGTCTAGCGGAAAAATGCATATAAAAGTTGTATCCACACACTCAAGGAGTATATATAAAAATGTAATACACTTGTGTATGCCACACGTACACACACATGCACTGTGTATTATACAACATGACATAATACATAATAACTGTATACAAAATATATATGACACATTGGTCATTTAATACATTTTATAAACAAAAAATATTGTTCTCTGTCGGAAAATGGGATTCGAACCATACCCTTTCGGACTAGTACCTGAAACATGCATTATACACGTATACACATGCATTACACGTGTATATGTATATATGTGTTGTATTTTACGAACCTAGAGGCTTTTTACGTCCATATAAATAAAATATAACTAAAACATGTAGACAGGTGTTCAACGTATGCATACACACGCACGAACACATGAACGCACGCATTATAGCAAGAAACTGTGTGTGTGAGTGAGTGAGAGAGAGAGAGGGTGTGAGAGAGAGTGAGATGTAAATAATACATGATATCAGCATTATATTACATGTGCATGAAAGTCAAGTGTGACCCCAATTAATTTAAATCTTAATTTTTCATTATTAAATTATAAATTATTTTAAAGATTTACCTTCAAAGTACAGGAGGGTACGACAAGTTAAATATTTAAATAAATTGTTTAATATACATTATTTAAAACATACACGAATCTTTATTACGATAAGTTACAATAAATTTTTTCTTTGAGTAACCTGGTAAGTATTTTACAGATTTTATAAGTTTTTTTGTATAAGTTTACTATAATAATCATTTAACTAATACAAATACCTAAATTTGTATTAGTTAAATGGTTATTAAATTTTAGTTTAACAACTGATTGCATGTGAATTTATAAATCAAGGTATGTTGATGTATGTTTTTAAATTATTATCGTTCTCTTGTAAAAACTCGTTTAAAATTTAAGCATCATGTAGATTTCTTAATTCAGCATCAATCTTTTACAAACGTTTCCTTAAGAGTTTAGAAATATTAAATATATCAAGTTATATTAATATACCTGTTTAAAATAATACATACTTTTATATTATTATCTACAATTTTTAAACTATTGAATTATTGCCTATAACCTTCTAAAATTGGAAACTAAAGTTTAATATAAATTTATTCAAAACAATTCCGGTGCAAGTGTAAGTAAAATGTATTTTCATTAATAAATCCTTTATACTTCCATATCTTAATTATGGTATACACATGTATATAAGACTCATATTCAGTAGATATATTAAGTACATTATGGAGTATTATAATAAAAATATGATATAATTATATATTGAATGAATATGCATGGTAAGGATAATAAATATGATATAATTATATATTGAATGAATATGCATAGTAAAGATAAATATATTCAATATTAAAATAAAAATAAGGTTGAAGTAGTTGAAGTAGTTCAGTTGGTTATAGCGTATAGCCCTTAATCATAACTGGAAACCTTTTTTGGCGTAAATATTTTTTTTAATAAAATTTAAAGATAAATATATATGATATGATGTAGCATAAATATTTTTCTTTAATAAATTTAAAGATAAATATATGATATGAATGAATATGCATGGTCAGGATATATATATATGTATAATATAATAAAATGAAAAAAAGCTGGAGTAGTTCAGGATACACACACACACATATATAATATAATATAATAAAATGAAAAAAAAAGCTGGATTAGTTCAGTTAGTTAAAGGTCCAAGGTTTGAAACTTTCTTTTAGCTTTATTTATTTTTCAGTTGGGATAAATATATATATATATAGTTTTTTTTACTGGTCAGGATAAATAATTAATATTTATATATATATAGTTTTTATTTTACTGGTCAGGATAAATATATATTTATATAATATATTAAAATTAAAAAATGCTGGAGTAGCTCAGTTGGTTAGAGTGTATAGCCTTTAACCATAAGGTCAAAGGTTCGAAACCTTCCTCTAGCGTAATTATTTATTTATTTTCATAAAAGAAGGGAATTGAACCCTTGCCCTTTCAAAATAATACCTAAAATTAGCGCTTCACACCAACTCGGCTATCCTGACTTTTATTTCATAAATTTCACCTCCGATAAATCACCAAAAATGATCAAACACAACAACTCTGTATAATTTAGAAACCCGTCAAGAATACATATGTATGTATGTGTGTGTATATTTTAAAAAATCGCATATAATTTTCACCAATATGTGTATACACCCTATATGTGTACGTGAGGAGCATGTGGTTCCTATTCTGCTTATGTGAAACACAATTAAATTTATATATACCATCTCATGCCAAATGTACGTTATGTATAGTTCCACCATAAAATATACTAAGGACCATCTCCTAAAGAATATTTTTTGACGAACAAGGTGGAATATTTATATATATATATATAGGTAGTCTATATTTTTTGATACGGGAGTTTGTTAAAACGCAAGAGGAAATCAATGAGAAATCTTTATCTCATTTAAATAATATTGAATAAGAATTTATTTGTGAAAAGGACGCACTAACAGTGTCTTTGCATGACAGCGCACATGACACACAACCCACACATGGGACGGGTGTGTGTAGTTTTGAATGGTATTTAGCATTGACACGTGTTTAAGAGAATACTAATTGATGACCATTGATATATCGAATTCTAGTTAAATAGTATATATAGACAGCACACACTCCTATATATATGTATAGAATGCATAACTAAACATACATTGACACACACACAATACTTCATTTTATACAACACACTTGTCTTTTACACGCAAATGTCCATTTTAGCATGGTCACATGTACACATATACATATATACTCCCTACTCTTTACACACACATGAAAAGACACATATAAAAACCCTTCTGTGTATATATATGTATATATATATATATATATATGAGAGAATAAGCTAAGGGAAGTTAAGTTCGAATTTTTCCTCTAGCGGAAAATGCATATAAAAGTTGTATCCACACACTCAAGGAGTATTATAAAAACATGTAACACTTGTGTATGCCACACTACACACACATGCACTGTGTATTATACAGCATGACATAATACATAATAACTGTATACAAAATATATATGACAATTGGTCATTTAATACATTTTATAAACAAAAAATTGTTCTCTGTCAGACATGGGATTCGAACTCCTACCGTTTCGGACTAGTTGCATTATACACGTATACACATGCATTATACACGTGTATATGTATATATGTGTTGTATTTATTAACCTGGAGGCTTTTTATGTCCATATAAATAAAGTATAACTAAAACATGTAGACAGGTGTTCAACGTATGCATACACACGCACGAACGCACGCGTTATAGTAAGAAACTGTGTGTGTGTGAGAGAGAGAGAGAGAGAAAGAGAGAGAGTGTGTTGTGAGAGAGAGTGAGATGTAAATAATACATGATTTTAGCATTATTTACATGTGCATGAAAGTCGAGTGACCCGAGTTAATTTAAATCTTAATTTTTTATTTAATTATGAAAAATTTCATATAAATTTATATTATTATTTACAATTTTTAAACTATTGAATTATTAGAAGCAACTCCTCTTCAAGTGTAAGTAAAGTGTATCTTCATTACAATTCTGTATAGAATCCTTTATACTTCCATATCTTAATTATGGTATACACATGTAATAAGACTTATATTAAGTAAATATATTAGGTATATTATGGAGTACTAGAGTAAAATATGCATGGTCAATATATATAATATTAAAATAAAAGAAAAGCTGGAGTAGTTCAGTTGGTTAGAACGTATGGCTGTTAACCATAAGGTCGAAGGTTCGAAACCTTCCTCTAGCGTAATTTACCTTCCACCATTCTAGCGTAAAAGTACACATTATTTTTATTTTAAAATATAATATAATTATATATAGGTGTGTGGTTATAAGATTAATTTAAAAAATATCCATTAAAATCACTACCTCATACTTCTATCTTTTATAATTAAATATTCATAAATTAAAATCATTCATTCAAATAATGTGCATAACAGTTCATTATATTAACGATACGTGAAAAAGAATATCCTTAGTATATACCAATGTATTCAAATACCTTTAGCAAATGCTGACTTGGCAAGATCCAGCGTGTTCCTGAGCAGCATTGCAATGGTCATCGGGCCAACACCCCCTGGGACAGGTGTAATAAATCCAGCCACCTCTTTCACTCCCTCAAAATCCACGTCACCAACGAGTCTGTATCCACTCTTCTTTGTCGGATCACTCACTGAGTTTATCCCAACATCTATAACTGCCGCTCCACGTTTTATCCACTCCTTCTTTATCTGTATGTGTACGTGTACGTGCGTGTGTGCGTGTGTGTGTGTGAGAGAGAGAGAGCTGTTATTTGTCTATAAACTACCACACACACACACACACTGATCTTACATACTATATTGTAAAGATATCTTTTAGTCATATTATTATCTCTTTAATATTTTTAATTATATAAAATAATTCATACCAACCTTTGAAGGGATTAATAGTTGTATTATTATCTCTTATAATATATTTAATTATATAATTCTATAAACTACCACACAAACACACATATTACATACATTAAGACATCATTATATTTGTATTATTAATATATTTTAATTATATAAAATATACCATTTGGGGTTGACCGGCAGCAGCAATGACGATATCAGCATCTTTGACTATATTCTCAGGATCTGGAGTCTTAGAGTGTACCACGGTCACTGTAGCATCAAGTTTCATTAAAAGAAAAGCAGCCGGCAAGCCAACAATGTTGCTCCGTCCGACTACGACCGCCTTCTTCTTCTCAATCTGTATATTGCTCCTCTTTAACAGCTCAATACACCCCTGACCATTAATTAAGTTAAATTAATTAACGTAGTAATTAATTAATTAAGCTTATCTATATATAAGTATTATGCTGTTACAAGTATAATACAGCTAGTAAATATACGGATATTATACTACTATAGTATATCATTTAATTATTAAGCGCGCAGCTCAGGTATATTAGTAATATCTGTATTCATAAACATGAGTATTTAATTAATTAAACTTATCATGCCACATATATCTATATATTAGTATTATGCTGTTACAAGTATAATACAGCTAGCATACTACTAGAAATTATTAAATGATCAGTAAAATCTGTAGTAATAAACATAAGTATTTAATTAATTAAACTTATTTAAGTATATATATACCACATATATTTATATATTAGTATTATGCTGTTACAAGTATAATACAGCTAGTATACTACTGTTAATTATTAAATGCTCAGCTCACATTCGTAAAATCTGTATTGATAAACATGAGTAGTTCATTAATTAAACATATCATGCCACATATATCTATATATTAGTATTATGCTGTTACAAGTATGCTACAGTTAGTAAATATACGGATATGATACTACTATAGTATCATGTCATTATTAAACGCTCAGCTCTAGTAAAATTTGTATATAATAAAAATGAGTCAAACTATACTCAAACTATCTACTGTTATATACATTATATATATAGCTATCTTGTATAAGCAATTTGCAGGTTTAACTAATATATGTCAAGTTACGTATCACTTCAGTGCGTGCGTGCATGTGTGTGTGTGTGTGTGAGAGAGAGAGAGAGAGAGAACCATCATGATATCTATATTTAGTAAAATACAGCTAGTAAGTACATAGATATTAGTATCAATTTAATTAATAATTGCTCAGCTCACGTATATTTCACTTTCATTTACATTAAAAATGGGTCAAACTATACTCAAACTATCTACGGTTATATACAATGTCTCACTTTTGCAAGCATAGTGCGTGCGTGCATGTGTGTGTGTGTGTGTGTGTGTTGTGTGTGAGAGAGAGAGAGAGAGAGAGAGAGAGAGAGAGAGAGAGAGAGAGAACCTTGGGTGTACATGGGATAGATGAAGGCTCTCTTCCTTTCATGCACAGCTTTCCAATGTTAATGGATGAAAACCATCCACATCTTTATCGATACCAACAGCATTAAGTATAACCTCCTCATTAATATGCTTAGGAAGTGGTAATTGCACCAAAATACCTGTTTAAAGTTTAAAAACAATATATTCAATAATGAACGTTTAAACTCATTATATTTATTTAAGGAATTTTTTTTAATATAATTTTCTTTTTTTGTTATTATATAATTACCGTGAACTTCAGGATTAGCATTTAACTCCAACACATGATCTAGCAGTTCATCCTGAGATATATCCTCTGGAATATCCATATCTATTGATTTAATTCCGACTTCCGTACAGGCTTTCCTCTTCATCCGTACATATGTTTGTGAATCCTTTCTTTCACCACTATAACAACAGCCAACCCAGGCACCTAGTATATAGATAATAAATAGCTATTTTATTAATTAGTAAATAACTAATAATTAAGTTCAATAAATTAAAATGCAAATACTAAAACCAACATCATACATAAATACATATAAAATTATTAAAATAATTAACTTAATTAATTGTGATTAATATTAATAAATTAAATACCTTGCCATATTGTTCTTTGAGCTGAATAATTTCTTGGGCAATTTCTTCATGAATGGTTTTTGCAATAGATTTGCCATCAATTATATGTGCTCCCATATTCTCCTGCATATTTAAATTTAAATCTAAACTATATGAGCGCTTGATCTAGAAAAATTAGGGCAAGCTCATTAACATTAAAATTTTTAATTAAACCCTAAATATATAATATTGCCACGTCACGATGCTAAAACAGAGATTAAACATTAACCTCTGGGTTTAGGGTTCTTGAGCTAGGGCTAATGGAGATGACCGAGGAGGAGCTGAGGAACAACGGCGAGATGCTCCAGGAGGCGGTTGTGGCGGTGCTGGATCCAACGGACGTCCATCGGCAGCAAGCAGCGAATCAATGGCTGAGCGCCTTCGTGACGAAGCCGGAAATGTGGACTGTGGCGCTGTATCTTGCATTTCCTCCCAAATTCGTCTGTAGGCCAGCTCCCCGAGGTAAATATACGCATATGCATTTACATTTGTGTGTGTGTGTGTAAACTATGTTATATACATGGACTTTTCTTTCTCTTGTCCTCTTACATATTGAATATACACACATTGTTTGTGTGTGTGAGAGAGAGATCCTTACCATAATCAGCAATATAGTACGTATTGGTAATTTCACAAAGAAAACACCATACCTATATAAAACACATACATATATGTATAGCTGTGTATACTATACGAGACATGTATATACTAGTTATGAAACTTATATAAAACTTTTTATAAGCTGTATACAAGAAAAGTGTATATATGTCAAACTGACTATGTGTGTATGTCTAAATGTATAAAGTGTGAATAAGGTACATGTCTACTTAGCATTGTTAATTTGAAGACTGCATTGCCCAATGGCATTATATGCATAGCGAAAATTACATACATACCCTTGAAATGTGTAATATGTGCATATATACCCTGCATTTATGTAAAATTTTCTTAAACTATGCGTATGTGTGGAACCTTATAAAAATGCTTATAAATGTTTGCATGTATAGCATATCTATAGAAGGGTATATACATGAACATATAGTGTGTATATGTATTTTTAATGAACAGGTGAAGTACTTCGTATTCAATCTACTTCTTTCCAAGCTTCGATCTGACTGGGTTCAGCTCAATGCAGTGGATGCTCGCGAGATATTTGAGGTGAGATTAGACGCACACACACACACACACACACGCACACGCACGCAGTCATTTGTTCACTCACACACACGTATATAACACATTCACACACACAATTTTACAGTTTACACCCTTTTGTGATATGTATATACTGTAGGTATGTTATGGGAACATGGCCTCTTATCTTCACGATAAGATCAATGGTAGTCGTGGCTGTATTGGTTCTTTGTGCTGCTGCTGCTGTTGCTGGTGGAGACTGTTGCACTCAGGTAATTGTACATGTATATACACGCACACGCACTCGCAATATATGTATGTAGTTCATATACAAAAGCATTCCCTTTTATTATATGTTTATGTTTATGTTTCAGCTTATATACGACACACTTGAGCACATAACAAATGAATATGAAGAGATGCTAGCTCTGGACCTTTTGACGGTGCTGGCGGATGAAACGCTGCATAGATCACGAGCTCTGGCTTGGGAGGTAACACACACATACATAAGTATATATGTGCGTGTTGCATATATATACACTGTATGTATATGAAAGGTTGGAAGAGACGTGGGATCCTGCTACCCAAGCATTCTTAAATTTCTAGCAAAGGTCACAAGTATGGAGTTGAGAGAGAAGATGCTTACGTGCCTTGAAAGATGGTATATATTGTATAAATATTACATATTACGTGTGTGTATGTGTGGTGTTTATATACTGACTAGTAACTTTATAAGTATAGCTCTGTTAACTATATGATACAATGTATGTATGTATGTATATAGCATGACTTTAGATGATCAACATTTATGAATATACAAGACGAAGACACATGTCACATATATCATCTCTCTCTGTCTCTCTCACCCACACCCACCCACCCACACACGCACGTATAAATCAAATAAACTTCCTGTAATGTGATTATTTTGCAGGCTACAAGCAGGTATCACATTGTCTGAATTATACTCGGAATATCCATCCCTGTTCAACGTGCTTTTGGCCTCACTCCTGTCTCAACACGTATCTTGTACGGTGGCTGCCTGTACGGTCCTTTCGGAGCTCGTTTCATCCGTTGACTTGCTTCCAGACAGAGATGCTGCCGTACGAGCTGTCATTTCCGGTATGTTCCTATAAATTGGTACTTAAATAAATTATGCAATTGCCAATTATTATTAAATTTAATTATAAGTGTTTTTCTGACGACGTATCATTATACTAGTAATAGTTCTAACTTCACATAACTTCACATAAGCTACTATTGATTCTGAAAGTTTCTTTGTCAGTGTGTAATAATATTACACAACACACACAACATAAACACAGTATCGACATACCACGGACATCTGTATAAACTATAACAGTTGATATTAGCTATTCAATTAATCCACTTTGTTAGAACAACATTATCTATAGTTTATAGTGTATGTACATATTTATACATTTATAATAACAAATATCTGATTATATTATTAAGTTCACAGCTCTTCTCAGATGCAAAAGCCAGTTTAGTAAAGACGAGCAGGAAGATCGCATGGAATTTGCTACCTTCTCGCTTCACTTGGATGTTCGGAGCCTACATTGATATCAAAAGGTTCGTGTGTGGTGTTTGTGTTTGTGTTTGTGTGTGTGGAAGTTATTGAGATGTCAAGTGTATACATTACTTTTTATATGTGAATCATATATTGCATAATATATACTGATATTTTAGTAGACATTGTGTCGATATATACTTATCGTTTATGTTACATGCATAATGCAAGAACAAATGAAGTAACATACTTCATATATCATATAAGTCAAATTTACTTGATGCTATATATTGTTTGAGTACATAATTCTATATCTTCATACATAGATGGTACAACTTTCATATTCTAGAGTAATGTATCCATGTATACAAAAATATATGTTCGTAACACATATGTCTTATGTGGATGTGTAGGGGGTACAGAGGAGTTGCTTCTGGTGAATTGGATGATAGAAACAACTGGGAGGGAATCGAAACTGCGTCAGTAGTTTCAGGAGTATGGCCGAGACTTGCTTCTGTTACCTCGTCAGAACTTCCTCGTGTGAAAATATTTTCGGCTGTTTTCCAGGTGTGTGTGTGTGTACCCACAATAGGCATTTCTTATATTCTCTACAATAGGCATTACGTATATTTCTCTCTTCTGAAAACAGTGGGCAGTGTATATATGCACACACATATCTCTAAGGAACATGCATCTATTACGTATGTAACCATCAATATGTGTGTATGTTTGTTTACATATTTATCTGATAATACAAGTCTCCTTTTAGGCTATTGTGAAGGTTGCGATGCATTCACTGGATTTCGACGGTTCCATTATTGATGAAGACGACTTTTACGGGTATTTTATCACTAATAATTATCATATATATAAAATATATATGCATACTTGTGCACATATTTACACTTGCACACATGTACACATACATATTTGGATATGAGCAGTGTGTATGTAGCGGTCGTTTAGTTATGTCTGCCCGTCCGCTAAGCGCACACCTGCATGTCATCCTTTTCAGATTTCGGAGTGGTGTAGCAGAAGATGCCCTTGGTTCTTGCTATCAAGTGTTGGAATTCAGTCTTCTTTCTTTGATTTCTGAAGGTGTGTACGTGCGTGCGTTGTGCGTGTTAATATCGTATGCATGTATTAATGTGTAATTAGTGAAATTACACACACTGTTCAGGTTTGGTGCAAGTTTCTACTTGGCAACATGCGGAAGTTTACTTGTATATAATTTCCACTTTACATAAACAGATTCTATCTGCTGCAGAGGGTAAGCTTTCTCTACATAACATATCATAGTCATCATATGTGTTTACTATGTACATGTTTTTGTGATATTTAACTTAGACCGACGCATGGAGTTTTTGAACAACGTTCTTGTTGGAGATCCAAGCTATCTTGAAATAGGTGAGCATGTACAAACAGTAAGAGAGAGAGCATATATATATGCATCCATAAACACATTTATGTGTAAATAACTAATTTACTGATAACGTGTTTAATGTGTTTTATTTAGTGACTGCAAAATTTCCCGATGGAAAGCTCATACGCACTGCTTGCGATTTAATTAAAGGCTTTGCAGAATGGATTGCTGCTAATCACACATCACTTGAGAAATCAGTAAATTATTGCCTTACTGCACTTGCTTCTCCTGAAGGTAACTGTGTGTGTGTGTTTTGTGTAACTATACATACGAGTGTGTATAATATACAGTACATTAATATACTAGAGGAACACTGTCTACATGTATATACGTATATGGTACTGAAATTTTATACATGTGCAGCAAAATCAGCAGCTGCTGAAGCGTTGCGCGAGATTTTCCGATCATCTGCACCGCATCTAGCAGCTGCCAGGTGTTTATCACCACATGGTAGCGTGTGGATCAGCCATAACTACTTCATTAGGAGGTTTACAAACTAAAGAGAGTGTAGCACTTATTGAAGGTTAGCTAATTCCATAGTATTGAATTTATCATATTAAGATTATTTATTTGCATAAGTAATAACACATTAGATAGTAATACTTATGTCTAATACATAATGATGGTTATACATTTATATTAAACTATGTGCATAATACATGCATGTCTACACATACATGAAACTAGTCCGCAAGTCAAATATATTAAGAAACTATATCTTCTATAGATATTAGTTTATGTACGAACTTTACTGAACGTAAAGATTTTATAACCTTATCATAGTTTCGTGACTGGTTTAGGGTTTAGAAAACCACGAGCGCCAAAAAGCACCAGGGAAGCATATATATATATATATATATATATATATATATATATATTGTGCTTAAGTGTAGGTCTTGCTGCCGTGGCTTCTGCACTGCCAAGTGGGGAAGCCGAAGTAACTATTCGGAGTTTGACATTCTCAGCAGCTGCTACAGTTAAAGAATTCTCAAATATACAAGTAAATTTTTAGTATGTGTGTGTGTGTTTTGTGGATTATGAAATATAGATATTGTGTAAAATGCATATTGGCTTATATATATTTGTACTATTGTATTAGTAATGTATCCAGTATTGTCTTATATGGGTATACGTGAGTTTGCGTGTGTGGATATATATGATCAATGACTGGAAATACGTTTCTGTATGTAGATTACAACGGAAAATCAAGCTCAAATAGAGAGTGCATTAAGGTTAATAACTGCTGTAGTGGAGTCTGGTGGTAGATCAAATACGCACCCTGCTATCCCAGTTCTACATGAGATTTGGTCTTCCCTTGACATATTAAATACAAGGTGTGTGTGTGTGTGTGCGGGTAGAAAGTTGTAGTACTCAGTTAACTATACTAACTATAGTTAACTTGAGAGAGAGCTGTACTACTCAGTTAATTATACTAACTAGTTAACTTGAGAGAGAGAGCTGTACTACTCAATTAACTATACTAACTATAGCTAACTTTGAGAGAGAGAGTTGTACCTACTCAGTTAACTATACTAACTATAGTTAACTTTGAGAGAGAGAGTTGTACTACTCAGTTAACTATACTAACTATAGTTAACTTGGGAGAGAGTTGTACTACTCAGTTAACTATACTAACTATAGTTAAACTTGGGAGAGAGTTGTACTACTCAGTTAACTATACTAACTATAATTAACTTTTGAATGAGAGATTGTTTATTAATTGTTATTTTCTCAATAGAGCTGCAAGCAATGTTGTTTTTCAAGAGCTTTATGTGATCTATGGAGCGTTCTGGCGACACGTGTCGGCGTCATGATGGTTGATGTGCTTCCAAGAACGGTGGAGATGGTTTCTGCAATGTACACTCAGCACCTTTTGCCTTCATCCCTTCATTGTTTATCTAAAGTGAGTCTTTATAATATTACATATTATATACGATTTTGTGTCTGTGCGGTATATAATCGATGAGGTAGATTTCATGACTAGATGTTTGGTGAGTTTAATATATGACATAAGGTTATATATATATATATATATATATATATATATATTCACTTGTGTATAGAAAACATCTGATATTTAACAGTAGCTTTTTATAATACTAAGCTATAATTGTGTATGTCTGCTTAGTATATATATAGTCATTATTTAGTACTAATAGAATGGTGTATTATAGAGATATTTTGTGTATAATCTTTATAATATTGTTTTGCAGATTGTGGCACTTGCATCAAACCAAGCAGTAGCACATGAGCTAGAAACATGTCTGGCTACTACACTACACCAAGTCACTAGCTCCATTGAAGTTCTGGAGATTAAGTTTGCAAAACAGGTAGAGAGAGAGAGAAGCTATCATACTACCATTCCAGTTATAAATATGTAAATCATACTAATATATACACTAATTCTATAACAGGAGGGTAATAAGGAGAAGGATGCTGTGTTGATTGCTTGGGTGCAATATGTAGCTTGGGAAGCAGTTGCTTACGTCATGTCCCTCGTATCTTTGTTCCTTCAGACTCTCTCACGCACGTCTTTCGGTGTGCTATTGGTAAATATACGCTTATATACTCTCTCTCTCTCTCTCTCACTACACACTCACACGCACACATTTTTACGCATATATCTATTCATTCACGTTGTTTATCTTACATCATTCACTGAAACTGCAGGACTTATACAGAACGTTGGGGATTCTGAGCCTTCATCCTGTGCTGCAAAGTTCCTTTCAGAGGCGATCTTTGCCGGAGGACTGAACGACACAGGTGTGTGCGTGTCTGCGTATGAGTGGATGTGTATATTCATATATATCGTGCACTACAGATCGCTGGAGTCTCCCCCAGGAACTTGTGCCTTTCTTGGATAAGATAGTCGTGGTTGCGATACCAACGTTAATAGAGGTATGTCTAAACATACATACATAACATATGTATAGAAATCTAGACATATATAAATACACACCTGTCTATATACGTGTGTGTGGATTTGTCTATTAATGTGACTAATGATGCCTAATACGTTTGCAGGTTGTTATCAAGTTTCTCTTGTACGGACACGTAACCGCGCTTTTCATAGAGGCACTGGCGGATATACTGTACGGCCTGGCGGTGAGGCACCCGGGAAGTACGGAAGGAATCATGCTGCGGTACATCAACTCCCCACAGTTTGCTGTACGGCCTGGTCTCATTGACGAAACAACTAGACGCATATTCATTACGGAATGCATTAAAAGAGCGTCACGCTCCAGGAGGATATTCCAAGGTATCGTAAAGAATTGTGTGTGTGTGTGTGTGTGGTGTGGATTCATAGTATAATATATGACCATTCAGAGCTTGTATTGGACTTCTCGAGAGTGGTTCAAGGGCTTAGTCCTGCAGAGGTCTTGTACTCGTATTAATTGCGTATGTGTACGCACAGGACTTATACACAGATTAGTCATCCACGTATGTAAGTGTACATTTTTCTTTTTAAAATTTTCCATCATATTGGCGTGCGTGATACGAATCTCATACTCTAGGTTAATTATAAAATATTAACATGTGTGTACGTGCTTGCCTGTGTGTTCATGTATAAATAACACAATATTTTATTTTATTAGGGATGATTCTCTGTCTCTCTCGTTTGTAAACAGACATAATAATATCAGTAATCACATAATATCCACCTAACTATCAATTAATTAATTGAAACACACCTCTGACTGCCATATGTCAAGCGCCGGTCCAAAGTCAGATAAGACCATTTAAGTAGCGTACAAGAACCGGCCTAAGAGTATAAATAAACAGTACTGGCAAAGTCAAATATGGGATTCTAGGGGAATTCAAGAATGGGATTCTAGGGACGAGTATTGTGAGCACCAACATGATACATTTCTTCAGACTTTGCTGTCACGGACCTAGCATCAGGTGTGTGTGTGTGTGTGTGTGTGTGTGTGTGTGTGTGTGTGTGTCTGAGAGAGAGAGAGAGAGAGAGAGAGAGAGAGAGAGAGAGAGAGAGAGAGAGAGAGAGAGAGCATAATGTATCTTAAGATACATAATGCAGCTAAAAAACACAATATATATTTAATACTGAGTAAAATCTAATATAGCAGCTACGAAGAAGAGGAAAAGAGAAATTCTAGCTGGAGAATATTTACATTTAAGGAATTGATTAATGCTACAAGCAATTTTTCAGAGGACCGTAAGTTGGGTGAAGGGGGCTTTGGTAGTGTATACTGGGGCAACTCCACGACAACACACAGGTACCCTCCCTCCCTCCCTCCCTCCCTCCCTCTCTCTCTCTCTATATATATTTATATCACACAAACATGTTACAGATAGCAGTGAAGAGGTTGAAGAACCTTACTACAACCAATGAGATGTCTTTTGCTGTCGAAGTAGAAACACTGGGAAGAGTTCAACACAAAAACTTGCTTAAGCTGCGTGGTTACTGTACGGACGGGCAGGAGCGTATAATAGTGTACGACTACATGCCAAATCTCAGCCTGTTATCACACCTCCATGGCAAGCTTGGCTCCGGTGCTTGCTTAAGCTGGTCTAAGCGATTCAAGATTGCATTGGGCTCCGCAGAAGCAATTGAGTAATCTCTCTCTCTCTCTCTCTCTCTCTCTCACACACACACACACACACACACATATAGTACAATACACTTGCACATTGTGTGTGTGTGTATTTACAGTTTAGTTTCAGGTACTTACACCATGACGCTGTACCTCATATAATACACAGGGACGTGAAGGCAAGTAACGTGTTGATAGACGAAAACTTCGAAGCGAAGATTGCCGACTTTGGTTTTGCAAAGTTCATCCCTGAAGGAGTCACACACATGACTACACGTGTCAAAGGAACGCTGGGTTACTTGGCTCCGGAATATGCCATGTGGGGTAAAGTATCTGAGAGCTGCGATGTTTATAGCTTCGGTATACTTCTTCTAGAGATCATCAGCAGCAAGAAACCCATAGAAAAGATGGTACGTGCCTAAGAATAATATATGTGTGTATATAGATAGTTAGATTATACATACATAGATATATATAGATACATAAATGTATGTCTATATATACGTATATATATAGGGGTCAGGGATGAAGCGCACAATAGTGGAGTGGGCGGCGCCGCTAGTGTTTCAGGGCAAGCTGGAAGAGCTGGTGGATCGAAGATTACAAGGGAAGTTCAATATGCAACAGCTGAAGAAGCTGGTCCACGTGGCAACCTTGTGTGCACAGAGCAGCCCTGAGAACAGGCCCAAGATGCGGGAAGTGGTAGCTATACTGAGGGAGAAACGCATGGTGGACAACAGTGTGAACTCGGGAAGCTTTAGGATGGATACGGTTAAGTACCGGCCAGAGCTTCTTGCAGAAGAAGGTGAGGAAGAAGATTAATATATTATAATAATTTATTAAGCTATATTTTTTAATTATACATAAACACAATGCAAATGTATATAGCATGTCTCTCTATGTATGTATATAGAAGTAAAAATATTAAATGTTTTAATTATTTAAAAGAATTTGCTAGAACAAAATGAATATTAAGTTAAATTTCTTTCTCTCTCTATGTATGTATGTATATAAAAATAATCATTTCTAATTGTTTAAAAAAAAATTTACTAGAATAAAACAAATATTAAGTTGATTACTCCATCTTTTAAAATAAAATAAATGTTTTAATTATTTTTAAAAACATTACTAGAATTAAAAAATTATTAAGTTAAACGCTTGATTATATACATAGAGATATCCGTCTACATTGTACTTACACACACCAGATAATAAAAACCAAAATAAATGTTTTAATTATTAAAAATAAAAATTACTAGAATAAAATGAATATTAATTACTCTGTACACAATGTAGACGTATATCAGGTGTATTTAAAAATAAATGTTTTAATTATTTAAAAAAAGTATATTATAAAAAAATAACTAAAATAAAATGAATATTAAGTTAAGTGCTTGATTAATGCGTATTTCTAAAAGGTGTGTGTTATGTACACAATGTAGACGTATAACAGTGTGTGTACATATAAGTAAAATAAAAATAAATGTTTTAATTATTTTTAAAAATAAAATTACTAGAAGAAAATGAATATTAAGTTAAAAGCTTGATTACTCAGTCTTTTTACCAGATTCCACGTGGGAGTTGTGTTGGACAGGTGGCATTGTTGAGTCAGCTCTCTTGGGTGTCAGCCACTCACGAGGGTGCCTACAAAAGTACGGCCAGTCGGGTACTATGATCACCAGTGTCACCAGCACACAGCTTCCGTACACCACAAGCATCATCTTCAGTGAAGACATCATGTACCCTGTGTATTTAATATATAAACACCACACACACACACAAGCATACACACACATATACATATATATGTATATGAATACACTATGTAGTTTGCCCATAATTATAAATTACTTAAGATTTTATATTTACATATTTAATTCAATTTAAGATTCCAAAATAAAAAAATAAATGTGTATTTAAAAACTCAATAAAAATTTATAATTCATTAAACATATATATTGCAATTAATTTTAAAAAAATGCCATTTCTTAGCATTTGTTACTATGATATTTTTTAACACTTAATAAACTTATTTTATTCCATTTTAAATATGTTAAAAATTAAATATCTAATTTTTTTATTAAGTATTATTAAGTAATTAAGATATGTAAATATAAATATTCTAGGGATATATATGTAATAATACAAATTTCAGGGCCATATATGAAATTTTCCCTATTAATACTTGCCTGTGATTATTGCAATCACTGCTGAGGTGATTAGTGTATATTGCAATACCACTTCAGTGAGCCTCGGATCCTTCCAATCCATATCTAAACGCTGCAGTAATGTGGTATTGTATATGTGTATATGTGTGCGTGTGTGTATGGTATAAATATATATACATGTTAAATAAAAATAAATAAATAAATAAACTGCAATTTTAGTGTTCATATAGAAAACCCACCAGAAAAAAATGCTTGTTAAATGAAGAATGTCACAGCAGCTTCCACACTTGTTCTTCCTTCCCCCCTGCCTTGTGTTTAGACCTGACACGTTGCATCCCCCGATTGGATGCGGTCCCGGGTGTCGGTGTGGCCCACCATTATTTAAACAGTAGGTAGCTCGTAATTAAACCTTAATCAATTAAACCGTCACTAATTATCAATTAATCATTTAGAAAAAATAAAATAGAATTATATTTTGATAATAACCTTTACCTAACTTTAATCTTTATTCACTCGCTGCAGCTTTATCTTTAATAGCACAGATCCACTACGTGAGAGGTACTGACATATATTTGAAATTGGCATATTCCCAGCATAAAATAAAATATATAACCTAACCCTAACCCTAACCCTAAATTATCGACTAGCCCTAACCCTAAATTAAAGTCCTGTCCTCGTCAGAGTTAACACCTTTATCCTCTTCTTCCTCGCCTTTATCTTCACCATTATCTTTCTCATCTCCATAACCCTTAACTTTAAGCCTTATCTTAAGTGGCCCCTGCTCATCCCCGTTAACATTTAACTGCTCCTCTCCGTTAAGAGTTAACTGCCCCTGTTTCCCACTCCTCAACCTGTTAACCTCCCTCTCAGTCTCAGCTAACTTGATATCTTCTCCTTTAGCAACTCCTCCAACTCCTGGACCCTCTGTAGACTCTGCTCGAGCATCTGTTTAGAGACTATGTGTTCTAGCTGATACTCGTGCTGTAGAGAGTATATTCGGTCGTATCTGGACCAAAGATTCTTCGATGGTGTGAGTGCTACAGTGCCCTCTATAGGAGATCCTGTGGCTTGTGATAACAGGCTTGAAATCCTGTCCGTACGTGTCGAAAGAACAATCTCGTCCCCTTGTATCTCCAGGTTACATATCCTCTTCTTGAACTTCCCACCTACTAAGACACAATATGTGTGTGCGTGTGTGTGAGAGAGAGAATGAATCGATATATAAATATAAATTATATATATACCTTTTGTTGAAGCATGTTCTTCTTCGTCGTCTTCTGTTTCTTCTTCACTGTCCTCGTTCTCCATAACCGATGGGTCTGAGTCTATCTCCTCAGTCCTTTTCTTCTTGGCTGTCATTAAAATGCAAATATATATTATTTATTATTTACTATATATAACGAAATTATTGACTGTATATTATGTACAAATGTGTATGTATCTGTGCGTATGTGTGTATACATACATACCGTCCTTTTGCTTTTTAACAGCGATTTGAACTCTCTCCTTAACACGTTTGCGTTTCCTGTCAAGAGCTTTGACAGCTGCCGAGCTCCGTTTGGTGATGGTGGCCCTACCTCTGTCTCCACGCTCTCCAATGCCGGACTCTCGGTTGCCAAGGTCCTTTGAGCCCTGGTCACCATCCCAGCATGTCGGCTCTATACACAAGAGAAACAGCTGTTACTCTGTGTGTGTGTGTGTGTTGAGAGAGAGAGAGAGAGAGATACATACGCGGAATATTAAGGGCAAGACTAAAGCAGCATTAAGTACATATATCCTTAAACTAAACTCTCAATGTGTGTGTGTATGACACACACATAGACAATATTAAGGGCAAGGCTAAAGCAGCATTAACTACATATGTCCTTAAACTAAACGTGACTGCAGAGACTCTCTTGTGTGTGTGTGTGTGTGTGTGACAAACACATACACAATGTTAAGGGCAAGGCTAAAGCAGCACTAAGTACATATATCCTTAAACTAAATGTGAGTAGAGAGAGAGGAGAGAGAGTCAGAGAGTAGTTAAGGGTTTTAAGGTCAACTCACAACGTCCCGCTTCTTGGGAGGCACAACCTCCTTAACCTTGACGATGTCCTTGTGCTTGCTCAGCTGTAGAGCCTTCTTCTTGCCGGACCCCGCATCACCGTCCGATAAGGTCAGTCTCTCAGGAGTCTGTGGGGAGATCATAAGGGGCTTGTTGACGAGGCTGTAGTCCACGTGGAGCGCTTTGTATATGAGGGCCGTGAGCGTTCCTCCAAAGTGTAGCGAGCAAGGACCCTGCTTGTACTTCCTAAGCTTGTCCTGTATGTTCTGTAGAAGATACCTGATAATACATACATCATATCAACAATATGATATTTTAATTAATTATTTATTTACATTCATTTTAGTTTGTTTTACCTGTTCCAGTTTACCGGCTGACCACGTATCATGAGATCTATTGCCCTGTAGTGTGTCAATGTTATCTGCCTCTCCGCAGGACCTACACGCACAATTGACACATAATGTTCCTCTCTCTATATATACATATATGTGTCTGGAGATGTGTGTGTGTGTGTGTGTGTGTGTGTGTGTGTGTGTGTGTCTCTCTCTCTCTCTCTCTCTCTCTCTCTCTCTATATATATATATATATATATATAGAGAGAGAGAGAGAGAGAGAGATTATACATATCTATAAGAATGTGTATTACCTCCACAGCAGTACGTCTGGATCTGGTGTGTCAAGTTAACGAAGTAGGAGTATTCCGACTTGAAGAGCTTGAGATAGACACCACGGTAGTTCTGGCACAGGTGCACATACTTTGGCTTTATGTAGAAAGCATGAAGTCCATTTGTCTCGCCTTTGGGCTTGATTATTATTCTCTCCATCGTCCACAAGCCCGAATGTCTTCTCTATAAGCTCCGAGTCTATTATCACCTCCCTCCCCGCTACTATGCCTATGACACATACACAACAAACATTAATAGCTCTCCGTGACAAACGTACACACACACACACACATTATAATAAAATAATACACATAGAGAGAGAGAGAGAGATTTACACACATGTACATAAACGAACCTTTCATGCTTTCCTGCACTTGCTTGCGTTGCTTGGACCTCTTATACTCCTCAAGCTCCACAGTTTCGATAAACTGCTTAACTGCAGGCCCATCTGCAAAGTTGAACTCCATGGAGAAGAACTTGTAAGCACCCACTTTCGTGAGCATGGGCTTGAGCACGGAAAGCTCGCTGTCGGTGAGTGGCCTCCTTCGTGTTTTTATGTCTGCATAGCTTGGATCGTCCGGGTCTGTGACATCCACTATTGTAATAAGATCGTCTTCTTCCGCCATTCTTCTTACACCTGCATACACAGGTTTTAGTTGTGCGTGTGCTACAAACATAGAACCATGTGTACAGTAATGCCTTAGACTACCTATATACACACAGTTTTACAGTGCGTGCGTGCGTGCGCGTGTGTCTCCATATATACAGGTCTATAAACATAGATGAAATGTGCGTGCACATACAATTTGACAACATTAGAATAGCCCACATGCGCACAGTTTTACAGTGTGTGTGCTTGTCTCCACAACTACGAATATAGAAGAAATGTAAATGATGTTTCTTATACTAACCATTCACTTAATTATCGTTGAAGGGATTTTCTCAGAAATATTTTACCCATTGGTATTATGAACACGCATACATGGTTACCTCGATATCTAACAATATATCAATATGGGTAAAATATTGCTGAGAAAATGAATACTATGTTAATTTTCCTTAAACCCCACTAAAACCCTTCAATGAGAATTAAGTGAAAGAATTCTCTGTCTATATCTCTCTAAAACACACGGACACACGCACGCAGCAGTCAATTACTGTGTTCAGCCGCCGCCTTGTTGTTCTAGAACCCTAGAAAGCAGATCCCCAACCATTCATTCAAAATATCCACAAAATGCCCCTGTTATCGGATGCCCGTCAAAATATCCAGCACAATCAATGGCTCGGATCCCGTAATCTTCCGCGCCGATCAACAGTCGAGATACGACCTGGAATTCCGGATTGGAATTCGTATTTAGGGTTCTTGCTGTTTTTACATGTAATAAATGCACATATAATCAAACTGTTTAATATGTTTAATATAACACGTAATTACTTTACACTTTTAATATTAAAAATGTTCAATAATTATATTAAGATATTTAAAAATCTTACGAAATTAGCATTATTATGTTACTAAACCCTAAATGTGCCACGTCGACATGCAGGCGGTTTAACTTTTGGTGGGGCAGGCGGACGGGAGAAGGAATATTCAACAAGAACAATGTTCAAGAATGCATTTCAGTCTGGCTTTCTCTCTATTCTGTACAGCATCGGGTAAATATATATATATATATATATATACACATATACACACACACACACACACATATATATGTGTGTGTGTGTGTGTGTGTGTGTTCATTACGATAATTAAATAATCCTTAAAAAATAAGTAATAATATCAGTAATTTAGTATTCTTTAGCTCTTATATATTGCAGGAGAAAGCCTCTCAATATCTGGAATGAGGAAGGTTAGCTCTCTCTCTCTCTCTGTATATATAATATAATATATATATATATGTATGTATACTGTAGAATGTAGTATACCAAGCTTTATCTATCCATCCATATATATATATATATAGACACACACATACACTCCCTCTCCCTCCCTTCCTCCCCCTCTATATATATGTATATATATATATATATGTGTGTGTGTGTGTGTGTGTGTGCGCGTGCGTGTGTGTATACATACATACCTGCACGTAAGCACACATACACTCATTCTACGCTCTCCCTCCCTCCCTCCCTCTCTCTCTCTCTCTCTCTATTTATACACACACACACACACACACACACGTACGTAAGTACGTCCATACCCGCACGCAAGCACATATACACTCATTCTACGCTCTCCCTCCCTCTTTCTCTCTACACACTCACAAACACACACACATACACACACACGCTTTTGTGTGACTGCAGTAGCAAACAGATCTCTCTCTACTCTCTCTCTCTCTCCACATTCACTCACACACACACACACATACACACGCACGCACGCACGCACACACATTTGTGTGACTGCAGTAACAAATGGGTATATAAAGAGATTGACGGACGAGGACATACAGTCAAGCGTACTAGAGATACGTGGCACGAACGTGAGCACCAACTTCATTACATGTCCGAGAGAGCCAAAGGCAACATTAGGGATTAAACTCCCGTTCTTAGTGATGATTATCAAGAACCTCCGCAAGTACTTCACCTTCGAAGTACAAGTCCTCGACGATAAGAACGTTAAACGCCGTTTCAAGGCCTCTAACTTTGAAGTACGTCCCTGCGCGTGCGCGTGCGTGTGTGTGTACACACAGGCATATGTATGTGTATGTGTATTGCAGTCGACGACAAGAGTGAAGCCTTTTATATGTACAATGCCAATGAGACTGGACGAGGGGTGGAATCAGATACAGTTTAACCTCTCCGACTTCACCCGGCGGGCATACGGTACGAACTACGTAGAGACGCTGTTTGTACAGGTGCATGCGAATTGCCGTATACGTAGAATATACTTCTCGGACCGACTGTACTCGGAGGAAGAGTTGCCTGCTGAGTACAAGCTCTTCTTGCCAATCCAGGTACGTGTTTAACGCATCCAATCCGTGTGTGTGTGTGTGTGTGTGTGTGAGAGAGAGAGAGAGAGAGAGAGTTTCTTAAGTCGTTAGATGCATCCGTGTGTATATGTGTGTGTGCGTGTGTGTGTGAGAGAGAGAGAGAGTTTCTTAAGTGAGTGTTTTGGTTGGATGCATCCATGTGTGTATGTGTGTATGAGAGAGAGAGAGACACGGAGACAGAGACAGAGACAGACAGAGTTTCTTAAGTCGTTAGATGCATCCGTGTGTGTGCGTGTTTGTGTGTGTGAAAGAGAGAGAGAGAGAGAGTTTCTTAAGTGAGTGTTTTGGTTGGATGCATCCATGTGTGTGTGTGTGTGTGAGAGAGAGAGAGAGAGACAGAGTTTCTAAAGTCGTTAGATGCATTCGTGTGTGTGTGTGAGAGAGAGAGAGAGACAGAGTTTCTTAAGTCTTTAGATGCATCCGTGTGTGTGTATGTGTGTTTGTGTGTGTGTGTGTGTGAGAGAGAGAGAGAGAGAGAGAGTTTCTTAAGTCGTTAGATGCATCCGTGTGTGTGTGTGTGTGTGAGAAAGAGAGAGAGAGAGAGAGAGAGAGAGAGAGAGTTTCTTAAGTCGTTAGATGCATCCGTGTGTGTGTGTGTGTGTGAGAAAGAGAGAGAGAGAGAGAGAGTTAGTCGTTAGATACATCCATGTGTGTGTGTGATAGAGAGAGAGAGAGAGAAGAAAGTTTTTTAAGTATCCGTCTGTGTGTGTGTGTGAGAGAGAGAGAGAGAGAGAGAAAGTTTCTTAAGTCGTTAGATGCATCCGTCTGTGTGTATGTGTGTGTGTGAGAGAGAGAGAGTTTCTTAAGTGAGTGTTTTGGTTCCATGTGTGTGTGTGTGTGTGCGCGCGCGTGTATGTGTGTGTGAGAGAGACAGTTTTCTTAAGTCGTTGGATACATCCGTGTGTGTGTGTGTGTGTGTGAGAGAGAGAGAGAGAGAGTCTAAGAGTCTGTCTTGATTGGATGCAGAAAACGTGAGGCTTTTGGAGACGTTATCAACTCTTCTGAGCGTTGTTTTAATTTACTGAATTAGCATATTCTTAAATGGAACTGGTATATTCGATGTGTTTATATACGTGTGAGCGTGCATTTGTGTGTACGCGTGTGTACAGCGCAGATATAAATACAAAGACGTGTCTAGAAAGCCTTATGGTGCGGGCCAGCAAACTATAAAAAATAAAAAATATATAAATAAAAGTATAAATAAAAAGAAAAATCATATTTATTAACTTAAACGCGCTTATACCGCATAATGTGTACATTTGAATATGTATATATGTGTGTGCGTGTGTGTGTGTGCGTTGACACTTATTCACGTTCTATATGTATGCATGAGGTGTCTGCCGTATAATCGGCGACATGTAGCATCAATAACACCTAACCAAACTAACATTTAGCTTTTTAAATAAGGTATAGACAGAATATTCTTTCACCAAGAAGGAATATTCCTTCCTGTTATAGAGAATATGCATTTTAAGATTAAGGGCAAATTTTTTAGGGCTTTTGTTGAGCGCTCATTTGGCTATGGAGATCATGAATCTACTTTCCACATTCTCTGCTAATTCAGGTAATATACGTACGTATATGTGTATGTGTATGGATTTGTATGTGTATTATACACATAGTATATACATTATGAAATCTGAGATGAATTTCAGCTTTGTTAATGTACTGCATGATAAATAGACATCTACATTAATTAAGTTTTTGTAAATATTCATCTAATTTTTATATAATCTCATGAAAGAGAAAAAGAGAGAGAGAGAGAGGAGAGAGAGAGAGAGAGAATTTATCATTCTGTATTAATAAAAGTAAAACTTGAGTGACTGTATACCGTACGAAAACGTGTTTATACTTGAGGATGACGCATGTCTCTTTAGTTCATTAAATTTTGAGATTTTATATTGAGTTGGTGGGTTCATTAATTCCTTCACACACACACACACACACACACATATATGTGCACACATGCGTGTCTTGTGGTCCAGTGCCTTGATATATATAAGATATAGTAACTTTGCACGCATATATGCGTTATATACACACATATATACCTGTAAAAGGTTAAGTAATCAATCAATACACCAACTCGACGCAAACTTTACATTTATATATTGATATAAGTATAATATTTAAATGTGTATGTATCTAACGACACACCAACTCTACATATATACATTTATACTCTTTTATTACATAATGTATATACTTGTGTGTGTGTACATATGTATACGTATTAAATATAAAGCATAAAGATTGAGTTGAGTATTGTTATAGGTCCTACATTAGCAGGATTAGCAGCGGCGATTGTTATACCATGGATGTACATGATCCTCAGGCCCCCTCCACCGAAGATATGTGGTACAAGGAACGGACCTCCTATTACGGCCTCTCGTATTAGGCTCAAAGATGGAAGATACCTGGCATACAAGGAAGCAGGGGTTCCTAAGGAACAGGCAAAGCACAAGATTGTATTCTTTCATCCCTTTGGTGGCTCTAGAAACAGCATACTTCCTGTCTCTAAGGTTCTCTTGTTAATTTGTGTGTGTGCGTGAGAGAGAGAGAAAACAAAACCACTAGGCTATAACCATTACAGTAACCATGTATATTCTATTACAATTCACATACGCACACACTATATCTTTGTGTGTGTGTGTGTGTGTGTGTGTATAGAGAGAGAGAGAGACCTACACGCATACAGAACAGTTACAAAGCTACAAACACACTCATACGCACATACACATATGCGGATATATGTATATACTGTATTGTTTTCGTCTTTACAGGGGCTGCTGGAGGAATTGGGTGTTTATATGGTGGCATTTGACAGAGCAGGGTATGGTGAGAGCGATGCGTGTGCAGAGAGAAACGCTAAAACCCCGGCCGAAGACACTGAGCAACTTGCCGACCAGCTCCAATTAGGTGTGCATATACATGTAACAGATTTATATTTAAAAATAATATATAAAAAAACTAACTAAATAATATTAATGAAGAACTAATTATTACTACTCCTTGTGTAGACAAATTTCATGTCATTGCCATCTCCATGGGAGGATTCTCTGGGTGGTCGTGTCTGAAGTACATACCACACAGGTGTGTGTGCGTGTGTATATACACATGGGTTTACTTATATTTGAATATTATTATATAAGTAGTAAGTTATAGAGTATAATTCCATTTATTACAGGTTAAATGGCGTTGCAATGATGGCACCGGCTGTAAACTATTGGTGGCAAGGTATGTGCTTTATATATCATTTCAAGTGATTATAAACGATATATTGTTATTATATTAATAATTAATGTTTATATAGTAAATAAACATTATATGGTACTTAAATTTTTTAGTATTTTAGGTATACCTGAGGAGATCGCAAATGAGGCATTTCGTACGCAAACGCTTGGTGACAGAATAGGGCTGCGTATCTTACATCACGCTCCCTGGTTATTCCATTTATATTCAAAACAGAGGTTCTTCCCTGCTGCAACAACAGGTGTGTGTATAGATGATGGTATTATGTATATTATATACGGTGAATACAATGCATTAATAATAATTATTAATATAATATGTTAATTATATCATATATGTAGGTTATGGAGACATGGCCACTTACATGAACAAGATGGACAAGGAGATCGCTGCAGCACGAAGGACTGCTGGAGTTCCTGTAAGTTATATACTATAACATTTTTATATGTGAACACACACACACAAGAACGTAGAGTTATAGACACAATATTTATTTATTAATAATAACCAATGAATAATGTTTATTATAAGTAATTTATTTTATATCAGGAGCACCAGAATATAGCTACACAGCAAGGTACTACAGAATCGCTTCACAGGGACCTCAAAGTGCTCTTTAGTAATTGGCCTTTCTCTCCTGTGCATCTTAAAGACCCTGGTTTCCCTGTGCATATCTGGCAAGGGGATGGAGATTACATCGTTCCGGTACACACACACCTCTCTCTCTCTCTCTCTCTCTCATATGTATGAGTATATAAATTATCATATATGTATGTATGTGTGTGCGTGTGTGGGTAAACATCTTCATACTTATATATGCACATGTACTGATGTATTATATGTGAGGTAGAAAACATCTATAGATGTATATAACACGGACTCAGCAACATACTCTCTCTCTCTCTCTCTCATTTATGTATATGAATATCGATATATGTATGTGTGTGTGTGTGTGTGTAATTACACACATGAAAACATCTTCATACTTATATATACACATGTACTGATGTATTATATATGCTCTCTCTCTCTCTCTTTCACACACACACACGTGTGCACACACATTTAATTGTGTTGTTTGTACACAGGTATGTATGCAACGGTATATACACGAGCGGCTTCCCTGGATACATTATTACGAACTTCCTGGACATGGTCATCTTCTTGATTTAATTCCAGGATTTAATGATCACGTTCTAAAGACCTATTTAAAGGTATGATTATATAATTATAATCCCTGTAAAGATCGTTATGTAAATAATCCAATATATTTAGTTGGAAAAACACTTTTATATGAAATAAATTTAAAATCAATGTTTTTAAGTGTTTAGAGAGATGATTAAGCTTTTTAAAATGTTAAGAAAACTAAAATTGTAAATTGTGTGTGTGTGTGTGTGTGTGGGGCTACACATACAAGTAGATTCTTTCTCCATGATAGACCGCCCTTTCTTGATATATGTGTGTGTGTATAGACACACACACACATGAAATGTATATACATACATACATATACATATATATATATATATATATATATATAGAGAGAGAGAGAGAGAGAGAGATGGGATTACCTGTGTTCTAATGTAAGTTTATATATATAAAAGTTTTAAAACCTCGTATTAAACATCATTCGGAACACGCACGCACACGCGTATGATGACTTATCTATGAAAGAGTGGAGAATGTGTAAACGCCTCGGTGACAAGCAAGCAAAGGAAGCCGACCATGGCGAGGCGGCCATTCCATCTCTCGGCTCGTGCTCTCCACACACCTACTTGCCTGCTGTCCGGGCTCTCCCCCTTAAACAGTGGCACTAAAGATGCAAAGCAGATGACCTGTGTCACGATTAGGAACAGCAACAGTCCTTTGTTCCCTGTCCCATACACTTGCTCCAACACTGTCTTCCCTGTTATTCTCTCTACTGCAAATGCCCAGTAGAACCCCAACATTGCCTATATGTATACAATGGTTATACACATATACTCTCTGTGTGTGTGTGTGTGTGTGTGTGGTACTCTACATATTTCATATGTGGAACTGATATGTGTTAGTTCAAGCATAGACAAGTATATACCCAACAGCTTAATGTACAATATACTCTGTGTGTGTGTGTACTATACATATTCACATGTGGAACTGATATGTGTTAGTTCAAGCATAGACAAGCATATACCCAACAGCTTAATGTACAATATAGTTTCAAAATCTGTGTGTGTGTGTGTGCGCGCGCGTACGTATACTCATATGTGGAACTGATATATGTTAGATCAAGCATATGCCCATCTGCCTAATGTACTCTCTCTCTCTTTCACACACACACACACACACACAATATACAGACAACACGAGTATAGTCTACAAGTGTTGTTAATATAAGTTTATGTCTATCAAATAAACAGGAATATATTACATACACACACACACACACACACACATCTTCAATAGATGCAAATATATACATCATCACTGTAAATGGTATATATTATTAAAATCTCAAATAAATTAAGTTTAAAACTAAGCTTACCAACATTGCCTATATGTATACAATGGTTATACACATATTCTGTGTGTTGTGTGTGTGTGTGTGTGTGCTCTACATATTTCATATGTGGACCTGATATGTGTTAGTTATACCCAACAGCTTGATGTACAATATAGTTTCAAAATCTCTGTGTGTGTGTGCGCGCGCGCTTGTGTGTACATACGTATACTCTACATAATTCATATGTGGAACTGATATATTAGTTCAAGCATATGCATATGCCCAATAGCCAATATAGTTTCAAAATGTATATGGGATGTGTGTGTGTGTGTGTGTGCGAACGTACGTATACTCTACATAATTCATATGTGGAACTGATATATATTAGTTCAAGCATATGCCATCAAAGACAACCATATGCCCATCAGCCTAATGTAGAATATACACGCAGCTTCAATCAATGCATTTTTAATAAATATAAATTTATTATTATTAAAATCTCAAACTAAGCTTACCAATCGTCCATTGATAGTTTCAGGACCGGGACCATCGAAAGCCATGAGGCTCCCAAAAGAGGTATTTCCTGCTTCCGGCCTACGCTCCACTTCCGGCCTCGGCAAGGAATACACGGGGCTCTGCATTTCCGGCTGGGGAATCGATTCCCGTATGCTTTCCCGGAGAACATCTTCTTTAGTGTTCTTGTCCAGTAATCCACCCCGTCTCGATTCTGCTCGAACAACTAATCTTCTAGACTGACTATGTCTTAATTGTGAACTGAATGAAGAGAGGGATGTAGGCAATACAGTACTTGTAGCAAGTGCCATGATTCTTTGTTATATACTACTGTAGAAGTTGTATATATACTCAGTTATACATGTATACAGATACACATGCACTATATATATACATATATGCATAAACATAATGTGGTAAAGCCAGATGGTATGAGCGTGTCAGAAAATGCGTAATTCTGAAGTGTACAATGTTCATTCAAGCAAAACATGGACGGCAGAGATCTCGCCACATAAAAGCTACTTTCCGAATATACTTTGAAAACGACCGTATATTACAGACACGTATACCACTATTGAAATGCATTAATGATTTAAATTTTAGGACACAAGTACTTATTTCAGAAACATAATAATGTTTATTAAGTTTACCAATCAACGCCCAAGTTTCTTGACAAAAATAAGCTTTCAACATAAAGAATAACGGGATTTGCACCGGCAACGTAGTTTGCCATTTGTATCTTGGCCGAAGCAGCTGAAACAAAATATATATATGAAAACGAGAGAGAGAGAGAGAGAGAGAGAGAGAGAGATTACCATCTTCATTGAGGGATTTAAGAAGCTGGGATTTGCTAGGGAGAGCATAAGTTCCAGCAGCAACGGCCTTGCGAATAGCCCATGGATGGTGCTGTGCGAAAACTGCATCATATGCCTTGGAAGCACTGTCTCTTAAATGAGAACTCCTAAAAACAATAAATAAATAAATATAAATATTAGTGGATAATTAGTGAAATTAAAGAGACCTCACTCTGATTCAATTATATGCTCGAAAAGAATCTTCACCATATCGATGCCTCTCTTCACACGTAGTAAGTTTCGCGAATGGCTTCCACCCTTTCGTACTGTGTTTGTTTGCATTTCTATCTCAAGCAAAGACTCTAGCGTGTCATACTCCTTTGCTGCCCGTGCAAGATCATGAACCTTGTAACAACCACCATTCAGAATGTGTGTGTGTGTGTGTGTGTGAGAGAGAGAGAGAGATTGTTGCATTGCTCGACTAACGACATTTAAACTGAACTATATACACATGCACGTATATATATGTGTCTGTGTGTAACTCCAGAATCACATTTATACATTGTTCTACACATTCTTGTATTTCCTAATGTATGGGATATATGTATATATGTGCATGTCAAAAACATTTGAACTGCTTAGCATATTAGATTGTGTGTGGTGATATATATATATATATATATATATATATCACCACACACACACACACGCACTGTGTTGATGTGCATTTTTATATATGCATCTATGTCGGTGTTGGTGTTTATATATATACACGTGAATGTGGTATCATATTATATGTTACATAAATCGAGTATATAACTTATGACTATGTCATTTTCTGTGTGTACAGAATATATATGTATATAGGATAGTGACTGAAAAAAAACTCTTATATATGCACGCACGCACGTGCGCACACGTTTATACACACATACCTTGGCTGTATAATCCTTCTCTGCGAATTTGAATGCAAAACCAAGAGATCCAAAGAGGATGGAGACGAGGGAACACGCATTTGCAAACTTCGCCACACTCAATTTCTTCTCCACGCCATTACCATTCTCCAGATCTGCAGCCAGGCCCGAAAATGCGACCGCCATAGCTTGCAATGGACGATCCATCTAATGCAGCCCTAATTTCTTTGAAGGGTTAAAGTAGACATATAATATATATATATAACATAAAATGTGGTAAATATTGATTTTTTCATATTCTATTTTAGTGAAAATAATTAATAACAGGTTTTAATAATTAATTTATATCATAATATTATGCCTATTCAATTTTTTTAATTTTCTTTTTTGCCAAAAGTGATGAATTATCCTTTTTACGAATTTAAAATGAATAATATAAATTTAATTTGTGAAAATAAATATAAGTTTCTTAGCAAAAGAAAGCGAGGGAAATGTTTATAGCTTTTCAATAATAGATATTAATTTTTATTATACAGAATAAGAGATTTTAGTTTTTTTTTTTAAAGAATATAAACTTTATTTTTTTAAATGTATAAAATATAATATTAATTTATAGTAACACAATCAATTAAATATATATTACATTATAACATAGTTATTTACAATTTACTAATATTAATTCAGTTTATTCCAATTTTATATATATTATTTCATTACAATCTTTTTTTAAAAATTGAATATATATATATAAAATCAATGTTGTTTTATTTCAAAAAAATAAGTATATAAAGTGATAAATATTAATAAGAATCTACAATAAACATTGTCAGAAATAGCTTATTGTATACCTTTCGATTAGAATATTCCGCATAGGATCTAATTCCTTCTATTGGGGTATATAAATGAGCTTTGAGAACCCTAGTGAGAGGAAGAGCTTAACAAAACACTTCAGAACTCTACTTGTATTAAGTAAACCTTCTTCCAACGTATATGTACATTTTCATGTATTGTATACACATATATGTGTGTGTCTGTGTGTGTAAATTTATGTTTATATACACATATTATGGTACATGTGTTATTTAGTCTTTTAAACGGAAAATAATGTAGGATTCTATATGTTTGTGTGTTTAATAACCCTTGGTACATGTATACACATCAAAGCACACGCACACACATTGAATGTATATCCGATTCCCACAAGTCTGGCTTTGACATACACGCACACATGTATACATGTATACATGTGTTTGCATGTATTTCTCCAAACGTTTCTATGCATAAAAGTATAAGCCCGTTTTTACTAATCAAAAGCTTAACTAAATATGTAAACATACACATGCACATGTAAGTGTGTACACGCACAAATGTGTGTGTGTGTGGATATATGTTTATATATATAATGCCGTTTTTGGCCAGAACCTCCGGGGAGCCTAACACAACCCATCTGCAATCGAGGTAGGAGGGGGTTCGCCGCTGAAGGGGCCGACCATACCAGGGGCTGGATTGAGCAGCTTTGTCAGTAATCTTCTGCATTAGATCCTGCTGTCATTGCTCACATTGCAAGTGACAAATTCGGCTTCAACACGGACCGCTCAGGTTGGGCTTCCTGGCTATGGGGAGCCAAGTGAGAATGTAGCCGACGCTGCTGTGAAGCAGGCCCAGGGAGATCGTAAGCCACAACGAGGAGAGAGGACCAATGCCGGCCTGCGAGGAGAATAACCACCTCTGGAATGGAGTCCAGACTCTCAATGACACTTGCAGAATGGGGCCCCTTACTAGGACATGTATAGAAATTTAAAGAAATTAATATTTCCTTTAATTTTAAAAGGTTTTTTAAGGGTTTTTTAGGTTTAATTTTTTTAATTTTTTCAATTAACATACACATGAAAACCCATTCACATATGCATTTAAATAAGAAAATATTAATTTAAAAATGCATTAACCCTAAAGAAATTTTATGTTTAATTTTGATTTTCTTTAATATATCATAACAGTAATACATATTAAATCCTTCTTAAAAAAAATTAGAATTAAAGGGGTTCCCATTGTGCAAACTCCCTCAATCTTCTTCACCCTTGAAGTAGTAAGAGCCCCGGGTAAGAGCGCATCGTCCACAATATTCATAATTTCAAATAGAAAAAATCAATTCTCTTGGATTAGTTGTTCATAAGGGCAGGGGCAAACCTCTGGTTGCTCCCACGGTCAGTCCCATCGACAGTAATCTGTCGATTAAACAAAACTGTCCCGTCCATTTGATTAATCGCTGTTTGACTTGATGCATCATCTCTATACGTAATGAATCCAGACCCGAGTTTTAGATTTTTCCATAAGGAAATCGCAGAAGGCCTTGTGAGGATTTAAAAGATGGATAATTGAGCAATGGTTTCTAATGAAAAGAAAAAGAAAAACAGTTTGTAATGTCATACCTTGAACTTAAAGATGTCTGTAAATTATTGAAATGCTGTGCAGACAGTGGGCTCGACATTGTCCACCTGCTGCAACATTGAAAATCCTGCTATAAAGATGCAAGACATCTTGTTCAAACTCAAAGTTTTTCTTAGTAGGTTTTCAGCTCTAGAAATTTACCTGGTTGCATTCAATTACAAGTCACATCGATGATATTTAATTCTCCAGAGTACACAACACACTCTTCAGCATTTGAATTTAGAATATTCTTATGAATTTACAATCATATTGTTTTTTTAGAGGTTTATAGCAGCGCTACTTGCAGGATGGAATCCTGGCGGCTCAAACTCTCTCCTTGCGAGGCTTGTGGAATGAGCTTCCTGGGATTCCAATCCTGCATTAACAACAGATATGCATGTAACATAAACTATAAGCATATATTCTACACAATGTCTACTACAATATCAGTATATATTATGCAATATATGATTCACATATTAAAAAGTAATGTATACACTTGACATCTCAATAACTTCCACATACACAAACACAAACACAAATATGAACACTAACGTTTTGATATCAATGTAGGCTCCGAACATCCAAGTGAAGCGAGAAGGTAGCAAATTCCATGCGATCTGTCCTGCTCGTCTTTACTAAACTGGCTTTTGCATCTGAGAACCGCTGTGCACTTAATAATATAATCAGATATTTGTTATTATAAATGTATAAATATGTATACACTATAAACTATAGATAATGTTGTTCTAACAAAGTGGATTAATTGAATAGCTAATATTAACTGCAGATGTACGTTATAGTTTATACAGATGTCCGTGGGTACGTCGATGCTGTGTTTATGTAGTGTGTTTGTGTAAATATTATTACACACTGACAAAGAAGAAACTCTCAGAATCAATAGTAGCTTATGTGAAGTCAGAACTATTACAGTATAACGATTACGTCGTCAGAAACAACACTTATATAATTAAATTTACAATAATAAATGGCAATTGCATATTCTATTTAAGTACCAATATACCGGAAATGACAGCTCGTACGGCAGCATCTCTGTCTGGAAGCAAGTCAACGGATGAAACGAGCTCCGAAAGGACCGTACAGGCAGCCACCGTACAAGATACGTGTTGAGACAGGAGTGAGGCCAAAAGCACGTTGGACAGGGATGGATATTCCGAGTATAATTCAGACAATGATACCTGCTTGTAGCCTGCAAAATAATCACATTACGGAAGTTTATGTTGATTTATACGTGCGTGTGTGGGTGAGAGAGAGAGAGAGATGAAATATGTGAGTACATGTGTCTTCGTCTTGTATATTCATAAATGTTGATATTCATAAATGTTGATCATCTAAAGTCATGCTATATACATACATACATACATTGTATCATATAGTTAACAGAGCTATACTTATAAAGTTACTAGTCAGTATATAAACACCACACATACACACATGTAATATGTACATATATTATATACAATATATATACCATCTTTCAAGGCACGTAAGCATCTTCTCTCTCAACTCCATACTTGTGACCTTTGCTAGAAATTTAAGAATGCTTGGGTAGCAGGATCACACCTTTCATATACATACAGTGTATATATATGCAACACGCACATATATACTTATGTATGTGTGTGTTACCTCCCAAGCCAGAGCTCGTGATCTATGCAACGTTTCATCCGCCAGCACCGTCAAAAGGTCCAGAGCTAGCATCTCTTCATATTCGTTTGTTATGTGTTCAAGTGAGTCGTATATAAGCTGAAACATAAACATA
Organism: Selaginella tamariscina; assembly: GCA_003024785.1. Lineage (NCBI taxonomy): Eukaryota > Viridiplantae > Streptophyta > Lycopodiopsida > Selaginellales > Selaginellaceae > Selaginella > Selaginella tamariscina. Next base: position 606,671 of record PUQB01000007.1, read on the forward strand.
AACATATAATGAAAGGGAATGCTTTTGTATATGAACTACATACATATATTGCGAGTGCATGTGTGTGTGTATACCTCAGTGCAACAGTCTCCACCACCAGCAGCAGCAGCAGCACAAAGAACAATACAGCCACGACTACCATTGATCTTATCGTGAAGATAAGAGGCCATGTTCCCATAAAACACCTACAGTATATACATATCACAAAAGGGTGTAAACTGTAAATTGTGTGTGTGAATGTGTTATATGTATATGCATATACGTGTGTGTGAGTGAACAAATGACTATGTGTGTACGCGTGCGTCTAATATCTCCTCAAATATCTCGCGAGCATCCACTGCATTGAGCTGAACCCGAAGTACTTCACCTGTTCATTGAAAATACATGTACACACTATATGTTCATGTATACCCTTCTATAGATATGCTATACATGCAAACATTTATAAGCATGTTTTATATGGTTACACACATAAACATAGTTTAAGAAAATTTTACATAAATGCAGGGGTATATATGCACATATTACACATTTCAAGGGTATGTATGTAATTTTCCCTATGCATATAATGCCATTGGGCAATGTAGTCTTCAAATTAACAATGCTAAACCTTATTCACACTTTATGCATTTAGATATACAGAGTAGTCAGTTTGACATATATACACTTTTCTTGTATACAGCTTATACAAAGTTTTATATAAGTTTTACATAACTAGTATATACATGTCTCGTATAGTATACGCAGCTATACATATATGTATGTGTTTTATATAGGTATGGTGTATTATGTAGTTTCTTTGTGAAATTACCAATATGTGATTATGGTATGGATCTCTCTCTCTCTCTACACACACGCGCACACACAAACAATGTGTGTTCACATTCTTGCTAGAGACAATATATTCAATATGTAAGAGGGACAGTAAGCATAACATCTCAGTGACAATGGCTTTATACATTATATATATATATATATATATATATATATATATTATATATATATATATATATATATATATTATATATATATAATTAATAAACACACACACACAAATGTACAGGCCCACAGACGAATTTGCGGGAGGAAATGCAAGATACGTCCACATTTCGGGCTCCGTCACGAAGGCGCTCAGCCATTGATTCGCTGCTTGCTGCCGATGGACGTCCGTTGGATCCAACACCGCCACAACCGCTTCCTGGAGCATCTCGCCGTTGTTCCTCAGCTCCTCCTCGGTCATCTCCATTAGCCCTAGCTCAAGAACACTAAACCCAGAGGTTAATGTTTAATCTCTGTTTTAGCATCGTATATTATATAGTTTTAGGGTTTAATTAAAAATTTTAATGTTAATAAGCTTGCCCTAATTTTTCCAGATCAAGCTTTTATATTTAGATTTATGAGCACATAATCTATTGCAAAAACCATTCATGAATAAATTGCCAGCTCAAAGAACAATATCCACTGTAACTGGAGTTCTAATTACATATAAATGAATAACTTTAAAATGTCTTACATTTTCTAATTAAAAAGAAGTCTATAGATATATTTCATTTAATCTCATTTATCATAAGTTCAATTAGCAGAATGTGTGTGTGCACGCATGTATGCATGTGTGTGTATCTTTGTGTGCATGTCAAAAAAGATTGTGACATTATCTTATGAAAAAAATATAATAGAAAATAAGAAACACATTAGTATTCACTCGTGTAATACAAACTTAACTCAAACTCAAGGTTAGGATATTTTAAATTTTTTTAAAAAATTAAAATATAACTTTAATACATTGGTACATTTGAAGTTCAGGCTTGATGAAATTCAACAATAATATTTAAAACATTTTAAAATAAAAATTAATTTTTAAGTTTATAACCTAAATAATAAAGACAATCCTTAAAAAAGCTTTAAAATCTGTTGTAAATTCATGGAGGAATATGCACAATTTGAGTTTGGATATGAAGAAATTCTAACAAATAAACAAATGGTTAAAAAAAAATTAAATTAAAGACAATATGTGACATCAAAAACTTTTATAATATAGAAAAGGAATTTAAACCTTGATAATCAAGCTTTATCACATAGATATATAAAATATCAATATTGACCAAACTATTATAATAAACAAAATTAAATTATCAACTGTATGTTATTGAAATGTCTGAACTTCATTTTAATAAAATAAAAATGATTATACATTCATTAATAATAATTAACTTACACGTTGAGAATAAAAATCAGAAATAATAAATAATTAAAAGTATACTGTATGTGTTGCAGGTACGTGTGTATTTTTCCTATGCTACTTATGTGAAACAGAACGAAGTTTATATATAGCATCACATCCCAAATGTACGTTGTGTATATTAATAATATGCCGACTTAGGGTTTAGGGTTTAGGGTTGCCACATCAGCACGGACTTTGGGTTTAGGGTTTAGGGTTGCCACATAGCACGGACTTTAGGGCAGTTTGACCTAGGGTTTCTTGCTGATCTCCCTTTGGTAGAATATTCATTTAGGACCATTCTAATCGCTAAAGAAGAGATCGATGAGGAAATCTCTATCTCATTTAGATGCAGGCCACGGCAATGTAGGCATGCTGGGCGAGCCAGTCCACGGAATGGAGAAGCCGCTCAGAGTATAATAATTACGAACGTCCTAAACAAACCTCATATCTTTGTGAACCAACCGGTTCGGACAGTGCTACTTGCAGGATGAATTCCTGCCGCGCGGCTCAAACTCTCTCCTTGTGAGGCTTGTGGAATGAGCCCCGCGCAGCTTCCTGGGATTCCAATCCCCCTCAGCCACGCCCAGCCTCCTCTTTGATACGAGAAGTCTTGCATGGATTCATTCAGGCATTCTTCCTCAAGTTGAGAAGAACTTTGGCTTGTTACGTGCCACACTCTGAAAGGAACATCACGAGGCTTGTCTACCGGAAAGCCCTCCACAAACAGCAGTTGTAAACGATTCACAAACATCTGCTGTAAACGAGCGTAGTCTTTCCTGAGCAGCTCTACAAACTTGGTGTTGCCACACACGAACACAATGGTCATTGAGCAAGACTTTATGTCGAATGCAGTGGTTGCATCTGCAAACAGCTTGCCTGACTCCAAGCACTCACCGTCATCCTGCTCGCCATGGAGCTCGAGCCATCGGGCAATAACCTGTGAGGAAAAGAAGAATCAGCACTAATAGACCAATTCTTGATTGAAAATCACCTGCTTTTCTAGGGTTCTCTCAGACGCTGCCTTGGGTCGCCCAAACTTTGTAATCACCCTCCAGCCCGGTACCTTGTCGTAGTTGTGACTTGCAAACAAGACACCGAGGCGGAGACGGTTGCCCACCCAAGTGCCCAGCTCTGTTCCTTGGAGATGAGCATCGTTGAACATCTGGTAGGCAGCCCTGTCGCAGAAGAAGAGGTCGCTCTTCTTTCCATCGTCCTCTAGAGGAGTCTCCCTGTTACGAACTGGAAAGAGGCCATACTCCATAGCCACCACCTCATCAAGTCCGGTGGGGTGGAGCTTGCCCGGAATGGGGACCCAACTAGTCGCCTCCTCCTCCTCGTTGCTAGGCCTGCGCTTGGGGCTCCTGGAGCGCGAGCGTGGCATGCGAGAGCTGCTGCTAGGCCTGCGCTTGGGGCTCCTGGAGCGCGAGCGTGGCATGCGATAACTACTGTCCCTGCTGCTAGGCCTGCGTGCCCTGCGATCGCCGTCCCTGCTAGGCGATCGCTTTGGATGCTCTGACCGTGAATAAGAGTGCTTGCCTGAGCGTGGCCTGTGCAAGCGCGAGTCTTCCATTCCATCGTTGTCCGGATCGGCCCTGCTGCTGCGACGCGATTCACCATCCCGGACCATTCTCAAGATTAGGGTTTTCGAAAGGTGAATTTAAGAATATGCCTGTTTAGAGAGCATATGCTTAGAAGCATTTAAATGTTAGAAACAAGCGGCATAGAGCCACATGAGCAGCGGCAATCGGCTTGCATAGTGCAAGCGGCCGGCGCCTAGCAGCATTCTAGGCGGATCTCCCCGGCTCGAATGGCATGCCTGCAATCAGTGCTGCTCAAATCTTCCAAGCAGATCGACGTAGTGCTCCGCAGCAGGTTGCAACAATGGTGATCGGATTGCATACTTTTGAAGCAATCTGCGCATCGATATTGGTCACCAAGTGATCTCATCCGGGGTTAGGGTTCCTTCCAGGTTCATCATGTGGAACATTTGCGGAATCACCGTTGCCCGCCCATGGTCACGATGATTGAGGTCCAAGAAATGGAGCTCCTCTTCGGCAATAGATCGAACATCCTAAGCGCCTCGCAGGAATTGCCGCATTGATGGATCATACAGGACCTGGCTGCTTCCCAGCCCGGCGCTGGTGATCAGTTTGTGCAGGAATCTGGCCGCAAATCTGCACAGGCATCGATGACGAGCGCGAAGGAGATCTGATTCGGCCTAGCGCCTTCGAGCAGCATCCTCCGGAAGGTGGTCATCGTCGTCCAATCTTGATTGTGCGCGCAAGCCGCGATCATCGCGTTCCAGGAAGCAGGATCCAGCACCGGCATCGAATCAAACACGGGGCAGGCACTGGCCAGATCGCCGTGTTTGCCATACATCTTAGCTCATCCGAGCTCGATCGCGACATCTCCCCAGCTCTAGTGGCAGGACTGCACAGCACGAGCCGAGAATTGTTGTGAAGGTCACTGCGTCTGGTACGACGCCCTCGATCGCCATCTCCAGGAAGAGCTCCGCTGCCAGTTCGTCTTGGCCATTTTCAGCAAATGCCGCAAGCATGGCATTCCACGCAACGAGCGTCTCGTGGGGCATTTTCTGGAAGAACAAGCCAGCTTCATGAATCGTGTGAGAGAGCAGTGATCACCACTGCACTCGAAGAACAGGATGAAGAATTTGGATCGATTGGATCGAACTGTGCTGCTGCAGAATTTCTGTACACAGCCTGCGCACAGATTCTAGGTCCTTGAATTTACCATACAGCTGATAAGCGCGGAGAAGACTGTTTGTTCCTTCCCAGATCTAAACCGTGCAGAAATTGCTTGGCTTAGTAGAGAAAGAGAAACAAATGCACTCCAGGAACGGCTAAAACATAAAACACTTGCTCTTCACTCTCATCACATCGAACTAGCTAGTGACGTCTCTCCTTCATCTCGCAACGCAGCAACAATCTGAACAACAACTTCTCACTCTCGCGCTCAAGGATGACGACGGTCTCGCTCTCATCGACTAGGCGAGGATCTGGATCCTCTCTCAGTCGGCAGCCTAAAAAAGTTGGAAGACGAATCTTTGTAGCCTACACTACACACTACACACTACACACTTTGAATAGGCTCTTGCTTAAGGATGAAAATGCTCTCGCTCTTGCTGACTAGGCAAGGATTTGGATCCTCTCTCAATCGGCAGCCTATGGAAAACAAAAATATTGAGACAATTTTTGACAGCCTACACTACACACATACCTGGCTTTGAATAGGTTGTTGCTAAGGATGCAGATGCTCTCACTCTCACCGACTGGGTGAGGATTTGGATCCTCTCTTAGTTGGCAACCTGTGGAGGAAAAAAAAAAATTTGAGACGATTCCTTGGAGCCTCATATGGACATATAGACCTAGCTTTGAATATGGCAATGTGATTTTTGAACTAATGCCACAACCAAATATTATGAGTAGGAAAGAAACTGTCATTATTGAACTCATCCAAGTACGACTCATTGACAAATTCTAGCTCGTGTGAGTAAAAGTTCATGTTTTGAACATTTGAAGTGTTAGAATCTTGGTTGCTCTTACTTTGGCTATGTTTGGTAAGAAGAATGATAAAAAAGATTACAGAAACGCCAGATGGTTGAGTAAAGAGGATAAGTTGTCGGCATTGCGGAGAATAATCTATTTTGGTTGAAAGGTATTTAGCATTTATTTATTACATTTTAATCGATGATGTTATAGTCAACAGACTATTCATTCAATGTGGGAGAATACACATCCATGCAATGGGTCCACTTCAACACTGGTGACAGATTGAGCATGAGCTAGTATTACCAGTGTGGTTTGGCCCTCAAACAAACTAGAGACTGGTAGAGTTTTAATCAGCGCAACAACTCATAGTCGATGAGCTCTTAAAAGAAGGTGGCATGGTGTGTCTTATGACAAGTTACTTACAAGTTTGGAGCCTCTAACAAATAACAAAGGTATGTTTACAATTAGCAACTAGTCTTTAGTGTAACACTCATGGTAGAACACACAAGTGGATCAACTAAACAAGAAATACAAGAAATAGAGAATCATAATTCAAGGAGGGTTGCAAAGGTTTGTTGGAGTTGAAATGAAGGCTACCTATTCCTTTTGTACACATCGTCCATGTTTCAGGAATGGATCTAAATGGTATAAATGAGCAACCACTCATCTTTTAAATGATATTGGAAGGTCATGGTTCTGAAGTTGACTATGTTAGAAGATGTCAACCTGATAGAAACTTAGAACCAACAATGGGTGATTCTTTATCATACACATTGTATTCCTAATTAGGCAACACTTGGCAAGTAATTTACACATTTAAATTGAATATGTTTCATCTTTAGTCTCTTGTAGTTACGTTCAATGGTGACGATTGCATATGGTGATATGTGTTGTGAATATACATTTGCAGTTGTAAAGTTTCTAGAGACTTTGGTGCACATTTATAATAAGCATGAGGTTTGAAATGTTCAATTTGTAGATTTTATGTCAGATGAGGCAGGAGTTATATGGCAAGCTTTACGACATATTTTTAACAATGGTCAAAAAAATGAAAAAGAGGGAAAGAAGCTATTTATTTCATTACATGCAATTTGTTCATCAAGTAATAAAGAAGTGGATAATGGAGATAGAAAAAAGCACATGAAACTGACTCAATATTGGCCGGAATCATAAATAGAAACAAATAGAGACAATAAAATAAAAATGATTAACAATGTTAGAGTCATTCTGGGAAGGGCATGTTTTTAATGTTTTAACTTTAAGGATGTGGTTGGCTTGATGGATGCAACATGAAGACCATATCTTTGCAATTAAGTTGGTTGATTTGACATAGGAGTAATATGTAAATGTTCCTATAACAAACAATGTCAAAGTGGTTCATGCAAGAGAGCATAGAGGAAGATTGACAAAGAGAGTTCCTCTCTTAGAGGCAGATCTAACGGATACTGTAATTCAGAGTGTTATTGTTGAAGGAAAATATTGTGAATCTAAACCATAAGTAAAACCTTTGTTAAAACAAGTATAACAAAAGCTTTTAATATAAAAGAATGTTTTCACTACAATGATCATTAATCTCATTAATAAATCAAATCACCTTGCAAGCTTGAAGTTTGCTTTTATGACAAATATTGAGTGGAAACTATTCAAAGACTTTCAATTAAAAATGAGAATGTGGGCCGACTTGCATTCACAATTAAAAATGAAAATGTGGGCTGACTTGCATTCACGTAGAAATGACATATGTTACGAGTAATGTGTTGTTCCAAACACCTATAGGAAAAGATTAAGATTTAACAAGGTGAATAAAAAAAGAGGTCATGCCGTCAAAATGGGCAATAAAATGAATCGATAAGTCCAGTTAGGTAAAATCATTAAGAGTTACAAATCATTTTAAACTATATTATTCATGTACTCGGTAACAAGGTTGATTTATTTAATTGCAAAATAAATGCCGAGTTTGCTGAACAAATGTGAGCATATATATATATATATATGAAAGTTTAACATTATTATGATTTTGATATATAAATGAAATAATTATACAATAAATGAAAGTACATACATAAATACTCGTTTATAAGTTTATCTTGTTTAGATATTTATATTGTTTCTACATGGTTAAATTAACCATATGTAACTGGTTTATGTTTAACCAAAAGTCTATAAAATTAATTTTTTTCTCAAAATTATGTGTATGGTTTCAGATGAAAGCATAACTAAACTGTATATTTATATAAAATAAGTTGTATAAAATATTAACAAAATATAGAAACCACGTACTAAAATCTAACTTAATTTTAAATTTATAAATATTTTAATAACATTTGTAAATATATAATTAAAAACAAATTACAATACTTTGTATACTTATTCAGTGATCATTCTCACATCTGCACGAATATTCTTTTAAATGAGCATATACATATTAAACATACACATAATATGCATATAAAAATATAAAGAGTTTTGTAATGACTTAATATGTCTAATTTAAAATAAATTATTTATTAAATTTATGAATTAAAACTTATTTCATAAATTTAATAAATTAATAAATAATTTAATTTTTAAATTACATTTAAAGCATTTGGATTCCACCTCCTCTTTTTCATATAACTAAATAGTTCATGATTTTTATCTTTTAACAATACAATATAAACCCTTTTATATTAACCATAATCAATTAACTGTAAATTGCATATAAAATGAAAAAATTAAACATCTTCTATATAAGACATAAATTTATGTATATTTATATTTTCTTACATATCACATAAAATCATTTCTAATAATGTGCTAATGTTGTTCTTATTTGTAATGTTAGACTAATATTTTATAACACACATTTGAATACAATAAATTCGAATATTCGAATTTTTGTAGCAAAGTTGTATCCAACAAGCATCTTATCTCAGCCGTCGGATCCAACGGCCGTATTTATATATAATCAATTTAGGGCAAGATGCCCGCCATTCTTCCTTGTTAGACCTAGGGCCCGAAATGCGGGCAACAGTTCGGAAATTCTAAGTGGCTGCCATGGCATACACAGTTTTCTTCGCGTATTCGAGCTGAAAATACACAAATTGCAGGTATTTCTAGCTCTAGATTCACAGGTTTGATGTGTTCTTAGCATCGAAACGGCCGAGTCAAGCTATACATTCATGCAATTTCAGATTTTTATATTGGTTTCATTCTGTTTTTGATCGGCTATGGCAGAGAATACAAATCGCAGGTATTTCTAGCTCTAAATTTATAGATTTCATGTATTTCTAGCATAGAAATGACATATTCTAGCTGTACATTCACGCACAAGTTCTCATTGTAGCAAATTTCAGGTTTTTGTATCAGATTCAAGCTATACTTGATAGGCTATGGCGGATTTGAGCTGAAGATAGGTATGTCTAGCATAGAAACTCTATCAGTGTGCATGTGCTTGCGTGTGTGTGACTCGTATATGCGTTATATTTAATCATTCATAATAGACTTACGGATATATATGCATCCATGCATAACATTCGTGTCTGAGCTTGTAACAGGTGTATACCAGCACATATGTGCACACATATAGTGCGTGTATATATAATGTGTGCTTGTATGTGTGTTTATATTTAACTTATATATATATATATATATATATGCATTTGCATAACTTATTTATAAGCAAGCTTGTGACAGATGTATATGTACATGTTATATTATGGTCGTACATGCTTTTGCTGTGCCCGTATATGACAACATGTTTCAGGTGTTTCTATCGGATTTGAAGCTATATCCAGCAACTTAGCATAGATATGGAGGATTCAAGATGCAGATTCATTATCAAGCCTTTGTCTACTAAATCCTTCACTGGGGAGCTCGAGATAAGTCCGGGGAGGGTATACACACTGGGTAGAGCAAAATGTTGCGATATATTGTTTAGGGATGGGAGAGTTAGCAGAAAAATGTGCCAGATTATTGTATGTTTGCAAGAGTACACTTTTATACTATACAATGGTGTTATAGAAGGAGAGGATGCTAAGAACGTACCTCGGCCAGGTACATTTATTATACAACGTATATATGTATACATGTAATTCATATATGTCATTAAAATATGTTGTTAATGTGTTAAAATTTGTTACAATCTTGTTAACACCCATTTCCCTTCTGCCAATACATACACATGTTCTGTATGAACAGAAAGCACGCACACACACACACACAAAGACATTTATATTCATATACATTAATAACCAAGACTTGGTATTCTAATATACATGTGTTGTGTATATGAACACACCCACGTTTTTGCTAATATATACGAAAATAGATTAAATTATTTCCTTCGATTGTTTTTATTTACTTACTGTTGTTTCGTAGAATATATGCTGCAATCGGAGCCGTCGAAGAAAGGATCTACGGTGTTCGTGAACGAGGAGAATATTCCTTGCGGGAGTCGCAAGGTCGTACGTATGGATTACCAGGCAATACGTATCAACCTTCTATCGGACATTGGCTTCACAGTTGAGATGATTCGTATTGGACCTGAAGAAGAAATGCAGCAGGTAATTTATATTAATATGTAATTACTGTATACAGTATTCTTCTAAATGGTCCAGCTTTGTTATCAATTAATTTATTGCTATACAGTAAAACTTAATGTAGCATATATAGTATACATAGTTAACTATAAACATAGAGCTCTTTAATATATACAATAGTTACGCACATGTAGTTGTACAGCATCGGTATTTGAGAGAAATCGACGTGAACACTCAGGGAACCACGAATTCAAAGCGTATCAAATACTCGGTAGACAAGCTCCTCTCTGAAAGCAGGACACTTAGATACGAAGTTTTAACTAACTTCACAAGTAAGTTAGATGTATACAAATACATACAAAGTCTGCATGCACATGAATATACATATATGGAACATATACGCATGAGGTGTATGTATGTATGTATGTATATCCATGCATGCATATGTATATACTTAGATTACAGTCAATTGTGTAATTAATATTTTATTTGGTTTTATTACAGATCAGAATAAATTCCACAACCTGACTCACAGGGTGGAGAAAAGAGCCACAAAAAACATAAAAGACTTACAGGCAAAATTGGTCAATAATATGACCACAAAATTTTAGAGAAAACATATGAAAGTAAGTATATATGTATATTTATTGTACATACGTACGTACGTATACGTGCTTATGTGTGTGTGTATTGCACTAAATACCAGTTAAATTTGATGTTTGGTATATACATTAGTAGTTATTGGTTATGTACAATGATACCATGGTACAGACGTGGATGGCTGGGATACATATGCTGTTTTATAGCTAATAATGATAATAATGTTACTTTTTTGTCATAAAAGAAGCTGGCTTGAAAGTGCAGGTAGTTATATATGCATGTATAGCGATAGAGTAAAAGTCAACGATGTTCAAGAATGCAAGTTAAAGTCAGAATTGGTCAACGAGTTGACCACGCAAAGAGAGAGGAAAACAGTTCAGAGTAAGTGAATTGCCATTCTTGTTATCAATAATAACTTTATCAATTTACATACATATATATACATACACACACACACACACATACTTATTGCAAACCGTATTAGATGTAAGTTTAACCTGTTTGATGCTCTCTTATATCAAGTGCGTGTGTGATATACTTAATATATCTGTCTATGCAATGTGTAGATTAATCTTTCATTGCAGCTGGCAAGGAAGAAGATGGAGTTACAAACTTAAACGCTGATTATTTCCAAGCTGCAGGTATTTTGTGAATATTGATAAATATCAATCATAAAAGTATTAGTAAATTTAATACTTTAGCATATATTTAATTGCTGTTAATTATAGGTAGTGGTTTATGCTTGAATAGGCTTATGGACGTTGAGCCAATGGCAACACACGTCGAAATTATGGATCTTTTGTCTCCCGTTGAACTACTTGAGGAGATATTTGTAGCAACCTTTACTGCGGATATCTTATGGTAAGTGTTTTATTTTGTGTGTGAGAGAGGGAAAACTTATATATAAAGAGTATGTCTGTTCACATTCTCATGAATATATATGCACACGTCTTATTAATGATTTATAATAGAGAATTCATGGTTGGCTTACTTACTAGATATCATGTATATTCTCATTAATTTTATTGTGTACTATACGAGTCTGGTATATTATGTAAGATATAATTATATCAAAGTTGTGCCTTGAGTATATGTATTATTAATTGCTATTTTATTTATATTTGATGTGTAATTGATTTTGCAGGTTTTTATCTTCTACACGTTTACCAAACGATCTCCCTGTCACAGTAGCTTGCCATGACTATGAAAGATGCTGGAGTTCTTCAATCACGGATCGTATCCAGCAGTCTCCGTATCCTGAATGGCCCAACTTAAAAATATTGTAAGTATTTATATATTATGTACGTGTATACTTCATTACAAAGTATATATTAAACTATATACATATCAGTATGTATACTTCGAACACAATTATACATACATGCGTGCATGTGTCTGTCTGTGTGTGTGCTTGTGTCTGAAAAGGGGCTACATAAATACGAACTTTGTACCTATGCTATAGTATATTGTTGTATAATAATTAATCAGCTCGTATTGTTTGTGTAGATATCCTGCATTTCCTGTGCTGCGTAGAACAAATGATAAATCCAGAATGCGAGGTGTTGGATGCCATCATCCAAAACTATTTCTTTTGAAGCGTAAAAACAGTATTCGAGTTATTGTAACTTCTGCAAATTTAAACTACAGACAGGTAAATCTTATTTAGCCATCCATTTTAATATTACACAATGATATATATATACGTAATACTTATATCTTAATTCTTATTGTTATTAAATATAACACAATAGTTATAACACACATAATACACGATACTCTATAACTCATTAAGGCTTTTGTATTACTTTGTAATCAATCAAAGATTCAGAAGGAAGGTTTGTGTCTAACATGAATTTATTATTTACTTTTATAGTGGTTTCAAGTTTCAAATACTGTTTGGTGGCAAGACTTTCCTCGACAACATAAGAAAGATTATGGCTCTCTATTCCGTTCATGCCCGGTACACACACCACACATCACACATATGTATATAGAGAAATTTTGTACCTATATACATATACGTCTACGTGTGTGTATATATATATATATATATATATATATATGTTCTTTTATCAGACATCCATGGAGACAACAGGGGATTTTGCAGCTCAATTGACTGCATTTATTTCGTGTTTGGTGAAGGATGTTCTATCGGAATCTCACTGGGCAATTGATTTGGTAAACTATGATTTCTCGAAAGCTTCTGTTTCAATTGTTTCATCGGTTCCTGGGTTTCATGAATTACCACTGCCTAGACCTGAAGTAAGTATATTTTATTACCATGTATACATATATACAATGTGATGGAACTGTGTATATAAGTATTCATATTCATAGTTAAGTAGTTATTATGTAATAACCACTAATGCTTTGTTAAACCAGGTTTTAGACAAGTTTCTAGGTACGGTTTCGAGCTCTGTGGTTGGAATATGTCACAGGTTTCACCCTAAAGCAGATTCAAACGGTGCTAGATTACGTAAACTGTTTGCACTTGTAAATAGCCAACCCGTGATCATGACAATATGATACAGGTACGTTCATAATAGTATATAATAAACTAATGTATCATTAGTAATATATATATAGTTTTGTTGTAATATAGAACCATTTACTAATATATGTATATAAATTTTACATGACACAGGTGATTTTGAGAAGGATGGACTTATCTGCAGATCCCAATGCAGTAAGTATATCCGCATGCTCAAAACCGCATGCAGATTACTTCCTTGAACAAGGTAGGCGTGTGCGCGTGTGGCCATGCATGTTCACTCACATTCAATATCTAGAAACATAGTGTATACACACACGTACGCATGTAAGCATATACAGCTTCCAAACTAAACGTGATATACATCATATATTTAAATACACAAATATGTTATAGAGATATATGTATGTATATATTATATATTTTGCGGTTAATTCTTGATATGTTTCAGATGATTTACGAGAGATAAATGGAGAAGAATTACAAATTGGATTTTTACCGAGGCATACAGCTGCATGGGTAGCAACTTTATGTGATAGTGGCATATGCAAATTCAAGGCGACTATACAACCGAAGGGAACTCTTGCATTTGCTGCTGGGCAAACTAAGAACACTGTACAGCTTGCTCTGCATGTTTACGAGGTAATAATTAGTTTAAATTAATACTAATTAACTAGTTTAATAAACTATAGTTATATAGCTGTAGTGTAATATTATATGTCATAAAATGTATTATATCCGTGCTTTATAGGCATGATTGGAATGTTATATATGTGTGTGTGTTGTGTGTGTTTTCGTATAGCATAATATATACAGAACAATACGAGTATTGAACATCACAAATACGATTACTAAGTAAGAATATTATTGTTGTCATTATGAGAATTTTCAGGGACCAAAATTCTCGGAACTTAGTTCAAGAGATTTAAATATTATGGAATATTCGGCTTTTAGTAATGTTTTGCGTGTGATCCAACGTAATTACGGACTATGGCGTCTTCAAGAAGTGCTTTCTAAACATAAATGGCCTGACTCTGCAGAAACCGAATTCGTTTATTGTAAGTTTATACACATTATATGTATCCATAGAATGTACATACTTAATCAACACATAATACTTTTACTTAATAACACACACACACATATTTAATCAACTCGTGAGTGATTATAAGTGTTTATACTTTCCAGTAAGTATGTGTATATATATGCATTTGATGAAGTGCGTATATGTATATAATTCTATTGTATGTACAGGTTCTTCAGCAATTGGGACATCTCTCAATTCGAAGTTTCTTGCTTCATTTTCATCAGCTGCTGGCCGTAAAGCCGTTTCTGACGACGACTCTTATGAATCAGACCCTGAGGTATGTGTATGCATGTATTCACACGTGTACATGTGTGTATATGCCTTGACATGTGTCATATATTGCAGTGGGGTTGTTGGACAGCAGCAAGCGAGCAAGCAAAGCCGTCGATTCAAGTTCTTTTTCCAACCATCGATTGTCTACGAACTGCAAAATGGGGACCTTCCTCTTTCAGGGGGGTTTTATGCTTCGCAGAAGTGAGTGTTAAACATAAACATACACATATAATCTACATACACACTCATGTGTATATACATATGGTTTTTTTAAATATGACAGAGAACTTGGGAGAGATTGAAACCATCGGGGTTGCTTTACAACGCTGTTCCATATCCTGCTAGTAGAGTTGGTATTCCAATGCATGTCAAGGTTTGCTTTCTCTCCTCTCCCTCTCCTCCCTCCCTTCTTCTAGTCTCTCTACTATTCTTTCGTATGAAGTTACTATGTCTTCTACACTGTGTATTACACTTACAGTAAATATTTTTATATAGCGTATATAAAGTATATACACTATATATATAGGTTGCACGAAGGCGATTTCAGTCTAAATGCTCCAAAGAAGCTTTCGGATGGATATATTCAGGTTCACACAACTTCAGTCCAGCGGCATGGGGCAAGTGTGCAAACAAAACAAAGTTAGTATACAATTCACACGCACACACACGTGTTATATAGTTTTTGTCATATATATACCCACACACAACTCTGGCGATTAACTCATCGATCTTTGTGATTTAATAGCGAAGAAGATAACCAACAACATGCAAGACTACACATTTGCAACTACGAACTTGGGATAATCTTCATGGAGCCTCCGACAGCACTAATGGACGATGGAGATTCGTCGAAGAGAAACCAACGATTGAGATTCGACGAGGTTTCTCTTCCTTTTCTAGTTCCTGCACCCGAGTACTGTTTGTCAGATAGACCAGCAACTGGCAAGGTATATGTGTATATACATGGTCGTACATATATAGATATATGTAATTTACCTGTTTTTTTGTTCTATGTATGTATATCTGTTTGCTGTTCTCTTTAACTATGTATAATATATAAGTATAACATTATTAATTCAATATATATTTATATATAATGTTATGTTACCTACTATATATTACTATTAATGAACTCAATAACTAATTATTATTATTTATAGGCGATTTTTGAGCTTGTTCAACAACTAGGCGAGGAAGAAAAGTCTGTTTTAAATGAAGGTGGCGAGTTGGACAGTGAACTTCCGTCCGAGCTGGAGTCCGTACAGGATACAGAGGAAGATGACACGGGTTCCTCAGGACCGTATTCAGAATCTCTATGGAATCAACTAAACCAAGAGGTCAGTATGACCTTTTTGATATAGTATATATATTAATGATAGTTAATATTAATATATAGAATTATGATGGGTGAGCAACTGTAGTGGGTTTTATCAACTCCTCATACCTGTTGTTATTGGTTACAATCCAAGTAATTAGTGTTGGTCAAATCAAATACACACTTCTCCAAGTTTCAATTTGAAGTCTACTTTTTGAAATCAATCAAGAATTTGTTATACATCATGAATACGATCCAACCCATGAATAAACATATGATCAATCGAATCAACAATGATATTTAACATATTTGAAAAAAAGTTTATCCATCATGCTTTAAAAGGTGGCAAGAGTTGAAATCAATTCAAAAGCATGACCAAAACTCGTAAACACCAAAAGGCTGTTTCTAAAATATCCCCTTTTAACTATAAAAACTAAATTAAACTTAGTAAACTGAACCTAATCAATTTAATAAATTATCAAAATTTAGAAATGGATAAATATCTTTTATTGTAACATGTTGGTAATTCATATAAAATCTTAAAGATTCATCAGGCATGGGAACCAAGTGAGGTTCGCATACCTATGGACTTCGTGATGGATGACACACCCACTCATTGGTCATATCAATAATAATTGTGAACATTGCCAATAACTTTTTCAATTACCTACATTGAATCGGTACTTTAAAAGGCTTTGCATTGTAAATACGTATATAATGTCAAGTCTTCACACATGCACCTTAGAACAAATCAAATTTGAATAAATCTACATATTGTTACTTAAGTTGTTCGATACAATGTGTTAGATACTTAAGTGACAGATCAAGTATTTGAAAATGTTAATAAAAACACCACCCCAAGATTAAAATTAGACACCATCTAAATGTGATGGATGTCAACTAGGATACAACCCTCCCTCCCTCCCTCCCTCCCACCCTCCCACCCTCCCTCCTTCGCCCTCCCTCCCTCCCTCCCTCCTTCTCTCTCTTACACATCACATACCTACCAAGTATATCCAAGTGCTCAACACGCTCAACAATAAATTTGATTAGGTTAACCTTTGTTGTTTCAATTCTTCCTGTCATGAATCCGTAAATTTCAACTACCTGAAAAATATATGGTCACTAACTTAGATGTGGTGGATGTTAATTAGGATACACATCATATGTCTGCCAAGTATATCCAAGTGCCCAACACGTTCAATAATGAACTTGATTGGGTTGACCCTGTTGTTCCAATTCCTCCTATCATAAATTCATGAATTTCGACCACCACAAGCAAGAACTAGAGCAAGTGCAAGAGAATTTTGTGGAGGTGGTTCACGAGGTTGGCCTTGAGGTGACCCATGTGCAGGAGGTCGACCACGAAGGGATTGTTGTGTTGGCACATATGCAGTAGTGTCGACACATATGCAGCAGTGTCAACCTTCATTAAATCAGCACGTTGAATAGAAGGAGTAAATAACTTGAGGGGATCATGGCTCACTAGGCACCAACTCAAATCATTGAGTTAGTGCAAAAGCATCCTTTAATGTGATAGGACGAAGAGCTTGAACATACTGAACTTAATGAGTTTAGACATATTAAGATATGCATGCTGAGTTAAATCCTCGAATATAATATTGAATTGCATAATAGTTGTTATATCGCATGTAATTGTTGAATGAATCCTTAACTTTGTCAAATACATGTTTGAGCCATTTTGTTAACCGATTATTATTGGCTTGAATCTCCGTAACCAATTTATTATACCATTTGAGCGTTGAGCCCTCCAAACATATAAGGAACTCACTCTTTGAGAACATGACCCTCGTCCTAACCATGATAACAAATAATGACTTGGAAATTATCAAACTAGTGGCATCTCCTGGACCACCACAAAAAGATTAGGGTCGAACCCTTGAATTTATGGCCTACGAAGAAGACGGAGGAGTATTGAAAACATATCCTGAATAAGAAGCTCAAGCCGGGGAGAGAATAAATCCTCAATAAAGGACTCTAATGACTTAATTTGTGCATCCATAACAATTACAATAATACTAAAAGCCGTGTCCACATTCATCATCGTAAAAACAAAAAAAAAAAATAAAAATAAAAATAAATAAAAAGGTGAAAGACAAGGGATACCCAAAACAAATAATAATGCACTAAACATGATCCTTTATTCAGTCAAACCCTGATTATATACAAGAGGCCTCCTGCCACATGGCATACATGCAACACATGGTGCTAACACATCCATGTCACTACTAATGTATATACACATGCATATATACAATATCTTACAACATTATATATAATAATTTCAATACTATATATAAATGAAAACAGCAGCACCTCTTTAGAATCTGTTATCTACATTATATTTAATAAACAATTTAATACATATATATTTATATTTGTCAAGTGGAGTGTGTTTTCGCAAATTTTCTTAGTGGCATAAATCACACGTATATAATGAATATGCAAGTGTTAACACGGCCTGGATGGATGAAGCACACACATATACGCACGCACACACACACATATACAAATCACTACTGTAAATTACAAATATTTTGTTCACAAATATGATAAAATTGTTATAGACTATACTTATAGTTTCGTTATAGTATATACTGTGTATATATTCCATATTTTTTAAAATAATAATAATAAGCAATTTTTATTTTGGTAAAATCATATTCCATGGATTAATAAAAAGGTAAAAAAGAATACAAAACGCTAATTAAGCGTTAATAAAACAATATACACATACTTAGCTGGTGCGTCGATTATTTTCTGTGATGCCTTCGCTTTAACTCTGCTCGTTGCCTCTTCTCATCTTCCCATTCTCTATCGTACATCCTGAAAGAAAATACACACGTGTGTGTGTGTGTGTTGTGTGAGAGAGAGAGAGAGAGAGAGAGGGAGAGAGGGAGAGAGTACAGCTATATAATAAGATATATTATAAATCATTGTATATGCGTATTATACATGTAAATTTATGTGCATGAATATATAAAGAGGAGCATATGCGGACAGCGTCTAAACCACTAAATGCTGCTATAGCTATGCTGCTATAAAATAATCTAAGTTATACACATGATATTATACATGTGAATGTATTCGTGTATGTCTTATATATATTACATTGGTCAATAAGCTGTACATTCACAATTCTCTACACGATGTCCATCGTATATAAGTGACATATATAAGAATATAATACATGTAAAGAGACAACGTGTGGCATATAATGGAGAGAGAGAGAGATCCACCTAACATATTGCATACATATGTATGTGTATATACACAAGCTTACTGTTCATGCTCCCGTCTTGTAAGTTTAGAAGGAACGTCTTTGGGATGCATCTGCTCCATATATACACTCCGCGGCTGTGGCTGCGGGACCACAGATTTCCTATCTCTGTCCACGTATTGTTGTTGCTGAGCAGCTGATGACACATAAACAGTCATTACTTGAACATTACTTTACATCACAAAATAGTAACTATTCTTAGCATATACTGCATACAGACTACCAGAAATATACGCATGCGTGCAGCACGAGCCTCTCCTTTTATAAATACACCATTATTAAAATACTTGAAGTTATGTATATATACAGATATGCACACACTACATACATATTTCTAAGTATGTAATACATGGTGCATACACATAGTTCTACATATTACATTATTAATGTATCTTACGTGATGGAGGAGGTAAAAAGGGATCAACTCCTGAAAGATGGTCTCTTTTTAGCTTCCTTCGTTTACCACTGCTTTCAGCGTCCTCTTTTGCAAGTCTCTCACGTTCACGCTCGCGCTCGCGCTCTTTTTCTGCCTATATAAATGTTAAAAGAATTAAACATCAGTAATATCCCAAGTATATAAACTTCTATATGCGTTTGTATGTGAGGGTGTAATTATAGGTGTGTGTGTGTGTGTGTGAGAGAGAGAGAGAGAGAGAGCATTCATATATGTACTCACTGCTTGCAGCATGCTATATGAAATTTATAAAAGGTTGTTATATCACTGTTAATGAAGTTAGATTAGTACTAGTATTCTTACCTTTAAGCTCATCAACTCTCTCTCATCCCGTTTACGATCCCTCTCCTCCGCGTCCCGTCGTAATCCATCGTCAGTTCTCCTCTTCTCGTCTCTGTGTGGTGACACTCTTTGTATCATTCTCCTTCTGTCTTCCTCCTGTTTCATTACTAGTTAAATATACGGTAAGCGAGTTAATGAACATGTCCATACATAGCTTTACAATTAAGTTCACACACTTATAAGCAATTGTAGGCATACCTCTCTCCGACTCGACATCGAATGAGGCGCAGCATTGACCGGAAGAGGTGGTGGTGGGGGCAATCTCTCCTAGAGAAAATAGCAAAACCATGATACTTTCTATTATATTATACTACAATACTACATAATATAATATCATCATTATTTAATACAGAACTTATATTTATTAGAACCATGAAGATAGTATAGTTAAAACTACCAGAAGAAAAGATATGGAACCATTAGGGAGGTGCATCTAGAGCAATATAAGAGCTTAAACACAAGTCTATAAATGCAGTAGTTTCATAAATACAAATATAATAGCAGAACACATTGTATAATGTATGATGACCTTATTAACACAAATTTAAAAATCTAGTTAAACGCGAAACTCTACATATAGGCAGATTTACATATGGACCTGCGTTTAGTGCGAGTCTCTCTATAATATACGCATAAACACTATTAGCCCTTACTTTCTTTAGTATTATACACGAAATGCCAAATTATGATATGAACACCACACGCTTACTTGTCTATCTTCGACGTGTTCCTCATTGTGACGTATACTCCTCGGTCTCTCATCCTTGTCTCTGCTGCTTCTTTCATGATTCCACTCCGAGTTTCTGTTTTCTCTCGCTTTCTTATCAGAAATATACCTGGAAAAAAAGCAAAGATAAATAATAACCAATATATATATATATATATATATATATATATATATATATATATATATATATATATATAAGTCATACACTAAACATAGTACTCATATATTATACAAATTGAAATACTATATAATGAACCTAAAGAGTTCTCGGTGTGTATCTCTCTCTCTATATATTTATATAATCAAGGGATATATATCATTTTTATCTTCCTGAATCTCTCATAAGATACTTACTCTTCTCGGTCCCTGTGGTCCGTCCGATCTCGGCTTTTGTCAACAATCGGGCGGTCCTCATAATTGCCGTGCTCGGCTGAACGGGGCCTGTCAGAGGTTAACCATCTTTCCGAAGTTCGAATCTCACCCGCTTCAGGGTGAGAAGATTCTCCCTTCATGGAATATTCCCCTTCCTCCTTTTAGCATTCCTGTTGTCATCGTCGGTACTTCCTGCTCTCTTTGGCCTCTCTTTGTCACTAAAATGCTCCTCCTAAACAAGATCAACAAAGTTTGTATATATATGTGTGTGTGTGTGTTGTGTGTGTCTGTGGTATACACGCATGTACACATATGGGCCTGCATGTATGTGTTATATGCATAGTGTGTGTAAGTTTGAGCGAGAGTCACTTGACAATTACACGCTAACTAACGGAATTCGTGCACATGCGTAGACACATATAGTATATATTATGGATATAAACACACACATACATATATACATATATAAATATATAGAGAGAGAGATGCGAAACAGGAGCTTATATGTACTAGCTATATACTTACATGCAGGACATACAAAGAATCTGTTTGGAGAGCGAGAGATGCGAAACAAGAGCTTATACGTACTGACTATATACTTACATGCAGGACATATGAAGAATCTGTTTTTATACACACGCGCATAATGCATTAAGATGTAAGTGTTTACCCTGTGAGAAGGTGACTTTGAAGAATAATTCAAGTCTTGAAAAGCGTCAGTTTTGGGATTCGTAGTTACTTCTGTTCAGAAAATATTAGCTAAATGGTAATAATTTATATACATTATTTCACAAATAATACATAACACCTTAGCAATATTAGCTTATATTAATATTTGATATTTTCATATAACATCTTCTATATGTCAGCTATACTTGTTAAATAAATGATATATGATATTAACTTAGTATTAGCCTATTAAATCCTACTGATATCGTATATTAATAGTGCATGGATAAACTATATATTATACAAAAGAATACAAGAGTATACAATATGTATGCAGTTATACCTGTACGTGACTTTGGAACTTCTACAGCCCGAGGTGGAATAGATAGAGCACGGGTTGGGGTGTCTGCTTTCACCTGTGTTTATACATAAACATTAAAGTTATTTATACACACAGAGACCCTCTCTCTACACACACACACACACACACATGTTACTACTACATGTAAGCACAAAAATACCTTGTTTTGAACTTCTTCACGAGGTGTTTCAGGTTTACTCGATCTTGCAGATGGTGCGGCGGCCTTCCGTTGTTGACGAGCCTGAAAACGCATATGAATATACACATGTATGCACCCACACTCATACTATATGTATTCATGGTTATTCGTACTATTTGTATACTCTATTTAAGTCATTGTACACAAGCACGCACACACCTAAAAGGAATCGACACAAAATATGTATCTATCTATATGAACGCCTGAGCATATTTCTGATTTACTAGAAAACTACTATATGCATACACACAGAAGAACAATCATATTAATGAAGATACCATATGTATTTGAATCCATGTACAGAACCATATGTACCTACATGCATGTATCTTTATATCTTATGCCAGTAAATGTATAATCTATAGTTTAGATGAATTCATGAGTGTATGATCACAACCAAAACACACAAGTAATATATATAATATATCTTTGTATCCGTGAATAATATTATGTCTATGATATGTATGTAGATGTATAAAAACATAGACATAAGACGTATAAAGACGCATAAAAATACACATACATAGACGGACATTACCTCAACATCGTCCTTCGAAGTACGAGTTTCTACACCGTTGGCTTCGCTTGAATTAGATTTATGTTTTAGCTGAGGTGATTGCTTAGGCTTTTGTGGAACCTCTGTTCTTGTTTGATGTGAAACCTCCCTTGAAACCTCGTCAGGCTTGTGTGATACCTCGGGTGCTGGCTTTGACTGAGGAACTGGTGGTTTGAGATCGATATATCCCATGGTAAACTCCTCGTCCGTCATCCACGCACTCTGAAAGATAAGCCACACAGATTATACATATACAAACATACATACATATACACGTAATCATTCCTATAGGACGTTTTCTAGGTGAGTATACATGTTACTAAGTTAATGCTGTAATTTCGTAGCAGTATTGATATTACTGCTATCGATATTTACTAAATAATCAAATTACGAGCGCGCGCACACGTATATGCGAGATGTATCTGTACAAATATACAGAATACATGTATGTATGTACCTTACGGTTCCCTAAGGCAGCTGAGACTCTTACAGCTAATACTTTGAGATCTTCACGGTCCTCTTGCTTGATTTTATTCACCTGTAAAGGAAACAATTAGAAACTATTTAAAACTGATATACTTTATGTATATTTATAATGTCAAGATTTAAGTATAAATTTTAGAGTTTATATTAACTATACATATATTACAAAAAAAACTATTGGAACACAATATAGGTTTTATCAAGTGTTAGTATTAGGTTTTAGACTCCTCTCTCTCTCTCTCCCTATCTATCTATTTATAAACACATACACAATATACATATCGTTTTCTTACCCGTCTCTCAAGGTTTACTCCAGCTTTTTTAGTAGCAGGGAATACACTAGAAATTGTAATTAATACTTTGAGCGCATTGCGTATCTCCATGTACTCGGGGGACTCCAAACATTGTACTAGTACCTTCGTTAACCTTTGATTCCATTTCCAGTGTATCTGATATGTCAAATTGCACAATTAGTTTAATAATCCTAGTGAACTCCTATAAAAACTACTTAATATATTAATATTTGATCTAGTCTAAAAGTAACAACACATACGAAGTTTATAAAAGTTTAAGATTTGAAACACGAGTGTATCTCTATACATGTATAAATAGGTCGTATATAGCTTCGTCATTAAACGTGCTTACATACAAAAAACTATCTGCATATAGATACGGCAGATGCAAGATGATAGATCCAGCCAATATACATCTTACAACTAGTTTAATAATCAATAGTTGTAACTATTCAATACATTCATATAACCATTTAGTACAAAAAGTATTATATATTAATAGAGTTTTAGAAAAGTGCATCTATGTTATGCATATTAAGTCCATTAAGAATTAATAATATGATTAGTTTAACAGATAAAGAAAACCCGTGCATAATGACACGAATGCATGTATCTTTGTAACTGTGCGTATTTGTGTGTGTGTGTGTTGGTAAAAGGCAACTAGCGATACCACAGTAATTTGGTATCTGTATATATACATGTTTAGCTTGCTTATATACATACATAGATATACGTAAGGCTCGAGGTGAATACTTACTCGAACAAATTGAGAGAAAGTTATGCGTGGACTATTAGGATCCTTAAAGGAGACGTTAAAACCGGGCATATTTGCACACTCACGATCGTATATAGCTTCGTCATTCTGCAAAAGTGGAAAGGTAGCTAACAAAAGTGTTAACGCACAAAAACACATATACTCATTAAGTCCTGCTTGAATATAATAGATGTACAGTATAAGAGATGTACGAGTATACAGACTTTATACGTGCACAAGCCCACGCACAAGAGAGAAAGAGAGAGTACCTAATGTGTATTTAAGTTACATATATACATAAATATACATTATGTGTGCAAGTGTGTACCTTCCAATGATATGCCATTTTGAGAGTTTCAAGTAGGAACTTTCCAAGCCTGCCTGCTTCGTATTCAGTACAACACGATATCATGGGTTGCAATGTTCTGCATATGAGGCAATCTATGTGGCTAACTGTGTTGAACAGTGGTGTACCAAGCGAATGAAGTGTTTGAACAAACTACATAGAGAGAAATAAAAAGAACATTAAAATCTTTAAATATATACACTTTTTAAATAGTATATATCTAAACATAAAAACATGTATATACAAAGATATGAAAATATATAGACATTAATACATACCTTTGCGCAGTAAACAGCGTCCACCATGTTGAAAACGCATCTAGGTAAAATACATCTTTGTAAAAACTCCATGTTTGCCTTCAAAGCGTCCACGCAAGAAGAAGAGGTTAACCATGTATCCTTCTCACGTAGTAAACGCGTGTGAATACTCCCCACGTTGGTTTCCTGTTTCTGTAGATCCGTGCTTAACTTCTCCAGTATATCCTACACCGTTAAATAGTTAACAACCCGTAATCCTCCCTCCCTCCGTACCCCCCGTCCTCTCAATATTTACCTGTATTTTTTCCTTGTCCTTTTTCCTTTTGGCAATAGCCGTGTATGAGTTGTCCGTACTTTCTTCTAGTACTTTTAATGCAGTCTTTTGTTTTGCCATCTCAGCGTCATATCGTTTCCTAAAAAATAAAAGCAATTAGTTGGTAAAATTAAGTTACTAGTAAGCGTTTACTAAGGCATGAATACGTGTGTGCGTGTGTGTTTTATCTTGAATTGTTACCTGGGGACGTGTAAATCGTTTAACGATAAACCCCAAAATGTTAAGTAAAGTTGCGGCGAGAGGTTTGCCCATGCCTTTTGAGGCAGCATAGAGTGCACGGTTCCAATAAGCTCAGACCATCTGTACAATGATTAAAACAATCACTACACTTCGCATAGCTCATACATTAAATGGAATGTGTGTGTGTGTGTGTGTGTATAACGATACACATAAATTTTATAAGCTAGCAACGAATAAACCAGTCTATAGGATATGATAAAAATAACAACAATATAAGCATTATTAATCAAAACATAATAAATTAGCTTACGTTGTAGTCTTACGGTTGTTTCCGAGATCTAGAATGAGTTCTTGTGAAGTATTATGCTCATTTTCTGTGCCTGTATTTTTCACCGGTTTGAAAAGTGATATGACAGGCCTATATATAAGAAAAGCCACCTGAATAAGAAGAAAAAGAATAGAAATTAATTGCTTTATCATTAACATCTAGAGTCATAGTTAGTTAAAATAATTATAAAAATAGGACAAATACAGCAATATCTAATAGTGTATTATATTAATGTTATTTAATCGATATGGTTAAACTATAACTACGCCATTTATATTTATAAGCATGTATTATACTTGCATATTAATGTAGCTATACTATATAACATTCTATAATTAGTATACATTTCATTATGATTTTTTTTTTATTACCTCGGGCTCAATGTGATACTTGTGTACAAGGTCATCAAGTGATGGTACAAGTTGAGCATATGCAGAAGGTGGTGAAACAGCTACAGTTAGAAACTCTACGTATTGTAGAAGTGCACCGTGGCATCTATCATATTGCTCGCTCAACACTTTTATATGAGTAGCATCTGCATTGTTGATTATACTGCGAAGAAAAAAACGTAACAATATTAATCTCTCTCTATATTTTATATACACATAAATATTAGTTAGCTAAAACTTACTTAGTTCTATGTTGAGCGATTAATAGTACCAATGGTAGTGCCAGTTTTGGTTCTTCCTTTGATAACAATGCATCACGTAGCCTGTTAGTTGATTTCAAGAAAGCCTGCAAAACACATAAAATTAACATATTGTATTCATCCTATATAGATATCATAGTATATATTGACAATACAAGTGCACAGACTCTTACATGATACAATATAGTACATTACATCTGTGTACGTTTATACACAGACAAGCAATAAATAACAAATAGTGTAAACCGTTTAATACAGATATATACTATTACACATACTTATACTGTATACATAATATATTAGACATACCTTATTATTTCTACCATACGCCGTAGCTTGATATCGCAAAGTCTCACCACCGGACATTGCCTCGAGTTGATCCTCGGTGACATTTTCCGTATATTCAATGTTTGCCATTTGCTGCATCAACTCCTGCATATAATTATAAACATAAAGATTAATCTCACTATAACTAACATATAGTAAAAATAATATCAAATATATCCAGATTTGTCATTTCTCATTTGCTAAAATCTAAGTTTAAACATACCTAGAACTATGTGTATGCGTTTAATAGATGCTGTTACATAATATACCCTACCAATGTTATAAATAGCATACGATACATAGAAAGGTAAATGTCACACACTATATACTATCCATACCACTATGAAGTTGTATATGTATAGATGCTACGCTACAGACAATATTAATTTTACTATTGTATGAGCATGTTGTACACATACAAAAATATATGCATGTATTTAACATTCGTAACTTATATAATCATATGCTAGATATATGTATACTATTATGCAATATATTATAAATAGTTATATATGAATAACAACCTGAAGTATAACTAGCTCGATTCCTTCACCCTTTTTAAGCTGATTTACCAGATACTGAAAAAGACCCTTGAGTTCCATGGACGGATACTTTTTACACCTGTTGAATGTGCAAAATCGATTAAATTTTACCAGTAACAAACAGTCATTCATACGCAAATGCACACATAAATGCAAACGCAAATAGAAACTCCAGACACACCAAAACATGTATATTGCACATGTATACAGATAAATAAGATGAAACTTACAAGTGTCCCCAGAAAGAAGCGAGTGATTGTAACCAATCAGAAAGGTTTAATCCGTCTTCCTTCAGTTTGTCACGACCACTTTGTGCTAAACGCTCCAAGACTACGTACTCTAGAACGTCATACTCTAACTGAATAGCAAAATAAGTGTAAATAAAACTAACTCTCTCTCTCTCTCTCATACACACACGCATTTTACAACCTGCGTAAGGTACTTGAAAGCATCAACAACTGGAGTAATCATATCCTTGTAGGCTTCAATCTGCACATCATTATTAGTTATAGTTCATATGAACTTTGAATATATACATCTATTAAGTTAATTATACTATAAGTATAAAAATATGTAGGTGCTATATGTTCTGTCTCTCTCATATTATGATGCAAAAGACACATGTATGCATGTGCCTAGACACATTCATCATTTAGTATATGTACATAGATACAATGCAATATCGTTTATATGTAGTTGACATAATTATCAAATGAATAAACATACACATACCTGCTGTACAATTGTTCGCAGAACGGTTAAAGGATTTGCGTGCGCTATCTTTGCCACCATACGTCCAAGCTGCTTCAAGTTTTCCTTGGCAAGCCTCTTCAAGATGCGCCTAGTGTCAAGCTGAATAATGAAATATGTTAAACAACAGAATACACGCAACGCCTCTCTCTCTCTCTCTCTCTCTCTCTCTCTGCACTTGTGTGTGGTGCGTGCATATTGTCTCACCTTCGCAGTTTGACGAGCTGAGACAAGTAGTGGTAAAGGCTCGTCATCTTTCTCCCATTCTCCATACAGTTTATAACGGACCTGCAAATATATCAACTTATCATATACATATTCATATGTATGTGCGTACATAAACAAACACGGGTGTTCCATGTGGAATTATCTAGGCTGTGCGTGCTTCGTTTGAATACACGCACACGCATATATATGAATGACTATATATGTAAAAGTAAACTACGTGAGAAGATACCGTGATGTATTCATGTACAGTATAATTTAAAACACATTATATAGATATGTATGCATATTGTGTCAACATCTAGATAATAGACAGTACACATATATACATACATACATACATACATACATATATATATATATCCGTGTGTATGTGTAATATATCATGGTTGTTTCCATTGTTTTCAATACCTCGTAAGGAAGCAGGCTTAAAACGTCCCATATACTAAGGCAAACTGCTGGATTAGCGGGCACGAGTTGTAATGAAGGAAGTAAGCAAGAGCTTAACGCTTCTTCAACCCTTAAACGGGCTCTGTTTAACGCCACTCTCGCTTCTTTGTGTTGCTCAGCGTCTTGTGAGCGTGTTGCAGAGACTGCAGATTGTGCTAAAGTATAGTATGCTCTCAAAACCCTACAAACCTGTACGGATATCAATATATACAGGGCACATAATGTGTCTAGTGATTTATATTATCTGGAACAGTGCATGTCTTATTATATGCATTTATAGACTATAATGATACGTACTCAAATGTGATATAAAATATGATGTATATTTTTGTATGTACTTGTATGCATATATACCTTCTGGAAGAGTAGCACGTCCCGATATAAGTAAGGACCAATACAGGTAAGCATCTGAAACAACTCCTTCTTTAACTCTGTCACAGGTGCTTTCCTATTCAAACCATCCCCTTTACTTAAGTACGCAGGCCTTAAACGGTTGTACATTGGAGCAATTGTATTCTCTATTGCCCTATAAATAAGTCGTCAATAATGCCATCAACGTAGTCTCTTTTTATATAGTTAAATATAGCAACAGCATTAACACTGCAATAGCATTAGTAAATACTTTAAAACTATAAACTGCAATATAATATGTGTAATGCATGTATATGTGGATGAAAAAACATAGATATCCCTTCCTTACTACTATCTCAACAGTGACTCAGTCTCTCTCTCTCTCTCCACCCATCTCTTTATAAATATATGTGTCTGTGTGTATGTGATGTACATTGATATGTCATACATACAATTAAATAAGAAATAGATTACCTCAATATCCCATTCGATATTCGTTCATGGGCAACTGGATTAAGAGAACCAAGCCGATCAAGCAAAACATTCGCATGTTGCCTGACAACATCGATTCAAGTTAATAACTAATTAAACCCCATTTATTTAATAAACTAATTAATTAGACATATCAGTTAACTATAAATACACAGCTAATTGAAGAGCAGATTAAGTAAATTACCAGTCATCTACTACGAGAAAACCATCGAGAAGTCCAAGCTTCTGATTTGTAACGAGCTCCATCGAACGGTCAGCAGTTGCTTCGAGTTCACTATCCAACGGGGCATAGAGATCAATATTTACATCATTCTTGTCTTCCTCCATGAGATCCTTTCCTGTTGCAGCTAAATTAATCTTCCCAATCTTGTTTACCTGTAATAGAATAATTAATGAGTCCATTGTTAAAGTAATATCAAGCTTTTTGTATGTAAATATATGTACTATATACTTAAATAACACAAGTATCTTCTATTCTGCTTAGGGCGTTATTTAGATATATTATAAAACTAGCTACACAATGTTACCTCTTCCATGCGTCTTTTATGAATTTCCTCGTACTGTTCAAGAGCCTCGTCATCTTCAGGTAAAAGTGCACGTATCTAACAAAGAAAAGAAAATTAACAAACATAATTCAACAAGGTCAATCTCTGTATATATGGGTATACAATGCAAATTTATGTACACTATATAATGAACTCATATATAGAAAAGAAGTAAATATGAACTTCACATACAGGCGCGCGCACACGCACACACAAGTCACTTACAGGCTATCCAGGTCGACGAAGTTTGCCTTTATAAGAGTTGCAGCCAATCTGTATAGGCCCGGAGGTACAGATTCTTCAATTTCAGGCCGTTGATAAAATTGAAATTTAAAACCAAGTATGTGGCAAAGATGTGACTACATAAACAAAACATTCATTACGTTAACACAATAACATACTTAAATCTTAAAAGTTAGAATCTGTCTCTCCCTACATACACATGTACAGTTTAAATTTTAAGAGAAACGCACCTTGGGAAACAGTGGTACTAAACTAAGAAAGAGACTGTTTTCCGGATGCATCTCGAAAAATTCCAGAATCTGCATGTTGAGAATTAAGTATCATTTAAATTGAATCATGTTATAATTCATAGTGGCTAAAATAATAATCATATTGAATGACAACATTTCGAAAAAAAAACACTTACAATGTCAAATACCCGATTTGGATCCAGGTCAAACTGTCCAATAAGAGACTGCACGTAATAGACGTTCTGGTTAAAGCGTTAAATATACATAACGTTATGTACATATGTGCGGGTGGGTGTTTTATCTTATATGTAAGATATATATAATAGTACCTTTATAGAACTGACAACGGCTGATAAGCTCTCACTACCTAACTGATCACTCCCACTCTGGCTTAAAAGAGTAAGCTGCAAACAGTACAAGAGAAACTGTCTACATACGAAGTAAATATGATAATATATGATTATATGCGTACACACACACACACATATATATGATATGAACACATTATGGCAACCCACCAGTTTAGCGTATCCTTCACTTTCCTCCCTCAAGAGATTGAATTTAGTCTGCTGATACAAAAGTCTTGTGTTCACTCTAACCTGCAAACAATGCATCAGAACATATTGTGTATACAGATGTCTATATATATAATGCACCTCTTTTGCCTTCAGATCAGGAGCCTTGATTTTGATCATATCAGCTTCCCAGAGAAACTCTGCCTGTAAGAAAAGGTTATAAATGAAGTAATTAAACATGCTTAGCAGCTAAATATACTAGATACTTAAGTCAATACCCACTTCACAACGCTCTTGGAAAATCCGAATCGGAACCACGTTAGATTCCACTAGCCATTTCGCCTGCAAAACATAAGATTATACATAGAATAATATGCAGCTTAACGTGTGTGTATGTGTCTATAACACACACGTGTAAAGATTATATCAATAGCACTATATATTTATATGCAATACAGTCATATTGACATGTATAGCAGAACAATTAATATTAAAACCTACCAATTCTATTAGCCGAGACCGAGAATCTCCTGGTACGGTCAGCTGGAAAACGTAAGGCGCATCAACAGGCAATAAAATAGTCTGCATGCTCCCTCCCTCCCTCTCTTTCTCTCTCTCTCCCGCACGTGAAAGACACATACCTCTAACCCATATGAGCAATTGCATCAGCAAAAACGGAAGCAGTGTCATCTTTAGATGATGGGTCAAGCAAGTTAACTGCGTCAAGAGCAACCCGACATTTATTAACCGGTAGCTCCCCACGAACCTGCGGAAAAATCCACACTATATATATTAGCCTCCCTACCTTTGTATTTACATCAGTGTGTATTATCTAGTGTGTCAAAATGCTACTTTATGTGTATATATGTAGATACACATACCTACATACATGACACTGTGGATTACACAACAAAATTAACAAAAAAATTAAATTACCAGAGTCCAACAGAGCTCATATATGAAGCGTGCTGCGGGTACTTCAAGTGATTTCGTGGGGGAATTCGTAGACTTCCATTCTCGGACGAGCTCAGGGGTCACGTATCTGCAGCATTTTGTTACTCCCTCCCTCCTCCCTCTCTCTCTATCTGTGTGCTTAATCACATACCTGCAGCTTGTCATCGCCTCCTTCGTCCGTCCTGCTCAATGCCGCTCCGCCATCGCTAGGGTTTTGCACAACCCTAGAAGAAGAATATACTGTTCTATGTGTTGCTTACGTGTACTTAAATATATTTCAGTGAGACAAATTATGAATTACACGTGTATGATATATGGGTAATTTAAATAAAATATTTTTGACGTGATAAACTAATAATTAATTAATATAATTAAATCTATTTTATTATTATATAAACATTATATCATCGCAGTTGTATATTTTTGTTAATACTTAATAAGAATAAATTCAAAATATATGTATCATCCTATCGGCTACTTAGTTAGCTTAATCACCACTTAATGATCAGATTATCCCCTCCACAACATGTCACTTCAAAGTCTAAACTCATCAAAACAAACTTAATGAAGATCATTCAGCGAAGCATACCTACTTAACATCGTATTTCATGATACTACATCTCGAACAGGCATCTCATTATTGAATGTGAACCCGGCCTCTCGAATATGCCTGTTTTGGGCATATATGCATATTAAATAAATCGGTGTCATATAAACTCTACATAACATACATATTGAATTAGTGGAGCATAAAACAAGTAAAGCTTGAGTACAATGGAGTGAAAGACACTTGGTTTGGAACAAAGTTTAAGCCTTTGAACAAATTCTTCACCTTGGACAAAGCTACTGTGAGAGTTGGGAAGGAAGATGTTAGCAAACTCCTCAAAGACAACTCCTATAGTAGCTTTGTCTAAGGTAATAATAAAAGAATTTATTTAAAGACTTAAGCTTTATTCTAAATTAAGTGTTTTTCACTCCACTATACTCAATTTCAGTTACTCGATGCTTCACTCGATCATAACAAGTATCAAGTAAAAGCTTGAGTACAGTGGAGCATCTTTTATACTATAGACTTATATCATTTCATAAATTCTTCCATATTTATGTATGAGTGTCCTTCTAGCTTTTAAGGAATATTCTACCTTTTTAATATATTATATATATATTTATATACGGTGTGGCTAGATTTAATGTGGCACAAAGTCTGTCGAGTGGGAAAGTGGGTAAGAATACATGCTTTGCTTAGCTGGAGTTGTAGTTTTTTTTATTAACCCCTTCATAGGTACGTGTATGCATTCTATAACACACGCATGCATCATCTAATCACATGCTCTTGCCAAAGATATGGACGTAATAAGGTGGGTTCTATAGGTTGGGATAAGTGGCTGTGTTATTAATTTTGCTGGTTTATCAATGATGTGGCAATTTGTTTTTGTTTTTTGCTATTGTTGGTGCTAATTTGTGTGGTTTAGGCACTTGATTGTGTATTGTGGCATGTTTGTGAGGGGTTGTGTGTCAAATGATTCATCCATTAGCTTGGCTCTTGTGGTTGTGGGCAACTATAATAGTGTATGGGACAATGAGCAAGGCAGAAGTTATAAGCTACGTTTTCATCTCCTTTTAAGTTATATAGTATATGTATGATCAACATATAAATCATTACGTCTAACTTATTATATATAGTACAGGGGATCTGTTCAGAAAGTATTTATAAATGCATAAATAAGAACCTAGAAATTTTAAAGGTTGTGGAGTAAAGAGGATCCTGTTGCCTCAATTATTCATGCTATCTCTATTGCTGAAGTTGAACATACTCAACAATACATACACTAAAACTTTATTTGATACTAAATAAACCATAAGAATACATGTGATTACACACAAGAGAGAGAAACAAATCTTGGTTAGCACACTTATATATATATGCTTTGTTTAGCATTTGTGTGTGTGTGTGAGTGGTGAACTTGAACTTGTTTATGTTTTTTATAAAAGGGATAGACATGAATGATTTAATATAATATAATTGGGTATTTTCAATTTTATTTATTACATCCAAATAACATATGCCTATGTATGTCTATGCGCATATATAATAAACACTATTTAGCAAAAAATGGGTATATTACTATTTTTAACGTACAAAACTGTAAGCAGGGGATGTGTATCTCAATAGATGAACTCTCTTTCTTCCTTGTATAAAAATGTGTGTGTGTATAGAGAGAGTTCATCTACACATCCTATTATTACTTAATATAAATACAGAAAATTAACAATATGTATATATCCGATATACATATACATACCGTCTCATTTGATAATCTTGATTCTCTATGGCATATCTTTCTAACACACACACAAAATGTGCGCGCGCACATACACAACATACATATATAACATGATTACCCTCAATGCATACATATCACTCTGCAATAATGAGAGAGAGAGAGGAACATGCTGACCATGTTGCTCACCTTCTGGAGGACGATAAAGATTGTGTCCGATGTCTTTGCAATTGTTTTACTCACCATAATTGAATAAAAACAAACAATATATATATAAATATGCTCACCTAGTCAAAAATTGTCCATCTTGATTTTGTTGTTGAATTCAATAAAGATATTCTTGTGACAAAAGTTCTTGTGCACAAATCTTTTAAAGTGAATATAGGAAATTCCTTTAACAATTTTAATTTTTATAATTGATGCATCGTTCTAATCTATAAAGAAAAAAAAAAGAAGTAATTTTTAGAATGAATATAATATATATAACTATTATTCTTGGCCGGATTCGAGACTCCCTTTAAATATATAATTAATAGTCATCATCACATATTTCTTAAGAACTTTCATTTATTCATGGGAATGCAAACGATACATACCCACACTTTGTTATTTAAGTAACAATTTCATTTAAAACTTATGTCCATGCATTATAGTATCATACTATCTTGTTATTTTTTTTAATAGAACATTTTGAAAATATTCCATCACATTTGATGAAGTTGACAGCATATGTGATTTTTTTTAACTTGTGTATGGCTCTAAACATTATACCATATCTATCTTAGAAAATATATGTAAAAGTTTCTATTTTAGTGTTTCAATTTAAAAATGATATTTCAATTTAAAAATAAATTTTTCTTATAAAATCTATGCAAAAGTCATTTTTTTGGTGTTTTTTTAAATTTATATCTACTTTAATTTTGTAAATTTATTCTAAGTGTCATCTTTTAATTAAATGTTATTTTAACTTTTAAAAATGGACTTGTTTATTCTTAAAAATAAACTTTTTCATCGGAGTGGTAAGTAATATAAACATATTTACATGACTTATACATCCTTTATGTTTGATTTATTTTCTCTTATTTAAGACGAGAGTAAAACTTAATAATATGAAATTTATTTAAATAAAGATCAAATAATTTGACTTGTGAAAAATGAATTTTATTAAAAAAGTTAATATTTTATATTTTATCATATTTTACAAAAGAGTAAATCAATTTAATAAGTTTGCATATATCATTTTTTAATCTTTGTTAATGTTCAAACAATGATGTAGCTTTAAGATTCTCTTTAATATGAATTCTAAAATATCCCATTGACACTCGAAATAAACCTATTAAAAGCAAATGTAAAACAAAAAAAACACCAAAAAAAGAGACTTTTTGCACAAATTTTTTAAAAAATATTGATTTCCAAAATTGAAACACCAAAATGAAAAACTTTTATACATATTTTATAAGATAAATATAATGTAATGTTTAAAGTCACACACAAGTTTAAAAAATCACATATATTGTCAAATGCATCAACCTTTAGAATATTTTATTGAAATAAATGTCAAATAGTATAATATTATGATGCATGAATAAAAATTTAAATAAATTTTTGCTCAAATAACAAAGTGTAAATATATCACTTGCATCCCATGAACAAATGAGAATTCCTAAGAAGTGAGTGATAATGGTTATTAATTTTACATTTAAATGAAGTCACTCAAGAACCTTCTTAAATCCGGCCGAGACTAGTGATTATATATATTTATATTTATTTTAGAAATTATTATTATTATTATTTTTGTTACATATTGAAATGATGCCTTAACTATAATAATTGAAATTGTTAGAGGAATTTACTACATTCACTTTTGTACAGGTTGAAACACGTTAGGAATGGACTTTTTCACAAATTTTATAAAAAATACCCATTTTTGAATTGAAATCCCACAAATAAAAATAAGATGCACTATATATATGTACATTATATGTATATATCTAGACCTCTTTCCTACATATCTATGGTGCCAGATACATATA
The DNA here is from genome assembly GCA_003024785.1 of Selaginella tamariscina. NCBI lineage: Eukaryota > Viridiplantae > Streptophyta > Lycopodiopsida > Selaginellales > Selaginellaceae > Selaginella > Selaginella tamariscina. Next base: position 643,231 of record PUQB01000007.1, read on the forward strand.
TTAAAAAGAAATAGAAATATTGCTAAAAGCAGAAAGTCTGGGATTTTCAAAATAAAATCCGAGAAAAGCAAAATGTTTGGGATTTCAGAAATAAAACCCAATAAACAAGCAGAAAATCCAGGATTTCCGAGACAAAATCGGAAAAGAAAACACAAATGCAAAAATCTGAGATTTTCAAGATTAAATCTGAAAAAAAACACCAAGCCTACCTCGTCTCCGAGTGGTGTTAAGCTCCCCTGCATGATATTGTGTCCGTACCATACCCTACATTGTACGGCAGAATACGTCGTTGCGATGCCGTCAGCTATCTAAAGTCAGTATATTCCATCAGTTATCTATATATATATGTATTTTGCAGTTGAGGTAGCGGTCAGCCGTAGCTTCTTGCGAGTGCCCACGGGATTGCGAGTAACCGATGCTTGCGAATGGCAGAGCTTGAGAGGTGACTGAGTAATGTTTTTATTCATGTCTAAGGTTTCTGCGTTTGCCAAGACCGGGCAACGCTCATATTTAATTTTAGTTTTAATTAATAATTTTGTAACTAAAATAAATTTATAAATTTTAATTTGCTTTAGATGATATTATACTAAATATGTTTTTAATTTTCTTTTACTTATAATGCAAAAACATTAATTTTAACTTCATTGTAATTCCAAGTGAAGCCCCAATTTAAACATGGATGAGTTGTATTCCTTATTGCAAAATTACTTTCACAAGATTTAAATTTGTGTTAATGTAAGACTAAAAATTTTAATTTTTTATAAAAAAGATAGTAATTATTTTGAGTTAGTATAATATTGGTTATGGATGCAAACCACTACATAACACAATAAATCTTTGTGAATGTTTTATAAATAAGACATATATGCAATTACAATATTTACAAAAGTGCATCGTTGAAAAATTAAAATACTTGACGATGTGGAAGTTATACATTAGTGGCAATTAAAAATAAATTTCATTATTTAATTTTTTATCAATTCAAAACATATTTACACTTGTTTTGGAAAGTAAGATGCCCACCAGCCTAAATGAATATAAAATTGTCTTACTCAATGTGTTAATGTGTTTGTATAAATTCTGTATAATCAAATCTTAGTACCAAGTGGTGGTAAAACATTCTTTTTTTAAAAAGGTTTTTCTCTTTTATAATAACAAATACATATTGTACATGCTCATATATTATATATGTGATAACTACATTTAAAAGAAATAATGATAAATCATTTGTTTAAGGTTTTTAAATAATTAATGACTTGAATTTATACAATTATTTTAAAATGTTTTATGTTAAAGAATTTGATAATTAAGCTTGAACAAGATATATTAAAATTACTAAACAATATGATTTATAATTTAGAATATAAATTTAATTATAACACATGCATATTTTTTTTTACAAATCTCAAACATCATTATTCATAATTTATGTTTAAGAATGGAAATGACATTATATAGAAACTTTTAAATTCAATTTCACTCAAACCATAAAACAAATATAAATAAACCTTTAATTATAATGGGTGCATCCATGATAAAATGAAATATAATAAATGAATTTGTGTGTATTTTAAATAAAGAAAAACAAAGTAATGTAAGAGTACATGTACGAGAGATAATAACATTTTAAACTATAACAAAGTCTCACTAATAATAATAAAACATGTAAAATTACTCTATATTTATAAATAAAAAAATTTCCTATTAATTTTGTACATTTTAATTATGTCATCTTTATAATTTATATATTTTTGACTTTAATACATTTATTTACATATAGGTGTTATGATATTAATCAATTTGATATATTATGTATTTTTTTACTTTAACATGAATTAAAAAAAATATGTTTATTGAATAATTTAGCAGTGTTCTTTCACATATAAATTATAAATAAGAATCTTAAAGTATATTGGTTCCTCTTCATTCATCGTAAAAAACAAATAAATTATATTATACCTAATTATTTAAAGCTTTCAATTTTTTTTTAATCCAAATGAAAAACTTTTAACAAAACAATATTTCGACAAAATATATACATGTAAAAGTATATTCATAAGTACCTCGCTCTTTTATTTACATTTACAACTTATAAATTCTTTATAATGCTTCATACGTGTAATAAATATAACATTTAATCTATGTAGAACATCATAATAAGTTCAATGTTTATTATCTTCTTTACAACATTCAAAACTTTAACTATATGTTCATTAGTTAAAACGATATTTTTAATTCTTAAGAACAACTACTACAAATGAGTAATAGTATTAACATTCATATAATCATAAAGAAAACATTATATATAATGTGTTTTTCCAATAAAAACATTATATTTTACTTTTATATTAAAATTAAAACTATATTCATTAAAAGAATAATAGAGAGACTAGAAAAGGAGAGAGGGAGAGAAGGAGAAAGCAAACCTTGACATGCATTGGAATACCAACTCTACTAGCAGGATATGGAATAGCGTTATAAAGCAACCCCGATGGTTTCAATCTCTCCCAAGTTCTCTGTCATATTTAAGAAAACCATATGTATATACACATGAGTGTGTATGTAGATTATATGTGTATGTTTATGTTTATCACTCACTTCTGCGAAGCATAAAACCCCCTGAAAGAGGAAAGTCCCCATTTTGCAGTTCGTAGACAATCGATGGTTGGAAAAAGAACTTGAATCGACGGCTTTGCTTGCTCGCTTGCTGCTGTCCAACAACCTCACTGCAATATATGACACATGTCAAGACATATACACACACATGTACACGTGTGAATACATGCACACACATACCTCAGGGTCTGATTCATAAGAGTCGTCGTCAGAAACGGCTTTACGGCCAGCAGCCGATGAAAATGAAGCAAGAAACTTCGAATTGAGAGATGTCCCAATTGCTGAAGAACTGTACATACAATAGAATTATATACATATACGCACTTCATCAAATGCATATATATACACGTACTTACTGTAAAGTATAAACACTTATATTCACTCACGAGCTGATTAAATATGTGTGTGTGTGTGTGTGTTGGGTGTGTTTCCTTATAGCATATTATATACAGAACAATACGAATATTGAACATCACAAATAATATTACTAAGTAAAATATTATGTGTTGATTAAATATGTACATTCTATGCATACATATAATGTGTATAAACTTACAATAAACGAATTCGGTTTCTGCAGAGTCAGGCCATTTATGTTTAGAAAGCACTTCATGAAGACGCCATAGTCCGTAATTACGTTGGATCATACGCAAAACATTACTGAAAGCCGAATATTCCAAATATTTAAATCTCTTGAACTAAGTTCCGAGAATTTTGGTCCCTGAAAATTCTCATAATGACAGCAATAATATTCTTACTTAGTAATCGTATTTGTGATGTTCAATATTCGTATTGTTCTGTATATATTATGCTATAAGAAAACACACAACACACACACACACACACACACAACACACAACATTCCAATCGCCTATAAAGCACAGATATAATACATTTTATGACATATAATATTAGTACAGCTATATAACTATAGTTTATTAAACTAGTTAATTGACAATAATTTAAATTAATTATTACCTCGTAAACATACAGAGCAAGCTGTACAGTGTGCCCAGCGCAAGAGTTTCCTTCGGTTGTAAAGTCTTGAATTTACATATGCCACTAGCTACCCATGCAGCTGTATGCCTTGGTAAAATCCAATTTGTAATTCTTCTCCATTTATCTCTCGTAAATCATCTGAAACATATCAAGAATTAGCAACAAATATATAATATACACATACATCTATATCTCTATAACATATTTGTATATTTGAATATATGGTGCATATCACGTTTAATTTGGAAGCTGCATATGCTTACATGCGTACGTGTGTGTATACACTATGTTTAAGTGAACATGCATGGCCACACGCACACAACATACCTTGTTCAAGGAAGTAATCTGCATGCGGTTTTGAGCATGCGGATATGCTTACTGCATTGGATCTGCAGATAAGTCCTTAATCCTTCTCAAAATCACCTGTGTCATGTAAAATTCATATACATATATTTATTATAACAAAACAAGTACATATATATTACTAATGATACATTAGTTTATTATATACTATTATGAACGCACCTGTATGATCACGGGTTGGCTATTTACAAGTGCAAACAGTTTACGTAATCTAGCACCCTTTGAATCTGCTTTAGGGTGAAACCTGTGACATATTCCAACCACAGAGCTCGAAACCGTACCCAGAAACTTGTCTAAAACCTGGTTTAACAAAGCATTAGTGGTTATTACATAATACCTACTTAACTATGAATATGAATACTTATATGAGTATTTTATACAGTTCCATCACATTGTATATATGTATACATGGTTTACTTCGGGTCTAGGCAATGGTAATTCGTGAAACCCAGGAACCGATGAAACAATTGAAACAGAACTTACAGAAGCTTTCGAGAACTCATAGTTTACCAAATCAATCTTCCTTGGCGGAATGAAATCAATCATTGCGAAGAGTCCCGCCGCTGCTGCGCATGGGAAGCCGCAATCGAAGTTCACGCGGCGGGATTGCAAGAAATCTTTCAAGAGGAGAAATGCAATTGCCCAGTGAGATTCCGATGGAACATCCTTCACCAAACACGAAATAAATGCAGCCAATTGAGGTGCAAAATCCACTGTTGTCTCCATGGATGTCTGATAAAAGAACACATATATATACGTAGACGTATATGTATATATGTACGAAATCTCTCTATATACATATAGATAGAGTTTCTATGCTAGACATACCTATCTTGAGCTCAAATCCGCCATAGCCTATTAAGTAAACCTGAAATTTGCTACAATGAGAGCTTGCGCGTGAATGTACAGCTAGAATATGTCATTTCTATGCTAGAAATACACGAAATCTATATATTGAGAGCTAGAAATACCTGCGGTTTGTATTCATAGCCGATCAAGAACAGAATGAATCCAATATAAAAACCTGAAATTGCATGAATGTATAGCTTGACTCGGCCGTTTCTATGCTAAGAACACATCAAACCTGTGAATCTAGAGCTAGAAATACCTGCAATTTATGTATTTTCAGCTCGAATCCGCGAAGAAAACTGTGTATGAATATGCCATGGCGCCACTTAGAATTTCCGAACTAGGGTTTAGGGTTCTCCTTAACCCTAATCTGTTGGCATTTCGGGCCCTAGGGCTAATTTGATTATATGTAAGTACGGCCGTTTGATTATATGTAAGTACGGCCGTAAGCTTATTGGATACAACTTTGCCACAAACAGTCGAATATTCGAATTAATTTTATTGGAAGGCCGATGTATCACATTATTAGAAATGATTTTGATGCGATATGTAAGAAAATGTAAATATACATAAATTCTAGTCTTATATTTAAATTTTCCCTTTTTTAATCGAATTTAATTATTTTACACTGTTTAATTGATTATGATTAATATAAAAGGGTTTATATTATATTGTTAAAAGATAAAATCGTGAACTTTTTAGTTATATGAAAAAGAGAGTGCTAATTGGAGGTGGAGTCCAAGTGCTTTAAATATAATTTAAAAATTAAATTATTTTAAATTTACACATATTAATTCATTACAAAACTATTTATATTTTTATATGGATATTATCTATATGTTTAATATGTACATGCGCATTTTACTGTTCATTTAAAAGAATATTCATGCGAATGTGAGAATGATCACTGAATAAGTATATAAAGTATTATAATTTATTTTTAATTATATATTTACAAATGTTATTAAAATATTTATAAATTTAAAATGAAGTTAAATTTTATTATATGGCATGAATGGAATAAAGAGCGATAATCTTTTTGATATTGTAAAAGAAAGTCTTGTCACTAAACAATATTTAAATTTAAACATTGTAAAAGTAAATAATAAGGTTCATGTTACCTCATGAATATTTAGTTGATTAAAAGGTAATACAAAAAACTTAATGAATTATATAATATCGTGTATTATGTGTGTTATAACTATTGTGTTATATTTAATAACAATAATGAATTAAAATATAAGTTATACTAATATTACATATATATATCATCATTTAATATTGGATGGCTAAATAAGATTTACTTATCTGTAATTTAAATTTGTAGTCTTTTTTTATTTATACTTATTTTTATATAAGTATGATAACTCTTATAAGTATGAAATGTCTACAAACATATATAAGACTAGTACGCAAACATATATCAAAATAATTATGAACAAGAGGATTTTCAATGTTGTACTTATATAAAATTAAATATGAATTAAAAAAAAAAATTTCAATATTATAAAAAATGCATGATGTTGAACCTATTGTTTATACAACATTTAAATTGCCATCTTAATTTTGTATTTATTTAGGTTGGTTAAACTTTTTGAATCAAATACTTTAATTAACATTTTCATATTTAATTTTAGTAAAATTAAATATTAAATTATTTTAAAATGCAATTACAATAAGAATCTGAAAAATAAATAATCGAATAACAATTTTAACAAGAGAAGAAAAAGAGAGTTTATAATGTTATACCTTAAATTTAAAGATATCCCAAATTCAAACAAGACTGTTTTGTTCGATCGACAAATTATTCTTAATAAGACCGATTATAAAAATAATTAAAAATTTAATCTCTATTAGTAACTAATCCAAGAAATTTAAAGAAACTAATTAAGCTTTAATTTATATTTTCTAAATTAAATTAGTTATTAACAAAAGCAAATCTTTAAACATTTTTACAATTAATCTTATTAATAATAATTGATTGATCGAACAAAACAATTCTATTCATATTATTAATTAATTATTAAGTTATTTTATTATGTTTTTAAATAATATATCCAAAATTAAATGTTAAGTTGTCCCAAAATGCAATTATAAAAAGACCTTGTGAGAATTTTAAAAATAAATAATTGAATAATAATTTTAACAAGAGAAAAATAAAAATAAAATTTATAATGTCGTATCTTAAATTAAAAAATGTCTCTAAATTGTTCAAATGTTATATAACAATGAATTCGATATTCTACACTTTTTATGACATTAAAAATATTATTCTTATTCATACTTAATTTCATATAAATATGACATTCAAAGTACTCTTGTTAATACTTAATTTCGTATGTTTTCTCAAAACTTTCATTAACCAATTTTGATTGTAAGTCTTCTATGTTTTTTTTTTTGACTCTTTCCTCCGTTATGTGAGTTAGGTAGTGGAATTTATTCTGACCTGTAATAAAATCATAACAAATAAAATATTAATTACACAATTGACTGTAATCTACGTCATACATGGATATACATACATACACCTCATGTGTATATGTTCCATATATGTATATTCATGTGCATGCAGACTTTGTGTGTATGTGTATACATCTAACGTACTTGTGAAGTTAGTTAAAACTTCGTATCTAAGTGTCCTGCTTTCAGAGAGGAACTTGTCTACCGAGTATTTGATACACTTTGAATTCGTGGTTCCTGAGTGTTCACGCTGTACAAAGTAGTGGGGTTACATGTGCGTAATTATTGTATATATTAAAGAGCTCTATGTTTATAGTTAACTATATATGCTACATTAAGTTTTACTGTATAGCAATAAATTAATTGATAACAAAGCTGGACTATTTAAAAGAAAATTACATATTAATATAATTTACCTGCAGCATTTCTTCTTCAGGTCCAATACGAATCATCTCAACTGTGAAGCCAATGTCCGATAGAAGTTACGTATTGCCTGGTAATCCATACGTACGACCTTGCGACTCCCGTAAGGAATATTCTCCCGTTCACGAACACCGTAGATCCTTTCTTCGACGGCTCCGATTGCAGCATATATTCTACAAAAAACAGTAAGTAAATAAATTAAATCAAAAGATATAATTTAATCTATTTTCGTATATATTAGCATATGAACAAACAAGAATGCGTGTTTGTATGCGTGTGTGTGTGTGTTCATATACACAACACATGTATATTAGAATACCAAGTCTTGGTTATTAATGTATATGAATATAAATGTCTTTGTGTGTGTGTGTGCGTGCTTTCTGTTCATACAGAACATGTGTATGTATTGGCAGAAGGGAAATGGGTGTTAACAAGATTGTAACATATTTTAACACATTAACAACATATTTTAATGACATATATGAATTACACGTATACATATATACGTTGTATAATAAATGTACCTGGCCGAGGTACAAATATGACGTTCTTAGCATCCTCTCCTTCTATAACACCATTGTATAGTATAAAAGTACTCTTGCAAACATACAATAATCTGGCACAGTTTTTGCTAACTCTCCTAAACAATATATCGCAACATTTTGCTCTACCTAGTGTGTATACCCTCCCCGGACTTATCTCGAGCTCCCCAGTGAAGGATTTAGTAGACAAAGGCTTGATAATAATCTACATCTTGAATTCTCCATATCTATGCTAAGTTGATGGATATAGCTTCAATCCGATATAAACACCTGAAACATTTTGTTACATACGGACACAGCGAAAGCATGTACGACCATAATCTACCGTACATGTACATATGCATCTGTCATAAGCTTAAGTTATGCAAACTTATATATATATATAAGTTAAATATAAACACACACATTATATATACACGTACTATAGGTATACACCTGTTACAAGCTCAGATACCAATATGTTATGCATGGATGCATATATATCCATAAGTCTATTATGAATGGTTAAATATAACGCATATACGAGTCACGCACATGTGCACTAATATAGTTTCTATGCTAGACATACCTATCTTCAGCTCAAATCCGCCATAGCCTATCAAGTATAGCTTGAATCTGATACAAAGACCTGAAATTTGCTACAATGAGAGCTTGCGCGTGAATGTACAGCCAGAATATGTCATTTATATGCTAGAAATACATGAAATCTATACATTTAAAGCTAGAAATACCTGCGGTTTGTATTCTCTGCCATAGCTGATCAAGAACAGAATGAATCCAATATAAAAACCTGAAATTGCATGAATGTATAACTTGATTATGCTAAGAACACATCAAACCTGTGAATCTAGAGCTAGAAATACCTGCAATTTGTGTATTTTCAGCTCGAATCCGCGAAGAAAACTGTGTATGAATCTGCCATGGCAGCCACTTAGAATTTCCGAACTGTTACCCGTATTTCGGGCCCTAGGGCTATGGCGGGCATCCTGATTATATATAAATAGGGAAAATTACCCTGAAAAGTATCGTATTTACGTATATATACCTGGAAATCCAATATTTACATATATACCTCGAAACTTTAATTTAAAACTTCATAAATTTTAAAATTAAAAATTAAAAAATATTTTTAATAAATTAATAAAATTTATAATTAATTCGTATGTTATTATATTTAGGTCTAAAATATAACCTATTAAACATATATATTACAATATAATATAATTTTAAAAAAATAAATCATTTTTTACTATGACAATTTTTTGACATTTAAAACTTAATAAACTTAAATTATTTTACATAAATTTTAGTCTTATATAGAAGATGGTTAAATTTTCTCTTTAATCGAATTTAATTATTTTTACTCATTTTATATGCAATTTTGTTTAATTGATTATGATTAATATAAAAGGGTTTATATTGTATTGTTAAAAGATAAAATCGTAGACTTTTTAGTTATACAAAAAAGAGAGTGCTATTCGGAGGTCCTAAAAAAATTAAATTATTTATTAATTTATTAAATTTATAAATTAAGTTTTAATTCATAAATTTAATAAATAATTTACTTTAAATTTAGACATATTAAGTCATTACAAAACTATTTATATTTTTATATGCATATTATGTGTATGTTTAATATGTATATGTGCATTTTACTGTTCATTTAAAAGAATATTCGTGCGGATGTAGTATAATTTGTTTTTATTATATATTTACAAATGTTATTAAAACATTTATAAATTTAAAATTAAGTTAGATTTTATTACGTGGTTTCTATATTTTGTTAATATTATATACAACTTATTTTATATAAATATACAGTTTAGTTATGCTCTCGACATCTGAAGCCAATAAGTAAGCATACACATATAATTTCGAGAAAAAATTGACTTAAATAGATAATAAATACAATAAGATTAACAATTCAAAGTTTACAAAAAAACTTAATTTTATGTGTAAAGTTATGTAAATTCTATGATTATATTTTAACATAAACTAGTTACATATGATTAATTTAACCACGTAGAAACAATATAAATATCTAAACAAGATAAACTTATAAACGAGTATTTATGTATGTACTTTCATTTATTTTGTATAATTATTTCATTTATAAACAGTGATTAAATCCGTAGTCGAAAAATGTTACGGAAATGTTTAATTACTAATCTAATTACTAATTTAATTTAATTATCGATCCATAGCATTTTTTTACTAAGGCATATATCACTGTTTATAAATCAGAATCATAATAATGTTAAACCTTCTGTATAATTCAGCTTCTTAATTATACACAGTTTATTTATTTGCCTGCCTTTGACTTGGAGTGTTGTATTAGCCAGTTAAGCACTGCATCTATATTTTTTGATTTTTTACATGATATCATGTAATAAGCAACCTCCCTCTGCTCACCAAGTGCACTAAGTCCCCTATAAAAATTTAATTTTAATTATATAACATTATATATATATATATATATATATATATATATATATATATATATATATATATATATATATATATATATATATGCTCACATTTGTTCAGCAAACTCGGTAATTGTTTTGCAATTAAATAAATCAACCTTGTTACCAAGTACAAGTACTGGTATCTCAGCTAGAGACTTCTTACTTAATAACTCATGTAACTCAAACCTTGCATTGTTTAAACCATCAGCTGCATCCACTACATACCTGCACATATAAAACATGTGTATACGTGTATACGTGTGTGTATATGTATATATATAATATATAACATACACAATAGTAGAGACACCACGGCAATAACGCTCCCACATGTTTCTATATCGCTTTTGCCCACCAATTTCCCATAGTTTAATACTAACTTTACCTCTCGAAAATTTCCTCATATTACAACCTTGCTGAGAATATAGCAAACATAAATATATAAATATAGTATTAATTAAATAATTCTTAATTACTGTGGGAATTTCATCTTCATTGAAGCTTCCACTCTGTGAAGAAAAAAAAAAAAGAATAATTTTTAATAAATATAAATTAAATAATAATTAAGTAGAATACATACAGAAATTTTGTTTACGAGTGAAGTTTTACCAGCTCCAGCTAAACCAACGAGGCAAATCTCCATTTCTTGATATATAAAAAGACTGAAAAACGCGTGAGTGTGTGTGTGTGTGTGTGTGTGTGTGTGTGTGTGTTTTGAGTATACCTTCTTAGCCAATCGAGATATGCATATAGCCATTCCCAAATACCCATTGAATTGCACACAACATAGCCCTCGAAAGGATTTGAAATAATTGTACCAAGAATTAGAATATTCTATATTCTTTGTACATTTTAGCCACCGACCAACGAATCCGGCATTGACACGCGGCACTTTTTGGCCGACAAATGTACGTGACAAACATATATATACGTACTTCTAATATAATACACATTGCTTATATTGTTTATATATATATATTTAATGAAGGTAGCTTTTATATATGAACACGTCATAGTTTAAAATGATTCTTTAATAAATGGAGTTGTTCTAAGTTTTTTAAACTCAAACACATCCTCTTTCTTCTGTAATGCATTGAGAATGTTCTAACAATATTTATTTATTATTAATTATTATTTATAATTTATAAAATGTTATATAGACGGTTTATTTTGAATGCAATGAATGTCATTAACTTCAAAAAGTCCGTGCATAAGAAATAATAAAGCATCTGTTTGGGATTATTTTTGTATTATGTTAATAGATGTGTATTTTATATGATTAGGCAACATATATGTACATTTTTCATGTATATACGTGTTATTTAGCTAGTGACATATCCTAAAACCCTTGGTACATGTATACACATCAAAACACGCACACACACATTGAATGTATAGATGTGTTGTATTATATATCCGATTCCCACAAGTCTGGCTTTGACATACACGCACACACATATACATGTATACATGTGTATATTAATCAGAGCCCTCAAGGTAAGATGTGGAGAAGATCAAGGAGCAGTTTGTGTAGCTGAGAACAAGATACATGTTAAATCTGCTCCCAAGGCTCCAAAGGCTCCGCATGGTCTTGGCACCTTCAACGTATTCGTTCTCCATGTACACGATCGTAGAAGCCAGTCGTGCAGGTCCAAGGCACCACACGGTTCCCTCAGAAGCACCAGTGCAAGCCATGGCAATGTAGCTAATACAGAGGCATGCTGGGCGACAGCCGCACCAATCCTTTCGAGGCAACTTGAAACTGCTAGCTTGCGACACATGTATATATTATGGAAGAATAGGAGAGAGGTCGAGCAAGGCGACGCTGGCGGTAGTGGTGGTGAGGGGCAGTCAACGGGTTCTGCTCGAGCTCCGTTGACGGGTCAACCGCTCAACCGGTAAAGCACAACGGGCCCGCTGCGGCGAGGCAGTTATGGATGCCAGGAACTGGACTAGGCAGATCGCCCAAGGGCCGCTGGTACTACTGCTGCTCCTCGGGTTGGGCTTCCTGGCTATGGCGAGCCAAGTGGCTGTGAAGCAGGCCCAGGGAGATCGTGAGCCAAGCCGGGCAGCGAGCGGCAACGAGAGAGGGAAAGTAACCATCTATATAATCTGGGCCGTCCAGTGTCACAAGCCCTAACTTAAGTCTGATATGAAGATGGCGGCGGCGGAGGAGACTGATGATGTGAGAGTTCTGGTTGCGGAAGGTGATAAGGTCCCCGCGGGAGCATTCTCAATGATGCTGTGGCTTTGCTTCTATCTCCTTCAGTATTGGGCAGCGGCGAGTTGTTGTTGGAGGCATTGGGCGTTCAGCAAGGCGCCCTCGCCTACGCATTGAAGCCGCACAAGGGGCGCTATTTCTGGAAACAGATCAAGGCAGCGGAGATTCCTCCCAGCGATCAAGTCCATGTTTTCGTGGTAAAGCCGGTCAGCGATTCTGATGGTAAGCTTCTCAAAATCCAGAATTTCCTGTTCTATATTCTTGATTCCAGTAATCAAGCGGAAGCTGGACGAGATTGACGTGCACTTGTCGCTCATGGATTCACGTCGAGAGCGCTATGATATGGAGTTGAAAAACATGGTTTTGGAGTTGAAGAGAATCAAGTATGCTCCCAGCCAGACAGATTATTTGGCAATCGGTAAGGAGTTCCAGGGGAGGGAAGATTGGGTGGAGTCCCATTCCATTTTCCAAACTTTTGAGATCGATGTGACAGACCAGGTGAAAAGTCTGCTACAGAAAATCGTGATCGGGTTTCAACGTAAGGAGGAGGGTACGAGGAGAACTCTCTAGCTACAGTTTCAAGGACTTACGGTTAGCGGAAGCCGAAGCAGAGCAAAGGAACGCAGAGATGGAGGGTAGTTTCAAGAAGTATGGCGATCCAAGGGGGAGGGGGTGGTGCAGCTGGTACACGGGAGGGTCTGTCGCATGTGCAAGCTGCTGGAATTTGCTACAGGGCTGAGGACACCCACAGGCGTGGCGTTGGTAATGCTGCTGTCTGTCCAGACTTGGCTTACTTCGATGATTTATCTGCCGGTCGCGACTTTCTGTCATGGTTATTCCAGCTGAGCTGAAAGAAAACCTTAGCCTAGCCGATGCACTAGCCGGGCAATTGGAGAGCTGATTTCCAGGCTCAGGAACATTCTAAATGCCCAGCACATGCGACGCTTCGCGTATGGGTATATAGCTGACGGGGAAAAGATCATGATCATTAGGCTCACCACGGGTACAGAACGTTTCGCGCACCGGGTGGCTGAAGCTGGACTTTAGCCACACGTCTCCTGGGCTACATATGCTTTTGAAGCTGTTATATTCCCATCGAGAACTTCACGGGTATATGCCACCTCCTCCCATCCCGGCATTCACGACAGGAGACGGTCGAACTGTTAAAGGCCTGAGGCATTTGGCAAGCAAACTTCCTCAAGATGGATCCCTGTTGAATATCAAGGGAGTTGTCGTGTACCAAGCAAAAATGGAGGGACAGAAAGTCGTTGTCAAAATAGGACCTCATCTGAGGGAGGAGGTACGAGTTATGTTGGAGCTGCCCCAGGATATTGGGGTCGTGCCTTTGCTGGCATATGGATATCAGAAAAAGGATTTCGAATGGCGGGACTACATCATTACACCATGTTTCATGCCTCTATCCTTCGACTTGAGTACGGAAGTTCTATTAGATGTGATACGCAGGATTGGTAAGACGGTCAATGAACTTGGGAAAGCAGGGGCGTTCCACAGAGACATCTCATATGGCAACATCGTTTACTCATGAAACCCTTTCAAGGCATATTTGATTGACTTGGAATGTGCTTCAACTCGTTACAATGATCGCTGTTCTGGAACACTTCTGTTCATGTCTTATGGTGTATTAATAGGACACAAGCGTACTATTTCCATGAAGTTGGAGAGTCTCCTATATGTGCTCATCTATATCGCCGTGGAAGGGCGAGTTCACTGGAAGAACTGCAAGTCCTCTAGTCATATGGCTGCGAACAAGGCTGAATGTCTATTGTTGGATCAACGATTTGTTGAGTTGGTGTCAGGGAGGTGCAAGGATGATAGTCTCTAGATAGTCATTTCGAAATTGCATTTCCTGTTCTGGAAGCCACAGTATCGTAAAGATGTTACTTATGAAGAGTTTACAAACTGCCTCCAACTTGCTTAAATTTAAAATGTTGACTAACATCTTCTACTTTCTATTCACATTGGTTGTCTCCACGTAGAACATGGTGGGTGGAACCCGTTCTTGTTTGTGCCAGTGCTGTTGTTATTTGATACAGGGACCTTGAAGTTGATCATCACCTTAACTTTTGAGTGTTCCTAACCCATGCGATCGTGATCAGAAAGTCTCGCAACTTAACCAGCACACCATGGCAATGTGCAACCTCTTTGTTCAGCTCGGTGTTCAGCCTCCGAAGTTCCGTTATGTCTTAGTTGTGCAAAATATCTTTGATTCTTTTGCAGAAGTTTGATCCTGTTCTGCAGCTTCTCCTTAAGACGTTTTCTCTTGGTGTACGTCTATGCCCAAAACGGGCATGCAGCTCAAGCCAAGCTCGTCTTCCATGGAAGTGCTCTTGGGAAGTTGGCGGAAGCTCAAGAAACGTTTCCACAGTAGCTTCTGCCATGGTTGAAACATATGCCATAGGCGATGCCAGTTTCATTTGCGAATTAATGCAGGAACGCAACATTATCTCCTGGACAACGCTCATGGTTGCATATGCACAACATGGCCAGGCTCACTTTGCTTTGGACAAGATGCCACAACATGACCCTACTTCCTATAATGCAATCATGCAGGCTTGTTAACTGTCTGCCGTGAGGGAGCTCTTCAAGCTGATGCCCAGCCACAACGTTATCTCCTGGACTGCGCTGGTAGCCTCCTGAGGAGGAAAGAAACTGAAGAAAAAGAGAGTTGGTTTCATTGCATGCCTCCCCAAGGAAGAGCAACAAGTCCAGCTGCTCTTGTGTGGACTGTTTTTTAGATCATAACTCTGAGAAGATGCGAGAGATCAAGAGAAGTACTAGATGCAGTAATCAGACCTGGCATTACGACACAATCCATCTCGACTTTCACTGCATGTGGATCTCCCCATTGAACTACCACTATTGCACATAAGCGTTTCAGTCTTCTTGCGTGCTTGTTCAGACGTTGTGTCCCTGCAGGTCCGTGAACGAATGCTTGGAGAAGGCCATTGCTGTAGGTACTGCACTTGGATCTTTTTATAAGCTACAACATATATAAATCCCTTCTATCTATCGTGCTGCCACCATTCCAAATCTCCTTACTCCCTTTCCTCGTTTGGCTCCCTAACGGAGGGGATACTAGGGAGTTCCAATTCACTGGTACACAGACCTTGTGCATCCAGGTAGAGGCCACTACCGCACTTCCCTGTATATCCCAAAGTGAAGGCTACACAATAGATACACATTCCCACATATACACAAGTACACACGCACACGCAATGGTTTTTCAAAGTTATGAGATTGTACTTGCATCTCACGTAATTTTATTGATATGCAATTATCAATCAGCAATGATTGATAATAAAAATGAACACATGCTAGAAGTACAGAAAATTCATATGTTAAATATACATCTTTAAAAATTATGAAAATGTTTAATACTATAGATGCAAGGCGTTCTCTCATAAGAATCTTAAATTCATGTTTTAATACTTATAAATGTAATATCCCAGTACACACCTCACTTAAAAGATATAAGTCTGATTTATATAAATGTATGCAACCATATTTTTTTGGTTCTAAAAAAGTATAATAATAATAATAATTTTCATTTAAAGATTAAAATATATATTTTACTGTCTGCTTAAAGAGTTTATTAGATCATCACGGATATCGTATGTGCAATTATATGCAGATAAAACAAATGTATTAACAATTAAATTATTTTATATTGAAAAAAAACAACATCATTACTAAGCTCCACACAATCATGTGTGTGTATGTGTATTATCTGCACATACATGTGAATTCTGACTATATTGACATTAATTTTAATATGCAATACTCTTTATATAAGCACACATATATGGAAGCCACACACATATTATGTGTGCGTATATTAGTTATAATTACTTGTGTAACTGTGAAACATATATTACAAAACATACACAATATTAAACCTTAAGAATATTAAAATATTTTATAATAAAAACAAAAGCAGAAGTAATACAAGTGGTATGACTTCAAGGAGCAAATAATAATAAAAAACAACAAAAATTTAGAAGATAGCACCAACTTATTTGTCAAAGCCACATAAGTTTTAATGAATATTTAAATAATTAAATCAAATTTATTGCCAATTTCAAAACCTAACGATGTCTGTGTGTATAACGACAGTATATATATATATGTATGTATGTATATGTGTAAGTACATGTATACATATACGTTGTGTATATATGTTCAACATATACACACATCTCTCTCTCTATATAGGTCCACATGTGTATATACATATGTATAATATTAAAGATAACTTTATTACAAGATCGGCTTGTATCATATAAGCAATTAACCCTCATCTAAAAAAATAAAGTAATTATATATATATATTGAAATATTGAAATGCTAAATATTATCTATAGAAAATGAAATATATAAATAAGTATGTATGCATATATGCTTATGTATAATATATATGTAGTATATACTGATTACAAAATAATTACTTAAGAATATAAGAATTGATTATACAAATATTATATTACTCTTTAATATGGTCCACTCAAAAATTAAGATACTATTAAAATGTTTTAATTATGGAGTATTAATAAAAGTTAAGTATTTATAATCTAAGGTCCTCCATATTGTCACGAGGGAAAAAATTTAAGCCAAAATATCGATCCCTTTTTAATGTTTTATATATACAATATATAACATAAACATACATGCACGTACACACAGACATACATGTGTGTGAGTGTGCATACACACACACATAGAGAGAGAGAGCGAGTAATCATAAGATTACATTTGCATAATAACATTAAATTTATATAATAAATATTCATTTAACTGGATATTAAGAACACTTTGATTATTCTTTCTTCAAATTTTTCTTTTATTATATGGTTTAATTTTTTTTTAAAAAACAAAAGCTTAAAGAAAACTTTTATTTCTTTAATATTAACATTTTATATGCAATTACAAATAAGTCATAGTAGTTATATATATATATATATATATATAGACACACACACACACAATCATAACATTTAAGAAATATATTGTTATTGCTGTCAATATAATAAGAACAATTTTGTTAAAATATTAAATTTAAATTCCAATTATGTAATTCTTATTAACATATAGAAACATTAACTGCTACATTATAAATATACATATCCCCTTTATGTATGTGAGAATCACATATATAACTCTCAATATAATAGTTAATATATACATTTTTATATAAATGATATTATGAATTATTATTATAAAAATATAGATTTAAAGCATTTTATCTTATTACGACATTACCTTAATTATACTATATATACAGAAATTATACTAATAAAAATATAAAGATTTATTTCATATTTAATAATATAAATATGTTGAAATTTAGAATAGTATATATGTGTGTGTGTGTGTGTGTATGCAAATGTTTAATTAATACAGGATTATGCTAATTAAGAAAGAAATTTAAAAAAAAATAGTATTAATAAATTATTGTTAAGTTTGATGCATATTATTTACTCGTATGGTGAAATCAATATTTTAAATGATATCTATTATCAAATGTAATAATGTTAAAAATTAAATATTAATTAATATGAAGTAAAATATTTGAAATAATACCAAGGAAACATTTTAACTTTTGCAAAACAAATATTATCTATACATTTAAATCGAGTACAATATACATACATATTTTTAATAAGATACATATATACACACATAAAGATATAGAGGTACATGTATATGTGTATTATATCCCAAAATGTGTATGTTTTTGATATTATGTGATTGTTTTGGATATACGTACACACGATGCATGCACACATACAAAATAGTATAAGTATACACATACAAGCATAAATATGTACACATCATGTATGTCCATGTATATTCTTAATATTCTTAATTCTAATCAATAAGTATCTCTATGTATTATACACAATAACTATATGTGTGTATGGATCGTACATACAACTATACATATGTTTTTGCATACACCGTGTGTGCAGGTTTGTGTGTTATAAGATATGTCTGTGCATGTCTATGTATGATTTCACCATACCAATATATACATACCCATACACAAACATGCATGTGATATATGTATATGACATGCACACATACATATACATACAGATACACACACACACACACACTGGTGTGAAGCTTCTTATTCAAGTTTACATTAGTTGATGTATATGAGTCAGTGGTGCTCTACAAGTACTAGTATGTGTATATGAACGTGTCTATATCATGCATGTGTGGATTACACATAGATATATACATTCAACATGTGTGTTTTTGATTTGTCTGCACGTCTTAAGCGTGACTGAATAATTGCATACATACACACACTTCATACCCATCCAAAACCAGATGCATACATAGATATATACATAAACATGTACACATGTAGATATATACATGCACATATACACATATATACATGTGTGCATATGTATAAAGAGTATATATATTATGTACCGTTAAACAGACAAATATCATATGTTTGTATGTGTATTTTTTGAATAATCATAGACACATGCATATTGATATATACATATGCCAACCGAACACACATTATAATTTTCTATCACAGATAATACATATTATAAAGAAATGAAATAACTAACTATATAATATTTACAAATGAAATACCAGTCTTATTTAAATATACATCTTTAAAATTAAAATTTGATTCTGTACATGTGTATATACACGTACTCAATGTAAATACTGATATATATACATATATGCAACTATATTTTTTGGGTAGATATTTCAAAACTTATAATGATAGTAATAATTTAAAGAGAGTATTGAAATACATATATTTCACTGTGTGCTCGTACTTTGTATGTAAAGAGTTTATTATATTAGTAATATATATATATATATATATATATATATATATATATATATAGATATAGATATAGATATATATAAGCATTTAAATATAAAAATTAAGGTACTTAAAAATGCAAATCAAAATACTTTGATTCATAATAAATATTTTCTATATTTTCTATTATAAGTTCAAGGAAAGTTAAAGGAAAGTCCGAGGTCTCAAATTCATTTCTGTTATATGAATTTTAAAGTAAAATTAATCATACTGTTAGTTAACCTACACATTCAGAATATATATATAATATATATACTAACAAAATTAATTAAAATATCTAATATCTCAAGAATATGCTTAGTTAGTTGTGCCTTTGTTTGCAGGACACAAATATGTATATTCTAAAACTTGGAAAGTACTTATAAATATATATGTATATATCCTTTCTCACTTTATATATACGTTGTATATATATATCAAATGCATTAACCCTAAAAGGTTCTTTTTAGTAAAATAATTAAGTTAATTAATTATGCTGTATGTGTGTGTGCGCGCGCGTTTTGGATGCGTTTGCATATTAGGTTGTATATAAAATTGGACACCCGTATTATACGTACAAATCCAAACACACACTTATTATGTATATCGAAAATAGATGCATATACATACACGTACACATATATGCACGTGCTATATTGTGTAAAGATCATGTACTATATACTTAAAAACATGCATATAGAATAGATGCACACTTTATACATGCATCTACATATACACCCCACATACACTAAGATATGTAATATCATGTTTTATAGACAGTTAAACATACATTAAGGTGATTGATTAATTTCATATTGTATACATCCGAAACATATACATACTTCAGTGTATAAAAACACACACGCACACATGTATACATGCAGATATATACACACATATACCGTACATATGTATACACCTGTGTATATCCTGCGCGCATATATAAAGAGTATCGTACATATATATATATCCAGCGCATATATATAAAGAGTAAATTGTATATCATATACTATATACCCACATTTAATGCGTGCACATTCAAGAAACACACACAACACATATACGCGCACACACATTTGTTTTCTGAAGAGAATGAATTAAGAAAGTTTTATAAAATAACTAAGTTAAACTATATAATATTCAGCAATTATTGATAATAAAAATTCACTTGCTCAAAGTACAACGAATTCTTATGATAGATATGCATCTTTAAAAACCAGAATTTGATTATGAAATTTTTTAATATTATACATGCAAGGCCTTTTAAGAATCTTAAATTTATGTTTTAATACTTTTAAATATAATATCCCAAAAAACACATAGGTGTATATATGTGTACTCACTGAAAGGTGTAAATACTGATATATACACAACCATATTCATACTTGAAAAAATATAATAATAAATTAATAATAATAATTTTCATTAAAATACATATATTTCATTGTCTGCTCATATATTGTAAGTAAAGAGTTAATTATACTAGTACAAACACAACACGGATGTCATATGTGTATGTAATTATATACACATATTTGAGGCGATAAAACAAATATATTAACATTTTATATTGGAAAAAAAAAAAAAGAACACAACGCATATATGGATCAGAAATTTATACCTTTTGCATAACCATTACTTGTATTACTAAGCTCCACACAATGTAATTATAACCTTTAGGATTCATATCATATCATATCATATATATATAGAGAGAGAGAGACACACACACACACGTATGATATGTATGTATGTATGTATATGTGTGGTGTGTGTGTGTGTATACTTTTTCGTAATGAATCAAGGTTTAAATAATTATAATTAATATAAAAGGAGGCGGTGCACAACTACATATATAATGCATACAATGTAGTATGTTAACTGCAGCAAGTATATATATAAATACTGAAAATTGTATGAAATCAGTTTTACTTTAAAACTATATAACAATGAACTTGAGAGGTGAAGCTAGCGCTCTGAATCAAGTATTTCATTGTTTATATGCATTTTGTGGGTACATACTCAAAATATAGGAAAGTGTATGATACCATATTACACATGTCCACTTTATATATATATTAGAGTTTTAGTACAACATATATGGAAGCCACATACATACAATACGTGCGTGAGTGTGTGTATAATATCTGTATGCTGATGTTGTACATATATACATGTATACATGTGTGTGTGAATGTGTGTATCTACAATATATATATATATATATATATATTTCAAAAACATAATCTGAAAATATATACATATTACTGACGTGTACATGTGTTTGTGTGTGTGTATATAAAAAATTACAAAGCATTTGTCTTTATGTGTTTATTTATATATCTTGAATATATCTGACGTGTGTATGCCTGTGAAGTGTATATATATCTCTCATATAGTAAAATACTTCAAACAAAAATATATAATATAACTACAAAGAGGTGTGTTTTATGTGTTAAACCATTATTATTTTTAAATGGTATATCTATTTTACATTTTGCAATTCTTAATTCATGACATAATATTTATTATATCTTTGTTATAACATGTTTAAATGTAATATTATAATATTAGTCCAATATGTTAGATTAAATGAGAAGTGGAATACTGTTTTTAATTTTATTTATATTTAACAAATAATTTTAAAAGCACATAAATTAAAACGATTTAAAATAAATATTTTCATATTTAATTAAGATATCGTATTTGTATAAAACACACAAAGTGTAGGTACTCATAGTTATATACTAAGCATACTTGTTCTTATAACAGGGCTCTCTGTCACACATACACTGACTCACTCATACTATATAAAAGTATAGTATACTAGTACAGTTTATTACTACGGATTGTATATAATTACATATCATTATTCCACCAATTATAATTATTTCGAAAGTTTATTGCCACAAAATTTTATTGTGTGTGCATAATCATATTATATATTTGTATATACAATATAAGAATATCTATGAGAAATTGGACTTATGATAATGGAGATCAAATTTTTTATAGCCTCACTCCAATAATTTTATAATTGTTTTGAATTTTTTGAATTTTTTTAAAAATATACTTTTAAATATTCATCATATACGATTTTAACTTAATATGTACACATTTTTTGTTTTGTAAGTATATTTTTAACAAGATAATAAATAATTTTTAATCATATTCATCATATGAAAGTAAACAATTTTAACTTCACATGTGCACATTACAATTTTTTAATATATTTTCATTACAGGGTGGACTCTTCGGGTTTTACGTGTTTAATAAGTTCTACTGAAATATTAAAAATTTGATAATTCAAAACAATATACTATATTTAAGTAATTCGTTCGTAATGTTTAATAACTAATGCATTCAAGAAACACACAACAAATATACCCACACATATGTTTGTATATTCGTATATTGTCCACATGTTATGTGTTCAGTTAACACATAATTACTATAACATTTTTTTATTTATGGTTTATAAGAGAAAGCAAATTTTATAAATAATTAATATTCAGCAACGATTGATAAAAAATGAAGATGCCGGAAGTACAGCAAACTGGTATGTTAAATGTACATCTTGAAAACTAAAATTTGATTATGAACATATTTAATATTATAGATGAAAGGTCTTTTTTTTATAAGAATCTTAATTTATGTTTTAATATTTTTAATTACACACACATATGTATATATATGTGTGTACGCATAATCAACATGTATGCAACCGTATGTTTTTGGTAAGAAATATAATAATAATATATGCTAATATATTTAATATATTGTATGTAAAAAGTATGAACGTTGTAACTAAAATGGGAATGAAAATGTAAAGAAAGAACATTCGTTAAAATTTATAAAAATATTAATAATTAATACATAAGTATTAATTATTTTTTTTCTATATTACCATATATTATTTTAAAAATTATTTTTATATTAAAAATGTTAATTAAATAATAAAAATGGTTAATTATTAAAAAAATGAGACTATAAACATTTCCATTTTAATTACAACGTACATAAGTTAATCAATTAGTACAGATACAACACCGAATATCATATGTGTATGTAATATATGCACATATATTTGACAAATTATTGGGAAGGAATATATATATATATAAAAGCATATTCTCCTAATATG
This sequence comes from Selaginella tamariscina, assembly GCA_003024785.1. Classification (NCBI taxonomy): domain Eukaryota; kingdom Viridiplantae; phylum Streptophyta; class Lycopodiopsida; order Selaginellales; family Selaginellaceae; genus Selaginella; species Selaginella tamariscina. Next base: position 667,175 of record PUQB01000007.1, read on the forward strand.
CATCGTATAATGCATATCATAGAACCAGCTCATATATGTGTGTGTATATGTAAATATGTAAATATTTTTGAGGTTTAAATAATTATGATTAATATAGAAGGAGGCTGTGCAATGGAATCACAAATACATATATACACATACGTGTGTGTAATGTGTGATATAAGTCATTGTTAACTGCAGGAAGTAAATGAAAATAATATATAAATATTAAAATTTTATGAAATTAATGTTATTTTAAAATTATATAACAATAATATACTTGGAGATAAATAATTTTTTGATATGCATTTTTAAGTACCGTTTTAAATGTAAATCAACTTTAAGAAAATAGAAAAAGAAGATATTTCACACAACATATATATTCGAATATATTTTCTGGGTACATGCCTTGTTACATATATATATTATCTGCACATACATGTGAAGCATAAATCTATAAAACCATCTATATTTACATTAATTTTAATATTATATAAGCACACATATATGGAAGCGACATACATACACATCTTATATATGTGTGTGTGTGAGTGTGTATAATATGTGTACGTTGACGTACATTTTGTAATATATGTTTCATAGTTATAGCGGCAACTAAGATTTTAAACGAGTAAGTATAACTAATTCCATATTAAACTTAAGAGTATTAAAATATTTTATGAAAAAAAAATTTGAAAAAACAAAGAGAGAAATGATACAGACCAGTGTTACGACTTTAAAAAACAAATATTAAAGACAAATATTCAAAACTTCAGAAGCTCTTGTTGGCAAAATAAATTTTCGTGAGTATTTAAATAATTAAATCAAATTTAACAAATTAAATTATAGGCCAATTTCAAACCAGTGCACGGCCGTAACCATGATATATTTATAGTTATATATGTGTATGTACATTTTTGGATGTCATACATGTTGTGTATACATGTTCAAACGCGTACCAACATCTCTCTGTATATAGATCCACACGTGTATACACATATACGTATAATATCAATTATTACCATATTGATGTATAAGAATTAACCTTAATCTAAAGAAATAAAGTAATTATAATATATATGTATAAATCAATAATATTTATTGAAATATTATCTATAGAAATGAAATATATAAATAAATAATCACATATGTATGATTATGCTTATGTATATATATGTACTATTTATAAATTAATTAATTAAAAATATCAAAATTGATTTATATAAATATTATATTACTTCTTTGTCCACTCGATATTATTAAAATGTTTTAAGTATAGAGTATAAAAGAATAGACCTTAAATATTACAAGGAAAAAAACTTAAACCATCCAAAATATATTCAATTATGCGTTTCTAAACCCTCCCTTTTTAATGTCTTATATATATATATATATATATATGATATTACAGAGTCTCTCTTTCATGCATGCACGCACACACATATATACACATATACGTGTGTGTGTATGTGTCTCTCTCTCTCTATGTGTGTGTGTGTGTGTATTTATATAGAAAGAGAGAGGCATATAAATTATTAGAATGTTACAAATGCATAATAACATTAAATCTATATGATAAATATTAATTTAACTGGGTATTAAGACCATTGTCAAAATTTTCTTTATTATATTGTTTAATTTTTAAAAAAACCAAAAGTTTAGAGAAAATTTTTATTTCTGTAATACCAACATTTTATATGAGTCAAACGCTTACCATGTTTATAGTTATACATATAAACTTAATAACGATCATAATAATATTTAAGAAATATATTGTTGTTACTATCAATATAATAAAAATAATTTTTGCTAAAATATTAAATACAAATTCCACTTATTAACATATAGAAACCTTAACTGCTTCATGCAAATTTTCCATTCCAAGTATACAAATAATTTATAATTGACATATATAACTATCAATATAATAGTTAATATATACGTTTGATTAACATATAAATATAGATTTGATTCGACATTAACTTAATATTAAAACATTTTATCTTATTATGGCATTAACTTAATATTCTAAAATATATGTGACTGTACATATGCAGTAAACATTATTTTCATATATATCGAATGCTTTATTAATATAGGATTTATTTACATTGCTATATGTTAATTAAGAAAGAAAACATTTTATTAAAAGTATTTAAGAAATTATTGTTAAGTTTGATGCATATTATTTACTATTAATATAATATTATTATTGTGAATTTTAATAATTTGATTTTTATTATTTTAAAATAAATTTTATGTATGGCTTATTAAGATGAAATCTATTATCAAATGTAATGATATTGAAATTTATTTATTAATTAATATGAGGTCAAAACATTTGAAATAATAAAGAAATAAGCAAGGAACAATCACAGTACATATATATACATTTATATGCGAGTATGCATAATGTGTCTTTTACAAAGCACACATTATACATATGCATGCATACCAATGCGCTCCAGAACTGTCCAAGGCCCACAATATCGAGGGGATAACTCTAGAACAATCGCTAGGACTTGCCTGATAGTTCGTCTTTCATCAACATAATACTTAGCTCGATCTTGAGCCTGCTGCATGTTCATTATAGCTAGCACTGAAGGGACTCATCCCAATAGAAGTGTTCACAGAACTGTTATGTCCGAATTCTAACATAAGCAATTACTTCACTTTGTCTCTTAGCAGTCCTATAAATGTTCATAACATATCTTTTACTACCTGATTCACATGTTCAGTCTGTTCATCAAATTGAAGACTCATACTCAATGTTGTCTCGAGCTTCTCAAAGACTGCTTGTCAAAATTTACGGGTGAACTTTGGATTTCTATCACTAACAATATCCCTCAGTAAGCTGTATAAACCTCTATCACTAACAATATCCCTCAGTAAGTTGTATAAACCTCTATCACTAACAATATCCCTCAGTAAGCTGTATAAACGAAATATTTCGTTCACAAAAATATGAGCTAAGTCTGGAGCCTTTACAACCTTTTGAGTTTGAATAAAATGAGCCAAACCCAAATTGCATCATGTCCATCGCATAAACCAGATACGTAACGACGAATCTCCAAGTACTCATCCGGTTTCTGCCCAGGGTATTGCAATACAAGTTTATGAAAGGTCTCCGTGTAACTGAGACACTCATATTGTCCCCTTGCTTAAAAGACGAGAATTTATGACTGCCCTATGAGCAAACATTCTTGAATAAAAGCTCAAAAGCCGACCATGTCGAAGGTGGTGTAGTCAGACTACCATATAAGTGTAGAACCATCAAAATGAAACTGCACCAGCTTCATTTTAATGTCCTCGTGGTATTATTCACGTCCCAATATTTCCTCCATTGTTCAATGCCACATTGCTCAGGTTGACCGAAGAAGTCATTAATACCATGCACCTTAAACTGCTTAAGATGCCAATTCATGTCATGCAGTGGATTAATAGGTAAACATGAGAAGTGCAAACGACAAAGAACTAAATGGCACAAGATTTCCACCAAACCCTGGCATCTGAAAAGGCATTGAAGCTGAACTTCTACAGAAGGGCGCTGTCGACGTTGATACTCTTGTTGTTGTCGTAAAAACTGTTGAAGCCCTAGGCATTGATGCAGAAAACGTCATTCCCAATGTCAACGATGTACTAACAGGTACACTTGAGTTAATCGCAACGAAACCTTGTAATAACGGACATTCCACTCGTCAATGAATCCATACGTGTAACTTGCTCATACGACGTGTCATGCAATTCATGTTCATTAGAAACATCTTGGTCACCTCCAGTATCAACTCTCATGGTCCTAGAATTACGTCCTTCACCATCATCATTTGAATCCCTCTCAACGTCCAGGCTAGAACGACGATCACCCCGTGGAGCAATCCAATCAAGGTCCCTATGAGACACGCTACCAATTTCACAACCTAATCCTGCACGTAGCGCTACTCACCACCCAACCGTAATGCTAACCACACCCGTGCTCCGTCTGTCTATTAGATCCCTAAAACAAGGAACCCCTAAATCATGCTTAATATAGCATAGCTATATTATGTCCACAACATACAAACCTGCACACGTCCATGTACATACATATATGTGTGATATATGTCTATCACACACACACACATACAGATACATATTCTCATATATACACATACACACACACACATACAGATACACATTCCCATATATACACATACACACACAAGCTTGTTATTCAAGTTTACACGATTTGAGCTATATATGACCCAGTGGTGCTCTACAAGTACTAGTATATGTACATGAGCCAGTGGTGCTCTACAAGTACTAGTATGTGTATATGAGCGTGTCTATATCATGCATGGATTACACATTGTTTTTGATGTGTCTGCATGTATTAAGAGTAGACTGAAATTCCATACATACACATACTTCATACCCATCCAAAACATATGCATATGTTGTATATGTGTGTGTGTGTGTGTGTGTGATACATATCAATGTATATGTATTATACATACATACACATACCCACATGGTACAGATATATACATGTGTGTATATGTGTGTGCATATATAAGAGAGTAGATTGCATATCATATATATCGTTAAACAGGCACATATAAACACACATACACACATATATGCACACACATATGTTTTATATGTGTATTTTTTGCATAGACACCCGTATATAATCATGCTTATAGATATATACATATGCCAACCAACACACATTATATATAAATACCAATTTTCTATCGCAGATAACGCATATTATAAGAACTAAAATAACTAACTATATAATATTTAACAATGATTAGGTTTTTTTTTTTCCTACAAAATGATATTACAAATGAAATACCCTTATTTTAAATATACATCTTTAAAACGAAAATTTGATTATGAAATTATTTAATATTATAGAAGCAAGCCTCTTTGTCTTATAAGATCTTAATTTTTATAATCTCAAACACAGACACGCACATATATACATGTATATACACGTACGCACTGGAAAATATGTAAATACTGATATATATATATATACACACACATATGCAAGCATATTTTTTTTGGTAATCACTTTTGTTTCTTTGAAAAGACATTTTTAATTAATTTTGTTAGTATATTATGATTCATTATAACATATGTAAGGTAACTAACTATATAATTTATTTGACTTCGAAATATAACAGAAATGAAAGAATCCCCGAAAATCCCTTGTACTCCCCTTGGACTTAAAAAAGAGATTTTAATTTTTGATTTGCAGTTTTAAATACTGTTAAATATTACTTCTGTAGTTCTTCTTTTTTCTTTTTTCTTTTTATGTGGATTTATATTTAAAATCGTTACAATATCAAAATTAAGCAACACATGTATCTATTTGTATATTCGTGACATATCTATTAACATTAATTCTAATTAAAAAATTTCCTCCATTTGATTATTATTAATTAGATAATTAGTTTTATAACTCGATATCTTACACAAAGTGCATATAAACTTATATAACCACACGTACATGGTACACGTCTGTGTTATAGCAAATTCCATATTACACTCATTTTTTTGTGTAAACGTGCAGGGTGGTGCCTAAATCTTATTGTCACAAAGCATGAATGTTTTACATAGAACTATTATTCAATAGCTTATAAATTTATTATATGCAGCATGTCCTTTTTAAACTGATTTCATATATAATAATTTACATGGTTATACAAGTTACTTATTAACAATGTTCAAGAATTAAAAATCCCTTCTTCATATTCTTGGATTTTAAAACGTCACGACAGGGGATTAAATATCTAATATATAAAAATGATTAATTTAATACTCCATATTTTTAAGACATTTTGAATCAATAAATATTTTATATTTTTATTTTAAGTTTGGGGATACGATACCCGTGTATATTCAGATATATGTGTCTGTACTATATAATAAACTCTTTACATACAAAGTATAAGTACAAACACACAGGATGTATTTTAATATTCTCTTATAATGGAAATTATTATTATTATTATATGTGTAATGGATTTGCTAATATTTCTAACATATACTTAGTTCTTGCTAGTCAATTGGTTAAACTGTAATTAACTATTCGAGGTGCAAGTTTTAAGACTCAAGCGTGGAAAATATTATTTTCATTTACTTGTCGGGGAGACTTACACCTCACACAAAACATGTATTTGTGTCTTGACTTATATATATATACACACACACACACACACACACACACACACACACACACACACAACCACACGAGAATATATATGAGATTGATTTATTGATTTTTCTTATTAATGTTTTTGTTTATTTCTCATAATAATTAAAAAACAAAATAATCCTATTTAATAAGAAAATTTCTATCTAACATTTTCAGATTTAAAATGTTATTGGTAGGATGGACCTTTGAACTATTCAGATGCGTTACACTGTTAATTGTATGGATCATATTTTGATCTTTAATTTTAAATTTAGAATTTTTTTTTTATAGATTTATTATATTATGTTTTGAATTTTATCTTATATTTTATTAATATTTATATGCACATAACACACTGAATTTAATTATTATATTAGCATATTATAAATTAATTTATAAATTTAAGATATGATTTTTCATTTTTAAACATAAATCTCATTATTAAAATTAAAAATAATTAAACTTTATAAAATTACATGTTAAATTTGAAATTATAAGTCATTAATGTTGTAATGATTTTCTTGTTATTAAATCTTCTTCAAAATGAATTTATTATTATTTTTGTCTTTATTTATTTATTCCATCTTAAAATATATATAGAAACTTAGATCTTATATTAATAATAATGTATAAATATATAAAATTTTAAATATATATAAATATTTATTTTAAAACCTTATCAAAATATTAACTTAAATATACACGAACAACTCAAAACTTAACTTAGTAATTATTCTAATTGTATATACCGTCAAAAACAGACACGTGTTGAATGTATATAGCTATGTGTAATCCACACATGTATGATATAGACACGTTCATATACACATGCTAGTATAGCAGTAGCACCACTGGCTCAGATCAGATCATGTAAACTTGAACAAAAGCTTACCACATATGCATGTGGGCGTGCCATATACATATATCACATATATACGTATGCTATATGTCTGTATGGGTATTTATATATTTGTATGGTGCAATCATGCATGGGAGACCGTATAACACATAATCCTGTACACATGATGTATGCAAGAACATATGAAGATAAATTAACTTATTAATAAGAATATTAAAGGTAAGTATAAGGAAATAGGTGTGTAGTAACTACTCTTGAATAAAATAAAGTGAGTTTTTATGGTTTGTGCTTTGATTTTTCAATACTTATTGTGTATATGTGTTAAACATAACAAGCATAACCATAACATGTTGAGTAAATTCGATAGAATGATTGTAACAATAGTTCACTAGTTAAATAATAAAAGTTGTAATTGCACCATGATAATATAAAAAAAAACTTTTAAGTTGAATTTTGAATTATTCCAATTAATACGAGTTAATGTTTTTATAAAGTTTATAAATAAATATTTATATATTCTTAAAAGATTTATATAATTCTTATTTATTTATGGTTCTTTTATTATTATTAATATAAGATCTTATATATTTTAGGATGGAATGAATTGAAAATAAATAGATTAAGACAAAACAAAATAATAAAAGAAATTAAATAATACATCTAAATGTTATTTTAAAATTTAAGTTTATGAATTTTAATTTTAAAAAGGAGATTTATGATTGAAGATGAAAAATCAAAATGAAATTTATAAATTTTAGTTTACGAATAAGCAATGTCATTAATATATAATTTGTAACATGCCAAACATAATAATATAATATTTAAATTAAAAAATATTCAAAGGTGTACACAATGTAGTGTGCATATATAAAATATTAATTAATATAATATAAAATTTAAAACATAGAAATAAAAATCATATAGTAAATATAAAAATACAATTTCTTTGGTGAAAATATTTACGAAATATACGTATGTATAACAAAACTGAAGTGTTAAGGGACATTCATAAATAATAACACCATTCTATGAATATCATTTAACTTTGGAAATATTAATAAAATTATTTTGTTTTTCTTATTATAAGACAATAATATTAATAATATATATGAGAAAATCCAATATATCAATCTTGTATAGATTTTCATATTATATATATACATATATATATTTATCAAGACACAAATACATATCTTATGTGATATAAGTCTCTAACATTGTTTAAATGTAGCAAATAAATGAAAATAATATTTTCTACACATTTGATACACGTTATAGATCTTAAATAATTAACTACAATTTAACTAATTTAATATAATTAATTAATATTAGCACATTTGTTTTTTAAAATATATATATATATTTATTAATTTTGTTAATGTGTGTATGTGTGGTATATATAATATATTATGTATTTTGCATATTATGATTCACTACAATACATGTAATGTAATTAACTATCTTATAAATAATTTTTACTTTTAAATTCATATAACAAAAATGAATTTAAAAGAAAACTAAATCATCTTGAAATTTCCTTAAATTTAAAATAAAATCTTATATAATAAGTTTTTTTAGTGTTTGCGATTGTCATCACCCATTTCTTATGTGGCCCATCCTAGCCACTAGATTGATTAAGCATGGGTCATGCATGATTATAATGACATACATAACATATATCTTAAAATTAATCTTAAACATGTATGTCATCAACAATTATTTAATCTTATCCAATATTAAATTTTATAACAACAGTTTTAAATTCCATCTTTTAGTTATTAAATTCTATATAATGATATAATAATTATTTTAAATTTTATTTATTTAAACTCAGTGTAATAGTTATCTTAAATTTCATTTATGGTTATTCTAAATTTAATTTAATAGTTATTTTAAACTTATGAAGTTAAGGTGAATTAAGAATCCAATTTATGAATAAACTCACTAGGTTAAAGATTCATAATTAATAGTAAATTTAATATTATAAATTTAATTTCATTAACTATTTTTTTTCTTCTGAAAATGTATAAAATTATTAATTATATAAATAAAGTAATAAGTATTAATTAAGAAACACCTTTACAAATTGTGTAAATCCATGTAAAATAAATTGTGATTGACTTTAATATTTATTGAATTTGTAATATGAATCGTTTTTCATTTTTTATTTAAGAAATGAAATCATTATCCCTCATTAACTGCTTACGCATTCTCATATTATAAATCAATCGCACATATATGTAAATCAATTAGATTTAATAACTCTAATTTAAAAAGCTTTCTACGTAATTTTTATGCAAGTGCAAGTTTTCACCTAAGCTTGCATGTTAGATTTGAAACATCTTATTAAAACTTCACTTAAATGTATTATACTTTTAACAAAAATTATTCTTTGTAGTATATACAAATATATGATACAATTAACATAAACACAATTTGTTCTTTTCTAGGGCCAAGTATTCCCAACTACAGCACTTCGACTAACACATTCTCTCTCAATATAGTGAATATCATATTCTCTCTTAATCTAATGAATATCAAGAAGTCGATTTGTTGAACTAAATAAATTAGATTTGTTATTTAAATTAAAAAAGTCATTACACATTAAAAAAAATCAATTTATAAATTATTAAGTTTACTAGAGAAGATATTAATGAACATAAGGAGTTGGTTAATGAATATAACTATTTATAAACTAGGGCCAAGATATGAACACGTAATTTTATGATGCTGAATGGTGATTAAATTTTGGTGATAAGGTTTTAAAAAGTATAAAAAATGGCATTGCATGTATTAAACCAACTAATTTCCTCTTAAAATTATAAGAGGAATTTTAATATTTAAGTAGTGATATAATCTTTATGTTGTGTTAAGTTGCTTCACAAAAACACATAGAGATTATTATATGTGTATACTAACTCAAGGCTAACCAAATAAATAAGATTATATTATTTCAACTTAATAAGGTAAATGTGAAACTATAATAAATATATTTAATATAATTTCAAAATATAATGCTCATAGGAATTATGAATTTACATAGGGAGTAAAGCAGTGGAGATTAAAGAGGATGAAGAATGAAAATTTATTTTTTTTTGTTATGTTTCAATTAAATATGTAATTAATAAATTAAATTTTTTATTATATCAACTTTTGGACGGATATATCCTTGTTATGTGATAAGTATTATGTACGATGCATATTAATGACTCAACATTGTGTACACACATAGAGATACTTACCAAGATTAAATCTTTGTTTAAATTATTTTGACTCTACATATTTACCTGAAATAAATTACTAAGGTTAATTTTTTGAATTTAGGATAAGTCTCGTTAGGATATTTATCTAGAACCTATATACTAGATACTCTAGCCCGTTGACAAAATGCATAAAACCCAAAGGTTTTTTATTAAAAATAACTTTAAATTTATATTAATTCGCTATAGCCCTTTTGAAAAACACATACAACCCAAAACATTCTATTAAAAGTCTTTAACAAAACGCAAATACAAAGGGAACAATTTTGCATGTGTATAAGTAGATTAGCAATGAAGAGGGGCTTGTTTGTTTTCTTCTTATTATTGACAATTTGTGAGTTTTCGGCAGCACAATGTCCTAATACGGATGACTTAGGATTATGCGGTGATTATTCCCACGATGACTTGTGCGGATTACTGCACAATGTGTCACCAAGGATTCATAAACAATATTGCAACTTGCGTGGAATGTGATGATGGCCACTGCTCAAAGAAGTACAATTGCATTTGCTCGAATCCTTGCTACGCCTGTAATTTCTAACCCAAGGAAATAAGGTGTGTAATAACTACTTTGAATAAAATAAGGTGTGTTTTAATATGTATAAAAGTGTGTGTGTGTGTGTGTTTATTTGTATATATGAACACACACGAAGCACAGATTCATAAAACTTATACACAGTTATGGGAAATATTATTGTGATTTTCTTGAAAGTTTATAATGTATATTTAATAATTGATTTTCTGAATGATAAATGAATTATTCCTTTTACTAAAAAGGGATGCAGCTATTATATTCTCCTTTTTAAAATTAATGAAATTTTTTCGAAAACGTAATTTAAAAAGTTTATTAATTAAATTAAAATTTATATAAAAAACTAAATTGATTCAATGTATATATTAAATTTAATTTTCAATATAATTAATTTTAAGGTAATATTAAATTGTGGCAATTATTAAAAAGATCATATTATAAATTTATTTATTTATTTTATATGTTTTCAAATTCTTGCTTTCATATTTTTTAAAAATAAATATGTATATATACTTGAGTTATAATTCGCATAAATTTGATACGAATAGCTCTTTTATAAACATTTGTTATCTCAGACGTAAAAATAGAATAGCTAATTTTTTATTACAACTTGATAAAAAAAAGTTGCATAACCAACAAAGTTTATATATAAAAATATATAATTCATAAATACATGTATATAAGGTCAATCGAAATTAAATCATAAGGTGTGTGCGTGCTTGCGTGTGCGTGTGTGTATTTTGTTAAATTTACAGTCATAAATGAGATTGTTAACGATATCATGTAGACTCTGTTAAGTATGGCATGCATGTGGCTACACGTGGTACATACACACACATGAATACTAATATGCCTACAATTAAGCTATCACTTCAAAGATTTTAATTTTGATTAAATTTAGGGTAATTGCCCTAATGAGGGGGCCACCTAGGTTTTTCTTGTACTTTATGACATGTTATATTAATATGAAATATTTTACTTCTAGGGTTAGGGTTATTATATGGGATAGACTCTACGTATGGATCCTTATCATTATAAGCTCTTTCTCTCTTACACACACATGCACAAGCATATACAAAATGAAAATAATTTTTTTAAGAAATGTGAATTAACGTTTTCATTATAACTAATTGTTCAATCTCTATACAAGACATAAACATTGTTATGTAGCTTTTAAAAAAGAAAGATATATATATATTTATATTAATATTTATATCCATAAAATGCAAATAATGTCATTATTTATATAAATTTATATTAAAGATGTATAAGTTTTATACACTATTGGGATTGCTCAGTGTAAAGAGTACGTTACATTGTATATATCTTAATATATATCATGTGTATTTACATATTTTAGTATATACTTGATACGCATGTTTGTATATGTACATGTTTAAGTATTTTTATTGTGTGTATATATGCATAGTGATAATTAAATATATGGATTTAATATATACATTAGAACTCATTACATACATGTTTAAGTGTACTTTATACTTATGTGTTTATATGTATATGTTTATAGTTAAACAAGTGGATTTAATATAAATTCAAAACAATATATTGCAATACACATTGGTATATAATATATATTTAACTTGCATGTGTGTGCATAATCATTACATGTATATATGTGTGAATGAGGCTTTATATATGTGTGAATGGTTAACCATGGTGTTTGTGAGAAAAATGTTAATAATGTTGTGTGTGTGAGAGAGATACAAACAAGTGTATATGTGTGTGTGAGTGAGAGAGAAAAAAAGAATTACAAACAAGTGTAAATGTGTGCATATGTACACGTTTTAAAATATTTTTACAGATGTGTTTAATGTGGTGGAACTAATTAATTCAAATGCAAATTATTTCTTAAGGAGACATGGAATATTTAACACCATTAAAACTTAAGTGTTTGAGTCCTTAAACAAAAGTTATATTATGAATAAACAATTAATTTTAACATATGCCATACATTTTAAAAATTCTTCTTAGTTGTTTTTTTTTATAAAAACCTTAATATAAGATTTATATTCAAAATTTAAATATAGCTATTTTAATTTCTTTTTGCTCTACAAAGTAATCCAACTCAAAAAATGTAATGTGACATGAAACATAATTAAAATTAAAGTAATTTAAAAGGAAAACCGTATATTGTACGGTGTGCCGTTAATGCCAAATTTTAACTTTGAATAGCTATACTAAATTTAAGTAATTATCTTAATTAAGATTCCACGTAGGTGAATAAACTATGTATACATAAACTATAGTAGCATTGTTTTATTATTTTATTCTTTAAATGTAATACAATTAGTTTAGTATATATTGTTTATTAATTGATTAATATATTAAATTTATTTAATTGCCATCATTATACTAATATATTTTTGACTTTTTATTATTAATATCCATACACACCCTATACGAATAAGAATAAGAAAATAAAAAAATATATATGGAACCTATCTCTATATATAGTTGATTTTTCTTATTTGAATATGTGACATACAAAAAAGTTTAGTTAAATTAACGAAAAGCTCTTCGTAATATTAAAAGTTATCAAAATCCATCCAAAACCTACACGCGGACACTATGCATGCGCATACCATATACACGTAAATACATTACATACGTGTGTATGTATACATATTATTAGATATGTATAGTGTGGAACATAAAATAGTCTATTAAAAACTTTCCCGTCGACGAATAAATAAAACCCAAAGGGTTTCTTAAATTTATTTATTAGAAATTAAATTTAGTATATTTAAACTGTAGAATATAAAGATTTTTTAAGAATATACAGATATTTATTTATAAATTTTTAAAAGAAATTATTTTAAATTCACCAAATCTCTTCAAAATCCAGCCTGAGTTTTTTGCCTTATTGAACTTTGTTAAATTTATAAAAGTTTAAGCTTTATAATCATGTTTATCTATTTGACTTTATAACGTTCGTATCATATTCGGATATAATATTCTCAGTACGTAAGTTTGCTCATAGATATGTTCAGATACACATACGTGTACATTTTATATATATATATATATATGTGTGTGTGTGTGTGTGTGTGTGTGTGTGTGTGTGTGTGTTCAGATACACGCATGTACACACATATGTATATAGATACATCTATTTAATCACTTTTAAATTTATTCAAATTAAAAAATGATATGCGGTGACAGCCAGCAGATGTTACCACATATGTAAAAATATAAATTTAGATGTGTTCCAATAATAATATAATCACTTAGATTTCTCAATTATATTTTCATGGTAAAATAACTTGCGGAACATCTTATAAACGTCGTACATAGACACATGTATATACACACATACATACATATTTATACGTACGTACACAAATATATATATATAATATACATAAATACACACACACACATATGTGTGTGTGTGTGTGTGTGTGAAGAACTAACATGTGTCTAGAGAGAATCTATTTAACTTCTATCCATGCATAATTCAAATTATTTTACCTCTTGTTTTTCCAAGTGGATGGATTGGATTATCTTCTTATTTTTATTTAAATTGGATTGAATTATCTTGTGATATTTATTTAAGTTGTCATTCTCTCTTGTCTCGCCTTTCACTTTGTACAGATTATAAAATATTAAATATTATGCTTTAAAAACATAAAACACCCGTGTTAATTATTTTAAGAATTTTGATCATAAAAGTATGGCTAAATTTTTTTATATAGATGTTGTTAAATACAATATAATGCATAAATGTCAATGTGTTTATATCAATAAGATACCGAGGTGTTTAAATAACAAATTTAGTTATGACAAATATGAAAGCAACATAATTGACCTTTATATTTATACATATTGTAAGGTAATATACGTATTTACCGTAGGTTACCTTACAATATATAAATATAAAGGTCAATTATGTATATAATATAGTATATTAGGCATATATGAAAGGCTTCTTAAATATATACATATGCATGTGTATATTGACATAAATATTCATAGACCCCGTTATAAACATGAAGTGCCGATGGCATAATATGTACTATGTGAGTATTAAAAAAAAGAATTTATTTAACTAATCTTAATTCAACTCAAAAAACCATCATTTCTATTCCTTAACTTTCTTTTCCTTCTGCATTGCATAATAAAACAATTAGAAGCACGCTCATGAATTACCAGTAATTTATAATATATTACGTAAAATATATATATATATATATATTAAATTTGATAATAATTTAATAATATCAAATGTATTACCTTATCCTTCTTCTTTTCCTTCTCAACACCATCTTTATCCTTCTCGTTGAAAAGATGTATGCCTATATGTATTATATATTTTAAGTAGATATATATACATATTTTATAAACTATGTGAGTATATTACGTAAAATAAATATTAAATTTCATAATAGCAAATATTTTTAGTATATACCTCCTTATCCTTCTTCTTTCCTTCTCACCACCATCTTCATCCTTACACACATATGTACATGTACATATATATACATATTTTTAAATACAAACATAAGTGTATGTATGTATGTATGTATATAACACGTGTGTGTATATAATTTAGGTTGTTACCTTCTTCTCCTTCTTTTCGTCGCCTTCTTCAAAATGATTATCTTTCTTCTCCTTCTTTTCACCATCTTTATCCTTCTCTTTCTGAAAAGATGTTTACACACATGTATACATGTACATATACATAATTTTTAAATACAAACATGTGTGTGTGTTGTGTCTCTCTCTATATGTATATAACACGTGTGTGTCTATATTTTTAAGTACATATGTATGTTTACCTTCTTTTCGTCGCCTTCTTCAGAATGCTTATTTTTCTCCTTCTTTTCTTTCTTCTCTTTGTTTGTCCTGTAATATATACATAAATAATAATATGATATTTATATAGAGAGAAATATTTATTAACTCCTGTATACATAATCATATTTATAATTTATATATATATATATATATGCGCTACATTATCTCCTCATTGACAATATTGTAAGTTTCATATACATATAAACACACACACACACACATGTGTGTGTGTGTTACTTAAGTGTGTGCATGTACATGCATACTACCTAAGGATAATATTATATATATTGTGTGTATGTTCTTTTATTATATAGGTTTACCTTTTTTTATTTTCTCTCCTCTTTCTCGTCTCCTTCGTCTCCTTCATACTTAATTTAAATACTTTAAAAAATAAAATAAAATTGCATACATATGGAATACACTTACACACACATACACATACATATATACATATATACACATTTGAATGCATTACCTTCTTTTCATTCTTGTTCATCATCTCCATTTTTGTCTTTCTTTTCCTTCAAAAATAATGAACTATTAAAATGTATTCACGCACATATACGCTCACATATACATACACATATGCGTATATGTGTACATATTTTATACCTTCTTTTCCTTGTTATTCTTATTCTACACACATGATATATATACACTCACATTATAAAATTTATTTATATACATTTACATTTATATCAATTTACATAAATATATATAAATTATATATATACCTTCTTATCATCCTTGTCTTTCTTCTTGTCCTTCTCTACATCCTCGTGCGATTTATCCTTCTATATGTTATATATCATGATTCACGTTAATTATTTATAATTTTAGTGAGATTTATAAAATATAATATATTTACACACACACAAACACGAGAAAAAAGGATATGTACATATAAATTAATTACTTATAGACCTTCTCATCATCCTTGTGCTTTTTCTTTACATCCTAGCTTAGGTTTCCTCTTTCAAGTGATCCATGTTAAATACTATCTGTAAAATTCACAAACATAATTATATATATATATGAGAATTCATATGAGATTGGTTTATTTCTTATATATAATGTTTTTATTATTTTCTCATAATAATAAAAAATATATTAAAATAATCCTATTTAATAAGAAATTTCTATCTATCAAACTTAAAATGTTATTGGTAGGATGGGCTTATGAACTATTCAGAGATGCATTACTCGTAATAGTATATTTTAATTGTATGGATCATGTTTTAAACTTATTTAAATAACACATTGAATTAAATAGCCTATTAGTATATTAAAATTATATACTAAAATCTAATTGTTTATTTCTAAATTTACAATGTGGTTTTTCATCTTCAAACATAATTTTCATTATTTAAATTAAAAAATTATTAAAATTTATAATTTACATGTTAAATTTAAAATTATAAGTCATACTGTTGCAATGATTTTTCTGATTTTTCATCTTTAAATATAAAACTCATTATAAATTTACATGTTAAGTTTGAAATTATAAATCATAATGTTGTAATGCTTCGTAATGAATTTATTATTATTTTTCTGTCCTTATTTATCTATTCCATCGTATATAACAATTTAAATTTTATATTACTACTACTAAAAAAACAATAATTAAAGTAACCTGGTAAATATATAATTTAAAAAAATAATATAAAAATTTATTTTAAAACCTTATCAAAATATTAACCTAAATACATACAAACCAGCTCCAAACTTAAGTTAAAGGTTTTTTATATTGTCTCCGTGCAACTATAACTCTATATTACTTAACTCAGTCGTTCTTATTTGAATTTGCTTAATTATTTATGCTTGTTACGGGTAGACTCCCCTCCATGTGGTTATTTTCAGATAACGAGCCTAACGGGCATATATTAGTGCGGTAATAATAAATAAATATGTATTACTTATAATTTTATTATATTTTAAGTTTTAAATTCTTAATTTATTATTTATTAATTTAAATTTTATACTAAGTTAAATGACATGTTAGGCTTGGAAAAGGGTTTCTAAATGGGAGATCTGATAATGAAACTGACCACGTGGGGTGTGGGATAACGAAAACTAGAAGAAGAAATAATTAATTTACTTAGTACACACGAATTATATAATAGAAAGTTTTGGTTATATGCAGTAAATTTAGAGTTAATTTTTGGCATTTGTCAATGCCTTAAAGTTGAAAAGATTTTAAATATTGGACATATATAATATATATTTTATTGTTTATCTAAGATAAATATGTCAATTATTAGACTTATCTTAGATTTGTAGCTCAGTCTTACCTTTAATATTTTAATTCTAATCAATAAGTTAATCTTCATAAGTATCTCTCTATGTCTATACACAATACTAAGTATATGCGTGTGTGCCTATACATATGTTCTTGCATACACCATGTGTGCAGGTTTGTATGTTATATGACATGCCATGATTAATTGCACCATACAAATATATACATACATATACATATATGTGTGATATATGTATATGAGTGACATACTCACACTGGTGTGAAGCTTTTTATTCAAGTTTACATTATTTGAGACTGCACAAGTACCAGTACGTGTATATGAACGTGAGTACATGTGTATACTTCAAATACGTGACTACGTGTATATACTTCAAAACTATAATGATAGTAATAATTTCCACTAAGAGGAAATGCAAATATTTCACTGTGTTGTACTTCGTAAGTAAAGTGTTTATTATATTAGTACAGACACACTTGTCTGTAATATACAGGGGTGTCATATGTGTATGTATATTTGCACGGACAATGGATCTAAAACTTGGAATTTTTGAATAGGCTCATATTTATACAAGGACACAATGCTAATCGTGCTGTATTTAGATGCCACAAATGCATGCATCGTATCCATTAAGGATATTACACTACTCTCCTCCCATGACAGCGTGGGACAATTTGTATCGGGAGTAGGTGGAGTAGGAGCAGGTGCCAAAAGCATTCAACTAAGTTCTAACAACAAATGGTTTCAATTGCTCAACGTGAACAATCTCTAAGGGATAATGAAATTGTAACCACTGCACTTTGAAAAACTGAGGACCCGCACGACATAAAATGGTGTACGAGCCGAGCCATTTGTGCAAAAGATCTTGAGAAAGACCAGCAACTGGGAGTGGAAAACTAACCAAAACACGATCATCGACAACATAATTAGGTACAGGACGACAAAGAGCATTATAGGCATCAGTTTACTGTAGCTGAGCACGACCCAAATGTTTTGATAGACTCAGCGTGAAGGAGGAACAACATTACATCCAAGTAGCAAGACCAATCTTGAGCAGGCAACACCGAAGGAAGTAAGATCTCCAAAGGTAGCTTCGATAAACCCATATAAGACCTTAAATACAGATAAGCCAATTGAACTCTGTATGGTAGTGTTGTATGCAAATCACAAAAGAGGAAGATATTAGATGATATGTTGAAGTAAAAGATTGACAAATCCCAACAATGCCTAACCATCACTTGCAGTACTTCCAAAATAGAGGTAAAAACCTTCAATTGAAAAAAATCAATGTGAGTAACGCAAATATTGTGAAACAAGAATTTGCAATAGCTATAACAATTTGATCATGAACGAGTGCAGCCTCAACCTAGCATGTTAAGTAGTCCAAAAGCACAATAATATATATAATATAATGAAACATGACTAAGATATAGGAAACGATCCCATTATATCCCAAGCTGGGCAATGAACTTGGATATACTCTAAGGACCCTGTTGGTTATATGGTAAGTGTGTTTCAATGTTGATATGACAGTTTTGTACATATCAAATCACATCCACGTGAAGACTTGGCCAATAAAAGATTCATTGAAACTTCTCCAACACATGTTGATGCAAGTGACCTCCAAACAAATGCAAATCATGGAATTCACTGAGGAACTGAGGAATAAAATTGGAAGGGACCATCAACTTAATGGAGCAGTCAAATTAATTCTTACAAATAAAGCAATCCATTATGGAGATGATGATATTAACAATAATGCTCTTTTGAGATAATTTTTTTTATAATTACCAATCTAGTATAGAGATTTTCTTTGAATCTTTTTAAGTATCTTAAAAAACATTTACCAACCATTGAGTCCACAATGGGCTATGTGTACCCATAAACAAGGTCTTAGAACCTTATAAATAAGTATGAAACTTCTCCAAGCCTCGAACAATTGCACAACACTTTTTTTTTAATGTGGAGTAATTCACTTCAGTAAGAAGAAGAGAACGACTCATGAATGCTATAGAATGCCAATGATGAGCATCATCTTCTTGCATGAGAGTACCACCAAGACCCTCATCCTTCAAGAAAGCAATTTGACAAACAATAGGCCACCTCTAAGAAACAAATGGGCACAAAAGGCAACATAAAGGGGCAGTTGTGTCAGACAAATAAGGAATAAACCGACCAAGATACTAAATCTTCCCTAAGAATCGTTGAAGTTCATGAACACAACGAGGTTCAGGGAAATTAGCAGTAGCCTTCAATATATAGGTCGACACTAAGACCATCTTGAGAAACACGATAACCCAAGTATGTTGTCTTTGTGATTCATAAACATACTTGGAGCGCTTAAGCTTCAATCCCACTGTACAAAGTTTAACAAGGATGCAACGAACATCACAAAGATGATCTTCCTAACTCCTAGTAGAATGAATCAACACATCATTAATGAAGTTTGTAGTGATCTCTTGCATATCTAACAACATCTCATTCATCATTTATTGACATGTGGTAGGTGCATAAGTAAGACTAAAAGGCATCACCACAAACTCATATAAGCCAAAATGTGTGCAAAAAACAGTTTTGAAATGTCATTCGGCTCCATAGAAACTTGCCAATAACTAGATGCCAAATCTAGTTTGGTGAATCAATGACTTTTCCCCAAACAATCCAATAGATCTATAGTGTGAGGAAACGGGTAAATAACCTTGACATTAACATCGTTCAATAGGCAATAATCAATAAAAAAGTAAAGAGAACCATCCGACTTGTTCACAAGCCCAGGGGCTAAAGGAGTGGCAGATCACCTTCTTTTACAACATATTGTCCATGACATATTTCATAATTGCAAACTCTTTGGGAGAACAGCATTGCATTGGAACCTTGATCGGAGATGCGTTGCCGGTGAGAATACAATGATGAGTAGTAATCTTTGCACTAGAAGACAAGCCTAACTAAGCAACTACAATTGCCACCATCATTATAGGAACAGGTTCCACCAGAATGATGCTGGAAGGAAGACAAAGTCGAGAATGAGCCAGCATGAACAACCCACAAGGTATAAGTAAGAAGAGAAAGAGCCCCAACACAAATGGACATCTTTAACACAATTAAAAAACACTCAAGAACAACCATTCCCATACAATATTTGAATATTAAAAGTTGTAGACTCATTCAAACCTGCACGCAAATGAACAATTGATTTCCTAATTGTGGAAATGCTAGCACCGATGTCAACCATGATAGACATAGATACCCCAGTAGGCTATCATAGAAAGTGAACAAGAGAGAAGAAGGAAGGCATACCCTACGAAGATGAGAAGAGATAAAAACTTCAAGAGGGACAAAAAGAGAGGATGTACCGTATAACTACAAGTTTTTTGAATTTTCATTAATAGATTCTTGGTGCAGAAGGAGTAGAAGGAGCAAAATCAGGTAACACATGCTCGATTGCCTAACTAAACTCCTCGATTGCCTAACTAAACTCCTCGATCACATGTGTACAGCCAAGCGGCTCTGGGATTGCCTCTGGCCTAATTGACATGTGATGCAAATACAACCAAGCGGCCACACAATGTGGGAATTGCCTTTAAACTGGGTGTGAGTCAAACGTGAGTAGAAACAAGCATGAGTAGAAACACCTCTAACTGCACCTTTTAAAGAAAGGCATAGTAGCAACCCTTGAGTCCGTGGATGAGAGCATCCACTTTCTCAAATGGGTGAAGAGTGTCATAGTTTTAACTTGGTGGGTTGACTACCTGGGTAACATAAAACTGACAAGCAAGAAGAACTTCCATATAGGAAACTTTGATGACTACCCACACCATCACAGGATCATTCAAGGCTTCCCAGTTGAAACCAATCTTCATCTGTTCCAACATGTTTGGATCATCTCGCAACACCACTAAATACCAAAATGATAATGGATTCTTTTGATTTGCAACAAAGACAAAGCAATTGCCACAAAGCATCTTCCAAAACCTCTAGTTTCCCAAAGGCTTGCTTCAGGGTTGTAAAAAGAGCTGCCCAACTTTGCCAAAAAGGTGATTAAGAAGCCAAACCATAAGTGCCACACCTTGAAGACAAGTGAGAAGCTCAATTAGCTTTTGCGCCTCTAACCACTGATGATATTGAGTGATGCTTTGGAAGTGTCCACACCAATGGTACACATCTTCAAAAAGATTTCCACAAAAAGGTTGGGACACACTCAAGAATCGGAAAAAGAGCTTGGAGCAGCATCGGTGACTTGAGGTGTATGTTGACCAGCTCTTCAGAAAACAAGTTTGTGTTGCCATTGCTATTTGCAAGGCATCAAACATCGCATGCCACTCTGCCATGAGAAAGGGAAAGAGAAAAACTTAAAAGACTATGGAAAAACACCAAGGCCATAGTTATTAGACAAATAGTACCCAACTTCTCTAGCAAATGAAATGCTTTGCAATTCTAATCATCCCTAGGACTATTGGAAGCCCCATATTTATACAAGGCCACTATTTCATACCGCAAATGCATGCGTCATATCCACCGTACGATATTTACATAGCAAATTAATAAAAATAATTTTTTTCACATTTTGAGGTTGCAAATCTAGAACAGTTCACTACAGTTTAACTAATTGAATAGGTAGATCATAACTAATTAAGTATATTCTAGGACAATATACATAAGATTGTTTCTTTGCAAATATATTTTTAAATATTGGCTATATTACACACACACACACAATTTATTTATTTATTCATGCTATAATTCACTATGCTCTATGAAATTACATATGAAACGAGAGAATAGGAATATGCCTCGTACCTTCAAATTTAAAATAAACATATGAAAATATTTACTATGAATCAAAACGTTTTAAAAATATAGAGTATTAATTCAATAGTTTTTATGTATTAGATATTTATAAATTATAATCTGGTGTAATAACATTTCAAATCCAAGTACACTAAGAAGGGGTATTTAATTCTTGAATATGTATGACATGCTGCATATAATAAATTTATTAAGCTACTGAATGTAGATTTAAATGTAAAACATTCGCGGTGCATGACAATAAGATTAAGGTATGACCCTACATATTGTTGATTTAATATGGAATTAGTTAACAGATGCGTACCGTATATGTGTGATTATATCAAGGATTTCGCATAATATCTTAATAGAGTTTATATGCATTTTGTGTATATTATTGATGAAGATATCGAGTTATCAGATTAATAAAGCATATGTAATTAATACTAACCAAATGTTAATCAAAATTAATGTTGCAATGTAACTACGGTAAATACGTAATTATTTTACAATGTCAATAGAACGATACATTTAGATGGTTTTATGTCACATGTATGTATAGATAATAACCATACTTGTATTTCTTACATAATATGTTTATACACATCTCTCCATAGTTGGTTATACTATATAAAAAAATGTTGTACTAATAAAACTCAATAGAAGCAAATATGTATATAAAGTGCTATATGTGTGGTATTAAACATTTACTCAGAAAATATACTCGATTATATAAATAGATGCACATGTGGTGTGAAATATTAGTTCCTTTTTCTTTCTTTTTTTCTTTTAAGTTGATTTATATTTAAAAGCATTAAAATATAAAAAATAGGGTACTTAAATAATGCAAATCAAAAAATTAAAATACTTTGATTCATAATAAAATATTTTTATATTTTTGTTTTAAGTTTAATGAAAGTTTAACGTCTCTTCTTCGTGAAGTTTAAAGTAAAACTATTATACAGCTAGTTAGCTTACACAGTCAGAATATATATATACTAACAAAATTAATTAGTACTCTCTATCTCTCCCTCAAGTAGTATACTCAACCTACAATTTTGTTTATAATTATCTAAAAAAATAAAAATTATTAATTAATTAAGTGATGTAAAGATCTACCCATTTTTAGTCTTAACATTGTTACATATTAAGCCTTAAATAATATATATCTCTGTACATTGTCATTCATGTTCTAAATTAGAAAAATTAGGAGATGACTCGATTTCGTTTTTTAAAAGTTCAAAGTTTATCATAAAATCCATACTTAGTTTAAATTGAGATTTAGTTAACAATAAATTGACAGTTTAAACTTGGCAACCTAGGTGTTGACTTAAATTGGATTTAAAATTCACGAGGTTAGCCAAATAAATAAATAAAATAGTGAATATAAATAAATTAAATTTGAAACCCTAGTGGTCATGTTTAATAAAATTTCAAGATAAATGGATATAAAAAAATGCAATGTGTGAGTTTTTCGGCAGCACAATGTCCTAACACGGATGGCTTAGGATTATGCGGTGATAATCCCACAATGTCTTGTGCGGATTACTGCACAAGGTGTCACCAAGGATCCACTGCTCCTTGCGTGGCATGCTCTGATGGCTACTGCTCTGAGAAGTACGTTTGCATTTGCTCGAATCCTTGCGCCACCTGTGTGTGAATAAGTTTATAATCAAGGAAATAAGGTGTGTATTAACTACTCTGAATAAACTAAGGTTATGTATAAAATTTGTGCGTGTGTGTGTGTGTGTGTGTGCGTGCGCTAAACATAACAAGCATAAACATAAAGGACTTAGTACTTTTGTTTTATCATAATTCTCATGCACTCAAGTTTTCTTTCTCCTAAGTTCTTATCTAGTATATTAGTTTTATTTGAAACTGTAAGTGGTTATGATTTAGTAAAATAAAAATAAATAATCACTGCAGAACAGTCACATAAACACGTATATATTGCTTGTATATCTGCTTTATGTGCTTTTAAAAATATTTTATTGTGTGTGTTTATTTGTATTATATGAACAAACACGCAAATTCATAAAACTTATATAAGTGTTTTGATTGAATGAATTTTATATTAATTTAATAATTAATTTCCAACTGATACTGCATGCAAATTTACATGTCTTTTTAAATTATTTTCAATTGGTTATTTGATTTACTAAATATACAAATAAAAATAGAATTTTCTTAAAATTAAGGTCATTCATGAATAAATTAAAGTGATTTTTTTTCACAATAAATTAAAGTGCATTAAATAAATTAAATTAAATATAATAAAATTTAAGGTAATATTATATTATTTCTCAATTAGTATAAATTGTGTCAAATTATTGAAAAGATCTTATTATAGTTTAAAAGTTTAATATATGTTTTCAAATTCTTGCTTTCATAATTATTAAAAATAAATATGGAAAAATTGTAATCCCATATATGTACTTGAGTACTTTAATTTTTCATTTGATATAGGTTTATTATAATGCTTTGGATCGACATTTTACATCGAAAGAGTAACTTTAAAACTACAAATTTTAAAGTTAACATAGTACAAAAGAGACACACACACACACATACACACACATATATATTTATATATATTTGCGTGTGTGTTACATTATCTAAGGCCAATCGAATAAGAATGGTGTAATTAAATCATTAGGTGTGGTGGCTACAACGTGATATATATACACACGTACATGAATATTAATATTCAGGTATCACTTCAATATAGTAACAATGTTTTATTATTTTATTTCTTTGATTTTAAAATAATTAATTTAGTATATCTTGTTTATTAATTAAGTATTATATTAAATTTAATTAAGTACCACCATTACAACATAATCTAGATTCTTGATAAAAGTTAGATACATCTCTATATATACCCACGTACATAATAGTCAGTCTGAAAAGGCGTTGAGCCCATTGAAATAGTAGGCTGGTTGTAGGGCTGGTTATAGGGAATGGTACGGTAGCGCTTCAAGTTTACATATTAGTGAAGCTCAAACTTATGGACTTTTAGAGTCATGCACAGTTGTGATATTTTTACACCATATCACACCTTGAACGGCAAAGACGACATTCTGTATTGTAATCATAAATTTTGCTTCAATTTTTAACACTTTTCAACCAATTATACCAAATAATACATATTAAATATTGAAAATGAATCAGGTTCATAATTTTATATGGTCATGTACCATGGTTGGCACCGAGGATGATACATATATTTAAATAGAATGTTATGAATTCAAACTTTTTCATTGCAAATTAATAATGTATCATATGTTTTATTTTTTATTATTATAAGGATATTAAGTTTGAACCTCATTAGCGCTAGGGTAATAATGTATAGTATGTTAAAAAGGTTGTGAATTTGAACATAGTTAACACGAAGTTTAAATTGTAGTTTATTAAATTAGAATAATGTAGGCAAGGTGAATGTAAAATAGTAATATTTAAATAATTCATTAATTATTACATTTATTTTATTTATTTATTTAATGATTTTGCATGAAAATAAATAAGAATTTTATAATGAATTCCTTTTTAATTCACTTTAATGAATTTCAAATTCAAAAACTTTATAGGGTTATGCACAGTCATATATGCTAAATGACTTTAAATTTGATTCTTTTTAATATAAAATATTGTTAGTGCAATACATAATTCAAAAAGTTGTGAGTTCAATTTTTATTTCAATATTAATTTTATTTAAATAGGTTTAAATTTACAACTCCATCCACCATTTGAAAGTTTAATTAATTTTAAAGGTACAATATTAATTTCACTCTAACTAAATTCTTTATTTTAAATATATAATATTAATCTCACTTTAACAAAGCCCTTCATTTTAAAAATACAATATATTAATTTCACTCTAATAAGTAGGTTATTCCTTAATACATAAGATATGGTCTTTGAAAGTTGCAAGCTGCCTTAACCAAGTTATGTAAAGGTCAACCCACAAGATGATGCAACACACACACACGTATATATATAAAACACTTATTTATAAATTTACAATGTGATTTTTCATCTTTAAACATAAATCTCATTATTAAAATTAAAAAACTATTCAAATTTATAAAGTTACATGTTAAATTTGAAATTATAAGTTGTAATGTTGTATTGATTTTCTGATTTTTCATATTTAAACATAAATTTCATTATTAAATAAAAAAATTATTAAAATTTATTGACCTTTTATAAGAAGAAAATGGTCTTTTATATATATATATATATATATATATATTGAGTATCTTATTAAATATGTGTAGGGTGGAACATAAATCCAGAGCATATAGTTCATTTAAAATTTAATTCTAGCTTTCCGTTGACAAAATAAATAAAATCGAAAGTGTTTTCTTAATGTTAATTTATGAGAAAGTAAGTAGAATATATTTAAGCTGTAAAAATATATAATCCTAATAAGATCTTTTCAATAATTTGACACAATTTATACTAATTAAAAATAATATAATATTACCTTAAATTTTATTATATTTAAAATTATACTAATGGTATACAATGAATCAATTTAATATATTAGTTCTTTATATATAATTTAATTTATTTAATACACTTTAATTTATTGTTTAAAAAATTCTTTAACCTTAAACTTCATGAATGACTTTAATTTTAAGAAAATTTCATTTTTATTTGTATATTTAGTAAGACAAATAACTGATTGAAAATAATGACATGTAAATTTGCATGCAGTATCATTGGGAAATTAATTATTAAATTAATATAAAATTCATTCAATCAAGTTAAGAAAACCGCAATAATATTTCCATTAACACTTATATAAGTTTTAGGTGGTTTTATGAATTTGCGTGTTTGTTCATAAAATACAAATAAACACCACAGTAAAATATTTTAAAAAGCACATAAAGCAGATATACAAGCAATACATACGTGTTTATGTGATTTATTTTTATTTTACTAAATCATAAGCACTTACAATTTTAAATAAAACTAATATACTAGATAAGAAATTAGAAGAAAGAAAACTTGATTGCATGAGAATTATGATAAAACAAAGTAAATCCTTTATGTTTATGCTTGTTATGTTTAGCGCACGCACACACACGCGCGCGCACAAATTTTATACATATAAAAACACACCTTAGTTTATTCAGAGTAGTTAATACACACCTTATTTCCTTAATTATAAACTTATTCACACACAGGTGTCGCAAGGATTCAAGCAAATGCAAAGGTACTTCTCAGAGCAGTAGCCATTAGAGCATGCCACGCAAGGAGCAGTGGATCCTTAATCCTAAGCCATCCGTGTTAGGACATTGTGCTGCCGAAAACCCACACATTGCCAATATTAACAAGAAAACAACCAGGAGGCCCCTCTTCATTGCTAGTTTACTTAGTATACATGCCTAATTTTCTTTTCTTTATATAACAAGAGGTTTTGGGTTATATGTGTTTTTTCAAAACTGCTATAGTTAATTAATATAAATTTAGAATTAATTTTAATAAAATCTTTGGGTTTTATGCATTTTGTCAATATATCTACTCTATATAATGAGACTTATTCTAGATTTGTAACTCAGTCAATTTGTAAATATCTCTATTGCCATCTATTTATATTATTTATTCCAGCTAAATATGTCACTTAGTATTTAACATTTTATAACTTAATCAAAATAATCAAAACAAAGACTTAATCTTTTATACGTCGGTAACAACTGAGGAATCTTAATTAAATTTAACATTTATTAATTATATACTTAATTAAAATATAATAAAAACAGTTCACTCTTCATCCTTATTTAACTTTTAATTTTCTTTTAATTTTCACTTGTTCCATCTTTTTAATCTACATTTTTTACATCCATTATATCTTGAAATTTTATTAAACATGACCACTAGGATTTCAAACTTAACTTATTTATATTCACTATTTTCTTATTATTTGGCTAACCTCATGAATTTTAAATCCAAGTTGCCAAGTTTAAACTAGTCAATTTAAATCATGAATTTTAAGTTATTAACTAAATTTAATTTAAATTAAGTTTAAATTTGATGACAAACTTTGAACTTTTCAAAAGAAATCTGTGTTCTAATTTAGAACATGAGTGACACTATATATGGTTATATGTGTTTTTTCAAAAGTGTTATAGTTAATCAGTAGAAATTTAAAGTTAATTTTAATAAAAACCGTTGGGTTTTTTCATTTTGTCAATGGGTAGGTGGATAAATAAATTAATGAAATATCTTTATCTATGTACACAATCTTATATATTGTTTATTCTAGATCATGCATACAATCGTACATCGTACTACCCTTCGTACCCTAAGTATACGTGTTATTATATTAGTCACCAGGGCAAAGATTTAATATAATTGAGAAATCTTAATTAATTTAATATTTATACAGGAAGGTTAGAAGTTTATTCAAGGGGTATGTACACGTACAACAAGCACTTCCAGTGTTTTGTGTCTACTCTTATCTCGTACCCGCCTACCTAGTACTCATTTCCTAGCCGCTACCAAGTACTCCTACTTAGGCAAAAAAACTATGTAAGTGCCACATCACTGCCATGTCAGCATCCTCATCATTGCTTGTATAGCACGTCTACCACCAAGTTTGCCTCCACCGCAGTGTCCATGTGTTCTTAAATGTGAGTTCCTTCTGCAAGGTGTGATCCTTCCCAACAAATAAATCTTATGGCTAAGTCATCATCGAGGAGACCCAAGGCTCTGCCGTACAGTCCCTTTCAGAGGGAAGAGCAGCTGCTGGTCTTAATTTAATATTTATAATCATATATTTAATTAAAATACATCTTCAGTTAACTCTATATTGTTTTTAATTTCCATTTGTTCCAGTCTTTTGCAAATCTGACATTCAAATCTTAATGCAATAACGTTAGATATTAAATAGGAGTTAGAATATAAAGAAATCTCGAAAGGAATGAAAATGAAAATGACATTTAAAAAACCAAGGATAAAAGCTGGGTCATATACCTGTGGTTCCACAAGGACAATTAAATATTATTACATTTAAAATTAAATTTAATGGTATACAATATAAAATTTAGTTTTAAATTTTTTTTCATTATTAACCCCAAACTTGATAATGACCTTAATTTTTTTTTTTAAATTAAAAATGTAACAACTGCATTTCTAGTTGCATAGTTTAGTAAAACGATTAACCAATTGAAAATAAATTTAAAAAGACATGTAAATTTGCAAATTCAATGTAAAATATTTATTTTCTTCTTAATTTTTTTATTTTTGCATTAATTATTAAATAAACCCACAATAAAATATATTAAAAAGCACATAAAGTTCTACAGTGGTTTTTAACCTCAGATTATTTATTTTTATTTTATTAAATTATAACCACTTAAATAAAAACTAACATAAAAAAATAACTTCACTCTTTGTCCTCATTTAACTTTTTAATTTTCACTTGTTTCACCTTTTTGCAAATCTACACTTCTTATATCCATTATATCTTGAAATTTTATTAAATATACCATTAGGTTTCAAATTTAACTTATTTATATTCACTATTTTCTTATTTATTTGGGTAACCTCATGAACTTTAAATACAATTTAAGTCTAGACTTGTGTTGCTAAGTTTAATTTAAATCACGAATTTTAACTTATTAATTAAATTTAGATTTAATTTAAGTTTGGATTTTACGACAAACTTTCTTTACAACTATGTCAAAAAAAAGGTTTATTTAATGAGTTTTTACATCACTTAATCAAATTAATAATTTCTAATTTTTTTAGATAATTGGATATAACAATAGATTTCCTTGTTAACCTTTTATAAGAAGCAAAATTGCAAAAAATTTAAACTAGTTTGTGTGTTAAAATGCCACTTAAGTGGTTAGGTTGGGCATACTAATTGAGAGAGAGACAGAGAGAGGATAGTAATTAATTTTATTAGGATATACATTATATATGTATCCTGGTTGTGTAAGCTAACTAGTTGAGAAATGAATTTGAAAGAAGAAGACATTGGACTTTCCTTAAATTTAAAATAAAAATATGGATTAAAGTATTTTAATTTTTTGATTTGCATTTTTATATTTTTTATATTTTTAATGCTTTTACCTATAAATCAACTTTTAAAAAAAGAAAAAAGAACTACAGCAGAGTAATATTTCACACCACACATGTATAATCAAATATATTTTCTCGGAAAATGTTTAATACCACACATATAGCACTTTTTATATGGTATAACTGTGAAAACTCATAATATAAAAATGTATATATCCATTAGTACAAAAACCTTAACTTATATATAAGAGCGAGTGGTCCAGATTGAAATCAATCCGACGACTATCAAAACCTGCTACGCTAATAATAGTATGTGCACATGCAACCGTACACATGGATCTTACATCATCCCCTCCTCTCGGAAGGATGTAAGTTGTTTATGGTTCATTGGATCTGAAGGAACATTAGGAGGAGGCACTGGTAGATTTGTAGGTGGCACCACTTGTTCTCGTTGCACAAAATGTTTCAACCGTTGCACGTGTACAATCTCCGAAGGATCGAGTTGAATGTCATGCTGAACCTCATAACTTGCGGTCCTACTTGGTATAGCACTCAATATGGTCCTTTCCACTGAGGAAGGAGACTCTTAACTAAACCACGTACCATAAGCTTGGGAAAACGAATCAACACCAGTTCATTAACATTGTACTTCACAAGAAGACGATGATGCAAGTTATAGCATTGTTGTTGTTCTACTTGTACATGGCCCAAGTGTTCTACTGACTCCGCACGAACCAATGGAAGAATGGTAGTCAAATACCAATCCCACGACCCAACTCTGTTGGCAACATTGGGTCATGACCATACAAGAGCTTATATGGGGAAGTACCAACATAACTTTGTACTCCAGTGACATAAACATAAACATATCAAAGAAACGACAGATAACCATCCCAATCTGAATGTTGAAAGTTCACATACTTTGTGATCATCCCCTTGAAGGTTCTGACGAGCCATTCCACCAATCATCTGTTTAAGGATGATAAGCACTTGTAAAAGTGTGGTGTATCCTAGTTGAGACATTAAAACATGAAATGCCTTGGTCATAAATGCAGGACCATTGTCTTAGAGAATTCGCTCCAGACAAGAATGCTAAAACACGACCTAATTAAGGAAAAAAACTGACCAACAACAGAAGCAGTCGCACTAGCAAGAGCACCAACTTCTACCCAACGAGTTAGGTAGTTAAAAGCAATAATAACGTACTCGTTGCCAGCAGTCAATAATGGAAAAGGTCCTATCAGATCGAATGCCACCAACACAAATGGACGTCAAATTGCAATTGACTCTAGTCATCCTTCCGAAGTACACGAGGGAGTATTGCGAGCTTGGCACCACACACAACTACGCACATACCGAATCACATCTCCACGCAACTCTTGCCAATAGAAAGATCTACACAACTTTTCCATCACACGACGATTTCTCATGTGCCCGTCGAGAATAAGAGAGTCGTAGTGAGCGTGAAGGAAGCGTGGAACTAAGACCGAAGGCACTACCAACCGCAAATGATCATCTAGATCCATCCCAACAAAATAGAGAAGGTTGTCTTGAAGGTGATATTGCGAATGTAAATGCCTGAAAGGTAAGTCATCAACAAGTGATGTAAGATTCTCAAACCCATCACGAAGCCTGTGAATCCACGACTCAACCTTTTGAACTTACCAAACCTCATTCAAAGACGGCAAATCTAACTCTACATTCTACAGACACTGAACGTCAAGACAACAACTACTGATGGTATAGAATCTTCGTCCAAAAAGTCCACTGATGCTGGAACAACTGGCTCCTCAGGAGCATAAGAAAAGAGAGAAGGTGGAAGAGGAGCTCGAGAAAGAGCATCAACATCAACCATGGAACTCCCTGGGTGATGAACAACCTTAAAGTCGTAAATTTGAAGCTTCAAGGCCCACCGAGCAATACGACCAATCAAATTCTTTCATTTCAAGAACAAAGTGACTGCTACATGATCGCCTTCCAACAACGTCCAAGAACCATGTAAGTAGGCATGGAGCTTTTCAAAACCCCAAACTGCTGTTAAACATTCATTTTTTATTGTGGAGTAGTTCACCTTTACTAGTTGCAACGTACGGTTGATGTATGCAATGGGATGTCGTTGGTCAGGGCACTCGTACTCTCCTACAGCATACACCCCCAAGACCGATGTTAGAAGCATCTATGCGCAAGATGAAAGGACGAATATAATCGGGTATGCCAAAATTGGAGGAGTCATCAATAGCTCTTTGAGATTTACAAATGCCTGCTTGTAATCCTTACACCAAACAAAAGGAAGTCATTAATGATTTCAGCAATGCCCGCAACAGTGTAGTACAATCTAAAAGATGGTCCACAAAACAACCCAGATATTATACCTTGCCAAGAAAGTGTTGCACATCAATCACACACTTCGACGTAGGGAATTTCAAAACTGCAACAAGTTTGTAAACCTTCACGTGAAATGCAATAACCCAGATAAGTGGTGTCCTTGGATCCGAACACACACTTATATGGCTTCAGCTTCAAACCAACTTCCCGCAGCCAATCCAAAATCTTGCGTACGTCACCGACATATTCCTCTCACGTTCCATCCGAGTGAATTAAAACATCATCGATGAAGTCGGCAGTCACCTCCAACATATCGCAAAGAACCTCGTCCATTATACGTTGGAAAGTCGCTAAAACATTGCTCAAACCGAAAGGCATCACCAAGAACTCATACATGCCAAATGGTGTTCAAAAAGTAGTCTTGGGAATGTCCATGTCATCGGAACTTATCAATATCCAGAAGCGAGATTTAACTTGGTGAACCAACGGCTCCGTCCTAGTCGATCAAAAAGGTCTGCAGTATGAAGAAGTGGGTACACATTTGAAATAGTTACATCATTTAATGAGCGATAGTCGATGCAAAATCGAATGCTCTCATCCGTCTTCATCACAAGATGAGGTTTGCACGCTCAAGGACTTTTAAAATTTTTAGATAACACCCTTCTCTAACATCTTCTTAACATTCACTTATAAGATCTTGAGCTCCTTTGGTGACCGATGCTGAACAGGTACCTTGATCGATTTAGCATCCCCAGTTAGAATAGGGTGGCGTGTTGCAATCTTGGCCCCAGATGATAAGTCGAAGTTGAAAAGATTAGCATACTCCTTAAGTTAATTAACAACTGCAACATGACGATCATCTGATAGATCTAGAGAGGGAAATGAAGAATATGAAGGGAAGATGATTAGAAGTAAGGGTGAAACAAAAGTGATGAAAGCAGAAGTGGAAGTAGATGCACGAAGTGGAATAGAAGTAAGAAGAATAAAAGAAAAATGAAGAAGAGTCAAACAGGGAGAGACTTTTCAAAGTCACACTTGGCATGATTGCGAGTCAACTAATCCATACCAAGAATAAGGTGAAAAGCTTGACTTGGCACCACCCACAAAGATTGATCTAAGCTCACGATCGTCCACATAAACTACAATGTCAACTTCATCCTACGAACAAGCATGAGTGTGTTTATTGCCGTACAGAATGAAGACTGGTTCTATTACATGATGCAAATGAAGATTGCAACATGTAGCAATAGATTGAGAAATGAGGACAAACTTGAACCTGTATCCACCAACACTTAAAGAAAAACAAGACGTGGCGTGTGATTAAATCGAGTAAAGACCTGATGAACTAGTGCCGAGTGAACCCCTTGATGATACTCCCCGGAAGATCCACCATATTTAAGACCTTATACTGCAGCGGTGCCAATCGAACGTTATTGATGCTAAGGAATCCACCCCGGAAATGGGGGATGCCAATCGGAAAACCGTTGACAGTGTCGATACGTGTGTCCAACCTCATCACATGCCTAACAACAAATTGCACGTTCACGTCCTTGTCCATAGGCCCAACCTTTGCTGGTCACGAGCAACAACAGCATCAACCTCCATTGAAGTAGGACCATCACCCACATGAAATGGAACAAGAAAACGTGAAGTTGCAAGTGGGAGAGGTGATGACTCATATTGTTGTGCTAGCCTCAAAGCATCGTCAAGAGTCACTTGAGCCATGCACAAGCCCCACAAGGTCTTGACGAAGTGTTGACCACAACATACCTAACTTGATGCGTTCCGACATGTTAGGTGCTTCAAAAGCAAATACCAAACTGCATCATTAACTCAGATGGTCTTGACGAATACAATGTAACTGCTAAAAAGTATCGTCATGGTCGTCCACATGCCCAAATGCATGTTTAAAGATCTCTGGAAGAACACTCTAATTCCCATGAGTTACAACGTCAGAAACATTGTACCATTGTAACGCCACCCATGCAGACAAGTAGGAAACCTGTGCAAACACTGAGCACCATCCCATGAATGATATGTAGCGTGATAAAGTAGTCAAACCAATGGTACACATCATCCCATGATTCAGTGAAAGAAATCTGGTCGAATGTGAGGATTTACAGTAGGAACAGGAGGAGGAGTCCATGGGTTGTGAATGCCGCTATCAACTGAGAGTGATTATTCAGTTGCGTCTACATGGCATCTAACAACTGCATGAGTAATTGCTCCACAAAACAAAGGATTTGTCTGTTTTCATCCATGGACGAAATGAGAAGAAAGAACAAAATTTATAAGGAAAGAATAAATCTAAACAATGGAGAAGCTAGATCTTAAGAAGATAAAGAAGATATATATAAAAGACACAAATTTGAGCACTTATTAGGACAGTTAGAGGTGCCCTTGCCTCTGCTAATGTGAGAGTTCGAATTATATAAATGTGTATTATCCATTAGTCCAAAAACCTTAACTTATATAAAGAGTGAGTGGTCCATATTAAAAAACCAATCCAACATTATTAAAACCCACTAAGGTAATGATAATATGTGCACATGCAGCCGTATACACGTGGAACAAACCATGGAGAGATGTATATACACATATTATGTAAATACATATGTATAGTATGTATATAAACATATTATGTAAGAAATACATGTACGTTTATTATGTGTATGTATGTAAACATTTTATGACATGTATATTTATTATCCATGTATAGTATGTATATAAACATATTATGTAAGAAATACAAGTATGTTTATTATACGTACATAAACATAAAACCATCTATCATTCTGACGTATTCATGGACATTATAAGGTAACTAGGTATTTACCGTAATTACATTACAACGTTAACTTTAATTAATATTTAATTAGTATTAATTATATATACTTTATTAATCTGATAACTTGATACGGTACATCTGTTGACTAATTCCATATTAAGATCAACAATATGTAGGGTCATACCTTAATCTTATTGTCACGCACCGCTAATGTTTTACATTTAAATCTACATTCAGTAGCTTAATAAATTTATTATATGCAGCATGTCTTTTTTAACTGATTTCATATATAATAATTTACAATATTCAAGAATTAAATACCCTTCTTAGTGTACTTGGATTGAAATGTTATTACACGAGATTATAATTTATAAATATCTAATACACAAAAACTATTGAATTTATACTCTATATTATTTAAAACGTTTTTGATTCATATTAATATTTTCATATGTTTATTTTAAGTTTAAAGGTTACCAGATGTATTCCCTGTTCTTTCCTTTCATATGTAAAATTAATTTCATAAATCGTAGTGAATTATAACATGAAAAAAAGTTATATATATATATATATATATATATATATATATATAATATAGCCTATAATTAAAAATATTTTGCAAAGAAACAATGTTATGTATAATGAATGTCCTAGAATATACTTAATCACTCTACCTATTTAATTAGTTAAACTGTAGTTAACTGTTGGAATAGCTCAAAATGTGAAAAATATTATTTTCATTAACTTGCTATTGTTTTTTTAATAAAAGATAATTTAATTTTTAAAAAAATGGTTCAAGTTTTAGGTCAATTGTGCCTGCAAATATACATACACATATGACACCCTTGTATATTACTGACATGTGTGTCTGTACTAATACTTTACTTACGAAGTATGAACACAGTGTAATACTCTCTTATAGTGGAAATTATTACTATCATTATAGTTTTTAAAGTGTATACACGTACTCACTAGAAAATATATAATACTGATATATATACATATATACAACTATATTTTTTGGGTAGATACTACATGTTGTGTGTGTGTTTTGGGGATTCTAAAAATTAAAATTCTTATAATACAAGAGGCTTGCGTTAAATCATTTCATAATCAAATTTTAATCTTAAAGATGTATATTTAAAATAAGACTGGTATTTCATTTGTAATAACAATTTGTAAAAAGAAAATTATATAGTTAGTTATTTTATTTCTTTATAATATGTGTTATCTCTGATAGAAAATTGGTATATATATAATTGTTTGTTTGGTTTGGCATATCTATATATCAATATGCATGTGTCTATGATTATATATGAGTGTCTATTCAAAAAATACACATACAAACATATATGTGTGGTGTGTGCGTTGTGCATTTATATGTGCCTGTATAATTGCAATCTACTTTTACACACACACACACATGTGTGTGTGTGTGTGGTGTGTGTGCATATGTTTGGATGGGTATGAAGTATGTATGTGTATGACACATTCAGTCTACTCTTAATGCATGCAGATACACATGTTGAATGTAATGATATAGACACGTTCATATACACGTACTGGTAGTCTCAAATAATGTAAACTTGAATACATATATCACACATTGGATGCTAGATTATATGTTCATGGTGAAATAACTTGCGGAACATCGTTGCTGTATATAGACGCATGTATATACACACACATACACAAATACATGCATATGTATGTATCTATGTATGTATGTATATATATATATATATATATATATATCAATGCATAATTCAAATTATTATATCTCTTGTTTTTCCAAGTGGATGGATTGGATTATCTTTATATTTTTTAAACTGAACTGAATTATCTTTTTATTTTGATTTAAATTGTCATTCCTGTCTTGCCTCGCTTTACATATTATTATAAAATATTACATATTTTGCTTAAAAACATAAAATGCATTGTAATAGGTATATTAATTAGGGTTTAGACCCTATTTACATACAAGAATGGATGGATCAAATTTAATGATCCAATACTATTATAATTAATGTATTAACTGACAGGGTAATACTATGTATATACACCGTATATATATATATATGTGTGTGTGTGTGTGTGTGTATGTGTATTTACGGATATCCAACGTGCATATATAAACAAGATACCGAGATATTTAAACAAAACATTTAGTTATAACAAATATGAAAGTACCTTTATATTATATATAATATATTATTTTAGGCATAATGGAAAGGTTTCTTAATTGTATATATACGTATACACATAAAGATACGCATATGCACGTAGTATGGTCATTGGTACTTGTCATTTAACTCATGCGGTGCGTGTATGTGTGTGTATGTGTGCGTGAGAGAGAGAGAGATGTGTTCCGCATACAGAATTTATTTAACTAAAAACACTCTTAATTAAACTCAAAAACCATCTTTTTTATCCCTTAACTTTCTTCTCCTTCTGCATAATAAAACAATTAGAAGCACGTAAACCTAAACCCTAAACCCTAATCCCTAAACCAGTATTATCAGAAAAATATATCAAATTTGATAATATCATATATATTATAGAATATACCTCCTTATCCTTCTTCTTTTCCTTCTCGCTGCCATCTTTATCCTTCTCTTTCTGAAAAAGATGTATACAAATGTGTATATGTATATATATTTTTAAGTAGATATATATTACATATATTTATAGAATATATGTGTGTTTACCTTCTTCTCCTTCTTTTCGTCACCTTCTTCAGAATGCTTATCTTTCTTCTCCTTCTTTTGGCCATCTTTGTCCTTTTCTTTCTGAAAAAGATGTATGCACACATGTATACATGTACGTAAATATACAAATTTTTAAAATACAAGCACACACGCACGCACACACACCACACACATATATATCTATATATTAAATTTTGATAATATCAAATATACTATAGTATATACCTCCTTATCCTTCTTCTTTTCCTTCTCGCCACCATCTTTATCCTTCTCTTTCTGAAAAGATGCATACACGTGTATATATCTATTATATTAAATAGATTTATATACATATTTTATAACAAACATGTGTGTATACCTTCTTCTCCTTCTTTTCGTCACCTTCTTCAGAATGCTTATCTTTCTTCTCCTTCTTTTCACCATCTTTATCCTTCTCTTTCTGAAAATATGTATACACACATGTATATATGTACATATATACATATTTTTAAAATGCATACAGACACACGTGTGTGTGTGTGTATCTGTGTGTATGTATATTTTAAGTACATCTGTGTGTGTTTACCTTGTCCTATAATATACACATAACTAATAATATGATATTTATATAGAGAGAATATATATTTATTAACACACACATGCGGCACGCGTGCACACACACCCACACATTTATACCTTCTTGTCCTTCTTTCATCACCTTCCTCAGAATGCTTGTCTTTCTTCTCCTCCTTTTCTTTCTTTTTGTCCTCTTCATCTCCATGCTTTAATGTTTTTAAGTCAGATATATACAGAATAAAATACACACACACATACACACACACACGTATGTATGTGTGTGTTTTTGCTTGAGTGTGTGCATGTACATGCATACATCTTTTTTCTTTTCTTTCTTCTTTTCTTGTCTCCTTCGTCTCCTTCATACTTGATCTAAATATTTTTAAAAAAAATGCATACATATAGAACAAACACACACACACACACACACACACACACACACACACATACACATACACATTTGAATGCATTACCTTTTTTTCTTTCTTGTCCTTTTCTTTTCCTTCTCCTCGTCATCTCCATACTTGTCTTTCTTTTCCTTAAAAAATAATGAATTATTAAAATGTATTCACGCACATATACGCCCACATATACATACACTTATACGTATATGTGTACTATTTTGTACCTTCTTCTCTTTGTCACGCCCATCATCTTCCACATGTTTATCCTTCTTATCCTACACACATGATATATACTATATACACTCACGTTATAATGTTTATATGCATTACATATACATATATATATAAATTATATACATACCTTCTTATCATCCTTATCTTTCTTCTCTCCTTCTTCTCTACATCCTCATGCGATTTATCCTTCTATAAATAATATATCATGGTTCACGTTAATTATATATAATGTTAG
Source organism: Selaginella tamariscina (assembly GCA_003024785.1). Classification (NCBI taxonomy): domain Eukaryota; kingdom Viridiplantae; phylum Streptophyta; class Lycopodiopsida; order Selaginellales; family Selaginellaceae; genus Selaginella; species Selaginella tamariscina. The sequence continues at coordinate 707,133 of PUQB01000007.1, forward strand.
TGAGATTTATAAAAATAATATATTTATATAAGTTTACACACACACACACAACACACACGAGAAAAAAGGATATGTACATATATATTATAGACCTTCTTCTCATCCTTGTGCTTTTTCAATACATCCTCATCGTGCAAATGCAGCTTAGCTTGGATTTCCTCTTTCAAGTGCTCCATGTTAAATACTATCTGTAAAATTCACAATTATATATATATATAATATATATATATATATATATATATATATATATAATTTAAAATGTTTAAAATTAATTAAATGTATGATGTGAGAAAACGTGAAGATTGAACTAAGTAAAATCAATTTATTTAAGTTTAACTTTAACTTTGTATAAATCAAATGATAACATTAATCAGTAGAATGCATCACAAAAAAACATAGGTAATTATATAACAAATACACACATATAAAAATAAATGTATTATAAATCAAACAATAATAAATGCATCAGATAAATATACTCAATTATATAAATATGTATACACACGCATACACATATACACATCCGATCCACACTGAATTACCTGATTGGAGGAATATAAGGCGATCGATCAAACCGGCTATCACAAAATGTAAGATGAGCTTATATATATATATATATAGATAGATAGATAGATAACAGGAGTCCGCGTAAATCTTAACCGCAGATCTGCACTGCTTTCTGATAGTGAGGTGTCGGTGATCTGACGGATGAAATCTATATTGTTTTTTAATCCGGAATCTGTAACGGCTAATATATGAAGACAGTACGTGTTTCACACGTTATAGATATATTTTACACTAATGCAGATCTATAAGTATATTATAAAAGTATTCGTTAAACAATAATCGTTCAATTGAAGTATAATATTTAATCAGTGAAGATATCATTAATATATTATAAAGTTAAATATTATTATATAAAAATAATTTAAATAATTCTAGTCTTAAAATATACTGAATCTGTACAGCCGCCTTCATTTGTCTCATCTGTGAACGTGAATTTTTATTGTTAATTTAAAATAGATACATAAAATACCTTTAGTGATTCTTACACGCTTTTTTTAATTTATACAAAAGTTTTAATATATTTTATTTTTTGAGTTTTAGTATTTATTAATTTATTATCTGTATACTTGATGTTCGTTTAAAATGTAACCTTTTGGATAATGCATATGGTTTTGACACGTTTTTTATTTATGCACAAAGTTTTATATATGTTTATTTCTCTTAGTTTTAATAATTATTAATTATTAAGTTAATATTTATTATAACTTAAAATATACCACCTGCCATGTCACTTAAAGTGACATGATGTAGATGGAGGGAGCTGTATAACATAATGGTTCCTGAATCCCTTATTTAAAATACTATAAACATATTTTATCAGTTTTTAAATAAAGATTAAACCTGGAAAAGTATATCTATATAGAATGGAAACACATTCGAAATAAGGTGTAAAACCAGCCTTTATTTATTTTATTTAGATCGTTTTCAGCTCATTTAATCTGCTACATACACCATGTTATTTCTGTTGACTTCCTATTTTAAATTTAATAAGTAGTCAACATAGTGATTTAAAGAAAATACAAAAGCCAGTTTGACCACAAAATAATACAATTTAATTATTTTATATGAATTTTACTTGATCAACACTTAACTTATAAATTTATTCATAAATATTATAATATATTAAATTCCAGGTAGCGACGGTTGTCATACCAATAAATTTCAAGTGTTTAAAGCAATTGGAAACTTAAACTACAGATACGGTATACATGAACACCTATATACATTATTTGCAACGAATGTACATATTATTATATATGTAAAGGTGTTACTTCAACAGAATGTTACCTCCCCATCTGAATTGAGATTAAATACATATACATATTATTATATGTTAATTCAATTATATAGTAAAGCAACAGAATGTTTACCTCTCTGTCTGAATGTGAAACAAAATAATGTTAAAGTACAGTTAATTTTAAGTTTGACTCATATAAAGTACAATATAGAAATCTCAAACTACATAATATTATTTGAATAAAAGAAAACAGTAATAATAATAAATACAGGAGTTTGTCAGCATCTAACAAGGCTTTTGTATAAAAAGCCTGGTTGTTTGGTAGTTTGTCCATGTATTTCAGATATGCATTCTTTGCCTGTATGTAAATCAAATAAAACATTAATAATAAGAAAAATAAATAAATACAAGTAGACCGTATCTTATACATATCTAAGTCATTAAAGAGTGTGTTTTCACGTATTTAAAAAAAAGAAAATAACTAATCATATTAAGTAATTATATTAATAATTATGAAAATACAAAAAACAGCTGTATATATATATATATATATATATATATATATATATATATGTATATCAATAATACAGACATACATGTGGGGAGTGCTTAGCTAGATTGTAGAACATATCTCTATCAGTTTATAAAAACTTAGAAAATGATGTTCTTTTGTTTTAAAGCTATTTGAAGTACATATACATACACAGAGATACACACGCACACGTGTGTGAGTGTGTGTATACATATGTACACCTGTCAGTTTTTAATATGGTACGATAAATTGTGCATATGTGCTATCACCCTGTACTTTTAATGTAAAGGCTGCTAATGAGGAATCAGAATTTTTGGAAGGAGCTTTAATATATATAAAGACAATATACACATGCTTACTATATTAGCGAACATGCGTTAGTTTAATTAAATTAATAATTTTAATAAATGACATAATAAAGAATTATATTTAATTTTTACATACATTATAAAATTAATTTAGTTAATAATCTTCTTAAGATATTTATTTAATTCATTTGTTCGACAAAACTTCCGTGTTTGTTTCTTGCCTCCCCACGGGATACAGATATTATTATATAAAGAAAATGAAAGCTTGTCACTTTAGCCGTATACATACACCCCTGTACATATACGTATAAGGTAGATACGCCATGAGCAGACAATATAAAATTTATATATACATATCTAATACTCATTAACTATTGGTCGCATTCACAAGCAAGAGTGGTCCGGTGGAAATTAATAATAAGTTTAAAAAATCAAGAAAATACAAATATAATTAAACCTTCATTTTCAAATCCACAGTTGTCCTCCAAATAGTTATTTTCAGTATATCAATCTCACGAGGTAAACTTGGCAATATATATACAATAAAAACCTTGCTGCATAGCTTTTACTCCCCCGTCAGGTGCCTTAACCACGGCGTGGCAAAAGGTACCTGTATCCACGACAGTTGAATTTATAAATAATTAGTTAAACTACTATTGTTTAGTTAAATGTGTGCATTATCATCCTGTTAAATTCATACAATCATATACAGACCTGCAGTATTATATAATGTAGTTCCTCAGTTTGCTAGGAAGTGTGTCGGGGCTTGTTTGCGAGATATGGTAAGTAAAAAACACACATACACACACACACGTATATGCATATGTGCTACGCAGGGACCGGGAACACCAGTGATGGCTAAAGAGAGTGGGGAAGTGTTCATTTCAGCAAACCCGGAATGTGATGACTTTCTTGAGCTTCTTCCTATGCTTCTTAACAATCCACATACCGAAAAAGATGCCATACACACCATGGGTATATTCTCCGGTGGCTCCACTCCGGATCACAGTAATACATCTGCTGAGGACTCCAACACGAAGAACATACAAGATATGTATCCATCTTCTGCAGTCTATAATGCGCCGCCTGCTAACAAGTTTAGAACTCTTCCTGCATTGCTAGGGGGCTATGTACCGAGGAGAATATGCCCAAACATGGGATTCTCTCCAAGGAATCTAAGGAGGTCTTCCCAGATGAACACAATGAGAGGAAGGAGAAGGCAGGCTCATCTTCGAATAAGGCCAGTGCATCCAAGAATCTCGTTTCCGAACGGAAGCGGAGAAAGAAACTTAATGAACGCCTGTATTCGCTACGTGCTATCGTCCCCAAGATCAGCAAGGCAAGCTTTAAGTGACGTATATAGGTGTATATATGCAGTTCAAAAGAATGTGTATTTGCACTAAAATCCATGAGAAATGCATCATTTTTATTAATTCTTTATTAAATTTTTATAGATGGACAAGGCTTCAATAGTTGCAGATGCAATCGACTATGTGCAGGAGTTGCAGAACAAAGTGAGTGAATTAGAGGAGGATGTATCGAGCCTTGAGGCAGCCGAGAGGCGTGAGGTAGAGCTCGGTAGCGTGGTTGATGCGTGGAATGAGATGGTTAATGTCGGTGAGAGGTTCTACTCATCAGATATTGATCAACACTATGTCAAACTGCAGAAACAAGACAGCAGAAAAGCTCTAGAGGTTAGTGCAATTTTTACTTAATTACATATAATTAGCTATTTAAAACTTAATAAATAAAAAAAACCATGTCGTTATCAGAAGTTACAGCAATGTTTGGTCTTCAGTTGCTTTCTTCATCCAAGTTTACCTGCAGTGTGTACTTGTGTCATTATCATGGTTTATCTTTTTATTTAATTAAATTATATTAATTAACTAATTAATGATGATCTAATTTACAGTTAGAAGTTTCCAAGCTGGAGGACCAAGTCTTCTACTTAAGAATTAACTGTGGTAATTCTGATGGAGTACTTATTCAGCTTGCAAAGGCATTTGAGTCTATTGGACTTGAGTTTAGTAATGCAACACTCTCTTCTTTCCAAGGCCAACTAATTAACAGCTTCATTGCAAGGGTAAAAATATAAGGATTTATTTATATAAACTATTATATAAAAATATATTAGTTTATTATTAAATTATAAAGTAATATTATATATGGTGGTTGTAGATGGAGGAGTGGAAGTCTTTGGACAATGATGAAGTGAAGAAGATTATAGTTGAGCTGGCTTCCAAGTTTGGCATTCACTGCTAGATAATTATATATTATATTTCTTTTGTATATTCATCTTAATATATAACAATTAATGTCAACAAACCCTAAAGGTGTAAACCCTAAAAAAAGGAAAACCTAATTTAAAAGGAGCCTTAAGCAGAGGATTAGGGCTAGGGTTCTTGGAGAGAAAGAAGAAGGGAGCAATGGCGGCTGTGGACGGCGTGGCAAAGGAGTCTACTGAGGAGGCGAAGCTCGATCTATTGAGGACGATGACGAGTTCGAGGAATTTGAGAACGAAGGTAATATGTAGGAAAATAGCAGAAATTTCTGCTTTTTATTATAGAAATTGGTACAGATCTCCATATTACAACATACTATGTTGTGTGTATGCGGATTATTGTAACATATATTTGACCACAATAGTTTAATTTGCAGAAGCATAGGTAAATATTTATATTATATTATGTAGGTGCCTCTGCTTTACGTGGTATGACCTGTGCTCTCTCTCTCTCTCTCTCTTAAACTGATTTATAAGCTCTGTGTGTATCTAGCAAATTAACTAACCCGCAAGTAATTAATATAGACATATAACATATAGATGTCTATTAATATATAGACATGTAACATATAGATGTCTATTAATGTATAGACATGTAACATATAGATGTCTATTAATGTATATTAATTATTTGTCTGTTGGTTGTGCATGTGTTGCTGCTGTCTCCATTGCCAAGTGTCGAACAAATACTACAATAATTCTCATAGTATACTATGTTGCCGTCATAATCTATATACCTCACATCTTTCACACAAATCTATTAGGAGAACCGACATGAACCTATTATATCTATTTGTGCAGAGATTGTATAAAACATATTCTGATATGTGTATGTAGTATGAAAACGACAGTAAACTGGATTATGTACTTTGCTGTATACATGTGTTTGATATGATATGTTTGTATTTGTTTATATATTACAATAATATATATATATATATATATATATATAGAGAGAGAGAGAGAGAGAGAGAGAGAGAGAGAGAGAGAGAGAGAGAGCATAAGTTTATTTGTTTTTTGTTACTTGAAGAATGGGATGAGAAAGAAGAGAAGGAGGAGTTGCAGCAGTGGGAAGACGACTGGGATGATGACGATGTGAATGACGATTTCTCACAGCAGCTGCGGGCTGAGCTTGACAAAATGCAGAAACACAGGTGTGTATGTGGTGTGTGTGATTAACACTTAGTGATATATAATATATAATATAAACATTGTATGTTGTGTTTTGCAGAACAATTAAACTAGCAACAGTTATGTAGAAGGCTTTGTCTTATGTTCTATGAAGCAATTTAAAACTCTTAACTTTTGCACATGTCAATGTTTGCTGGATTCCTTTGGGATTGCTGACCTTTAACACATTGGTTTTCACGTGATTACTTATATATATGTTTATGTATACATGTGTGTGTGTGTGTGTGTGTTCTTTTCGTTGGAAGGATGCATCCTACCACGCTTGTGTAAGGTAGTAGTATATTAATTCAATACGTTATAGTATTATAGTTATTAGTATGAAATGTACATACACTAGTCATAATGGTACTGTTCCTTCTCACATGTGTTTTAATATACTAAATAAAACAATATATCAGAAAAGCATTAATATAAATATGCTCACTAAAATCTATACATGTAATAGTACCTCTATTTATGATTACAATTTAAGTTGTACTTTTTAGTTTGTATAATTATATTAGAATATAATTAAATTGTTCAATTTGTTTATTTATTTGATTTTAGTACTTGATTTACACATATAAGTCAATTAATAATATTATTAATTAAATCTTTTAATATATATAAAGATATTTAATTATTATAGTGTTTGACTTGTATTTTCATTTTTATATTCAAATTATAATATAATAAAGATGTGTTTAATTGTACTTTCTACTCACAAACACAGTTTGCCTCCTTCAGTTAAATATTGTAACTAATTTTAAAAAATGATTCTCTCTCTATATATGTGTGTGAAATAAAACATGATTTTGTATAAATGAAATTAACTAATCCATATGGTTTAAATTTTATTTCAGGCTTAAATTTTATTTTAATGTATAATTATAAAGAGGTTCTATTAATTAAATATTTAATAAGAATATATATTTAAGTTAAATATTATTAGTTGATGTATTTACACGTACATGCAACGTGCAAACTGCAACGTGCAGAGTGTATACAGAAAATCTACATATCTGATATTCTTGGGAACAAAGTTAAGACTCCTTGACTGTATAATTAAGCTAATTAAATACATTAATTAAATTAAACTAAACCCACATCTCTATCAAAATGTATTTGGACATCGGCATGTATACGCAAATAGTTTATCACATTTTACTATTAAAACAAAACAGAAATTAATATTCTATATACTTTTATACCGCATCATAACAATGCTATCACTCTCATGTCTTAAACATACACAAATGAGTATATATATACATCCCTTTCATAGTAGGCGACTCCTAGAAGTTTCCCCATACTTAACTTAATCACACACTTAAACACAAACTTAAACATGTTTTAGCTAGAGAGAGGCGATACAACAGACTCAATCCGCGAGGCTCCCGGCGGTGTCCGGTACAACGGGAGACGAGGAGGAGTTAGTTGCTTCGGATCCACCAGAACCACCACTGTTCGTGATGTGTACCGTATTCGTATTCGTATCCGTATTCGAGACCGTATTATTTACTACTGCTCCCGGCCTCTTACGTTTCTTCTTCTCGTATGCTATCCCCTTGCCTTCGCCTGCATTTCACGTACCTCACGGAGGTACAACCTGACCGCGCGGGCACCAAACGGGTTCGACTCCGGCTTACCGCCGTGCTCCTCGAAGGCCGCCCGTAGCCGTCCGATGAGTGCATCCAGGCTCCCCCACGCCTGCCTGAGGGGGCACGCACAAGGAGCAGGAGGATGTGTAAGTCCGAAGAACGGGCACGCCGGTGCGTGTATCTTCGTCTTCCCGAACTGGTCGAGGTACCTAAGAAACTCCAGGACATGCGCACCGCTGCACCTGGAGAGCGCCAGCGGCGGCCTGTGGTTCTTCAGGTACTGCCCGAACGTGTTCCAGTCCCGCCGCTTCTGCGCCTCGTACCTGCTGGGGGGAGCCTGCTGCTGTGAACTGTTACTCGGTTCCTCCTGCCCAGTCGCCTCACCACAGTCGTCCGGCGTTAAGCCGCTCATCTGATCTGAACTCGTCCCGGAGACGGGGCTTCCCGTAGGATTTCTCCCTTCTCGGACGTCCGCTACCGGATTTCTCCCGGTGGGTGCCGGCTACTTCAACCCTGGGAGGATTCTACCGGAAGTTTATCTGTTAATCGATTCCTCCTGTTCCGGAGACGGGGTTTTCCCCGGGTTACTACTTAACCTGTGGTACCACTCACACAGTAAGACCCTCTACGAGAGAGAATAAGAAAGAACACTTACCCTCATGGAGCTTCCATGGTACAAGTCCCCCTCAAAACCCTTCAAAACCTCGTGCGTGTGCGTGCGCGTGTGTGTTTGAGGAACATATACGGCAGTAATTGATTGATATAATATGAAGAAAGAAAGATTTTGTCAGGGACGGACCTGATAGTGAAGATCACATGGAAATCTTTACCCTTCCCCAAGTAGAAGCGGGATATAAAATATATACAGTACTACTGCAGCAAAGAGATTTGCTCGAAGAAGAACCAAAGCATTATGTTCCAAGGTTAATAAAATTTAATTAAATTAAATGCCTAGATGGTTGCTAAATTCTTGGATTAACATAGATAATTAAAGATTAAAATGATGAGGTGGCATTTCGAGTCAAGGAATGGGGGACCCTCCCAATGTTCCTTCTCATGCAAATGCATAACGTGCATAAGGCTCACGCCAGCCGAGGTGTTAATTGTTAATTAAACGAGTTTAGTGTACTAATTAACGTATGTATGTGCGTGTGTGTGTGTGTGTGTGTGGGGTCGTAGTTTGATTGGGTCCCTTTGAGCATATCAGCAGAATGAAATTTTTTTAATTAAAGAAGTAAAGGAAAATGATATTCTTTTACCTTGAAAATGTTGCAATAGTACTTGGGAATTTTGAATTTATATTTGTTTATTTAAGGGCATCAAGTTGCACTATACCATGTCCCACACATCAATCAATCAATCACATATAAGCTCTTTTGCCGGTATATTCTGTGAATATCCATATGTTTTAAAACCATAACCATGTGATTAAAATTGGGGAATCTAATAGCTTTGTTTAATTACGTGTGTTTGCGATAATGGACAAGGGGACCGATATAAGTGACATTGGATGCACCTAATATACCTCACACCATTTTATTTAATTAATTTTAAAGAGTTAATAATTACTAATAATTAATTAGTAATTGTTTTTAATTAATATGGACTTGTTCAAGTTCAAATTTTCTACAGCATGGGACCCTGTTTGGGATTTTGTATATATTTAAAGTTGGTGCCATATGCAATGTAACTACAGTGAGTGGGCTACAGTGGAATGATTCATTCCATTGCTGTCACAGTGGATTTAATTAACTAATTAATTAATTATTGTTTAATTAATTAATTATTGATATTTGATTAATTTAGTTTAAGTGGCAACATCACAATAGCGCATTATTTGTTTATTTATGTATAAGGTCACCCATAAGGATAAGAAATCACGTGATCAAGTCATTTGTATATGCTTAGTTTAATGGTGCTTCTGTTGACTTGTAAAACAAGATTAAGTTGGTTTAATTATGCTAGTTTAACATTTTTTATTTAATTGATTCTTTTGCTAAATTCATATAATATATAAATGGAAAAAATATATATATATAAATTGTATGACAAATTCGATAACCTCGTACAGTACAGCTTGTTCTTCTTCAATTGATGTGTGTCAGTTCAAATAATGATTCAAATTTTTGATAAATTTTAACAATGTTTTTTTGTGAATTACTCATATAATTAGAAGCATCCGAAAAGACACGTCCCCTCATGCCGACGTGGCAAAGAATATTCCCTGCATAACTAATATGTAGTTGCTCGTTCGAGAGAACATATAAAACATATAAACATATAAAAATATAAAATATATTGTTTTTTTTTAAATATATAAAAAAAAAAATAATGTTTTTCACAAGCAACAATAGAGCAGATTCTTCGTATCTCTTCTTCACGGGCTCTGGTTCGAAGTACATATGGGATCCGAAATGCTCTTATTTGCCGGAGGTGTGTTATTGTCCCTTCAAGAATACAGAGGTGCAGCATTGCCGTATTCCAAGGTGTGTGTGTGTGTGTGTGTTGTGTGTGTGTGTGTGTGTGTGCACGTGCGTGTGTATGTGTTGCTTTCATACACACACACACACACACACACACAGAAACAGGCCTTAACACGTGCATATACAGTTTACTCTCTCTCTCCCTCCCTCCTCCCTCTCTCTCTCCCTCTCCCTCTCCCTCTCCCTCTCCCTCTCCCTCTCCCTCTCTCTCCCCCTCCCTCTCTCTCTCTCTCTGCGTGGTACATAGTATATAGCGTTTGAGGTGTGTATGTGTACAATGATATAAGTAATACAATGTCATTTAAACATCAATATAAACACACACACACACATACACACACATAAATATGTATGTATAGATGTATGTATATATATATGTATTGCAGTTTGCGGGAAGACAGCAAAAAATACTTCAATTACCCAGTAAGATTGGAATGCACATGTTTTATTTACCGGCAGCCATTCTCAGCATGTGTTTCCTCTTACATAAACTTGGTACATTATTATTTATTAAATTATACCAAGTTAATGTAGAATATAATTAAATTTTGGATTTGACTAAAATAAGTTAGTTTTAAACTTTATATAATTAGCAATTAATTTATTCATAAATTTATACAATTGTATATAACAATTTTATATAATGTAATTTCCATTATTATTAAGTTTTTATATTTTATTAAATAACATTGATAACAGTCATATTTAATTTTTATTGTGTAAGTTGATGTTAATAACTCGATATTCCAATAACATTTAATTACTAGATATTTATCTGTTAAAAAGTATTAATAATAGAAGTTAAACTAGGATTTTAAAATTTAATAAGTTAATCTTTTATAACTTCACTCTTAAAATATTATAGTTATTATTTAATTATATTAATAATTCTATATAATTTTATATAATCATAATCACCTTTTACTTTTTACATATGTACACCTGCATACGCATATATCTTGTATATGTAGTTTCCTTTCATATGTTATATTATTATTAAGTTTTATATTAATAAATTAATAATATAAAACATTGATAAATGATTTAACATTATTTATCTATTAGAAAGTATTTATTTTTCTTAATATTATTAACAGAGTATTTTGACGCACCCGCTGCAATGGATGCCGTTGGATTGTCTGGATGGGCGTATGATCTTCGCCTTCATAGCAGTCCCAGTTTGAGAATTGTGCTTGTATCTGCTGCTGTTACCCTTCATTTCGTAAAAAGAGTTCTCGAGGTACTATTATTAATATTAATATATTATATTATTATTTTATTATTATTAATATTATTATTACTTCACTGTGTGTGCGTGTGTGTGTATACACATACTTTCAAATGAAAATTTACGTACTAGTTACGCACACATAACTCACACACACACACACATGGTTTTATGAAACAGGTGCAATTTCTACACGAATATTCGGGGACAATATGCGGGGTGACGAGTTTAGCGGTGTCAATAACCTTTGCACTGCTATCGTTAAACCTGTTTTACGCACAGGAGATTGCAGAGGCCATGTGTTACCACCCTACATATAACACAACGTGGTGTGGAGTACTTCTGTTTATTATTGGAATTGTCGGGAATTTCTACCACCACTGTATACTTGCCAGAATACGTAACTCCGCTGAAGGCCTCGCTGCTCAGGTGTGTGCGTGTGCGTGTGCGTGCGTGTGCGAGAGAGTATGTCTATACGCACCTCATGCGTATCTAGTCTTAGTAACATATATCTATATCTATCACACTCACACACACACATACATACACACGCATAAGAAAATGAGCACTTCGTAACGCATACATACACAAGAGGTGTGTACACACACACACACACGCATATGTCATCTCTCTCTCTCTCTCTCACACACACACACACACATAAATATACATACATACACGCGTATAACAAAATTAGCACTGGTTCGTGAAAAATATAATTATGCATACTCTACGTGTGTGTGTGTGTGTGTGTGTGTGTGTGAGAGAGAGAGAGAGAGAGAGAGAGAGTAGTAAATACATTTAATATTGTATATGTACTTCATTAACTCTGTGTGTGTGTGAGTAAGAGTAATTGGTTTGTGTACAAAAGTATAATTATGCATACTCCGTTGTGTGGTGTGAGAGAGAGAGTAATAATATGCAGTTATATATGTACCTTTGGTGTATATCTGTGCGTGTGTTACCATTTTGAAAGCACTAATATGACGATATATATGTGTGTGCGTGCGCGTACGTTGATATATATATATATATATAATATATATATTCTGTGTGTGTGTGTGTGTGTGTAGGTAACATGGTTTTTGTACATCCATGTGTTTAAAGGAATGCATTGTAATATGTGTATATATTGCTTATTAATTGTATATATATACGTGTGTATATACACACGCACACATATATATGTGTGTGTGTCTCTCTCTCTATACACACACACACACACACACACACCACACACATATATATATATATATATTGCAGGCGAGGAGGGATAGTATAACAACAAAGAAGTACATAGTCCCACACGGGGGACTATTCGACAAGGTGGCATGCCCACAGTACCTGTTTGAGATAATAATATTCGTGGGAATATCCATGATAAGCCAGACAACCATGTCACTGGCTTGCGCGGTTTTCAACATGCTCTACTTAACCGCGCGGAGCTTCCTACTCGCGAATGGTATGTTCAGAAGCTCGAAGGCTTTCCTAAGCAACGCAAGGCCCTCATACCCAATGTCATTTAAAATTAAATAAATAATATAAATAAATAAAATATAATTCATATATAAATGATATTAATTTATATATGTGAATAAATCATTAAGTTAAAAAAATATATATATATTTTACCATTAGTAACCAAAAGTCCACTAACATGAGGGTTTTAGGCATATTAAACATTGAAAAACTGCTAAAATATATTTTACCAATTTAATAAAGTATACAAATCAAACATTAATGAAGTATATATACAATATTTAAATATGAAATATAGCTTATTTAGATAAACTCTTTAATTAATATCATTTAGAATTTAAAATTTAATTCATACATGCACAGATATACACCGAAGGTATGTAACTGCATGTTATTCTCTTTCTCTCTCTCTCTCTCACACACACACACACACACATCTACGTAGTGTATGCATAATTATTTTTTTACACAAACCACGTACCCTCAGTAACATGTGTGTGTGTGTTGTATACGCGGATAACAAAATTAGCACTTTGTAACGCATACATACACAAGAGGTGCATATATACATACATACATACATATATATATACACACATATAGATGTATACATATGTTATCTTCTCTCTCTCACACATACACATACGTACATACATATATATTTATACTCTCACACACACGCACACGCACACACAACCACACGCATTATGAGAACATAAATCTATAATTATATTTTTGTACGTAGTCTAGTCATAACACGCACGCACGCACGCACGCACACACAGGCGCATAACAAAATTAACACTTGTACACAATAGACATACTCTCCCTCTCCTCGCTCTCTCTCTCTCTCCTCTCTCTCTTCTCTCTCTCTCTCTCTCTCTCTCTAATATAATATATATATATATATAAGACACACGCACGCACACACACACTAAAAAATAAAAGGCTTACATTGTTACTATTTGGTGCTGTTGAAGGCAAATAATTGAGGAAGCTGCAAATTCCCGTGAGCTGCAAAAAGAATCTTCAGAGAATATTATTGATCCACATTATAAACCCTTTCTACGTAGGAGACACAGACACAAGTGAATATTAGTTTAATCAATCTTAATAAATTTAACCCAATCCAGATTTATCTGGATTTATAATATTTCTTTTTTGAATTATTATATAAGTTATAAAAAAAATAATTAAATGAAATATTTAATATATAGTTTAGAAAGCATTAATTCTATAGAGCCATTTATATATTAACCTGCTAAACTTGTTCAATTTAACAAATATTATCTTTCTGGATTTCACTTATTTAACTATGAAACCGTTCTGGTGAATTACAGTTTAAACAACACCTAATTTTAAATTCTTAATAATTGTTTCATGGGACTTCCTTTTTTAAAGATTAAATATGTACATATAATGAGTATTTTAACTGTTTTATTATTAATTTATACTTAGATATTTAAAATTGAGAGTTCACTTATGTGTCACCAATCATAAAGTTTCCAATAATATATAATATATAATATATGTGTGTGTGTGTGTGTGTGTGTGTGTGTGTGTGGTGAAATGTGAGGATATAAGCTTTGCTTTTCTATCTAAAATGTACATATTTAATGCTATATTTATATTATACAATTATGTATGCATACATAATCATTTGCATAAAGACATATGATATATCATATTTACAGATATATGTATACATGCATATACACATAATAAATGTTTGTGTGTATGTATTATACCTGGATATAATTGTGTATAAATCTACTTTTTTGCATGCACGCCCACAGTCTTTGCCACATCACTCTTTATAAGAACATATAAATACACACCACCACACACACACTATAAATACATATACATACATACATACATACATATATATATATATATATATATATATATATATATATATATATATATATATATATATATATATATATATATATATATATATATATTATCATATGGAAGAATTGAATTATCAAATATTACGAACTAAACATAAACAATTAAACATGCAATTATGCAAATGAATTTACAAAAACTAGCTACACTTATTGTGATTTTCAATTAAAAGAATAATATTAATTATAATTATATGTTTTATGAACTTTTTGTTCATGTGCATGCATAATGTTATAACTAAAATGGGAATGATACATGAAAATGAGAATATAAAATAATTTATTAATTAATATTTAAGTATTAATTATTAATATTTTAAATATACATTTTAAAGAATATCTTTTTTTAAACATATATTATTTTAAAATATATTTCTTTAATATTAAAAAAGTTAATTAAATAATTAAAATTATTAATTCTTAAGAAATGAGACTATATACATTTTCATTTTAGTTACAATATTCATATATACATAGTTTATTAAAAGTATTTATGTAATATTATTGTTGTTTAAAAAATAAATAAAATTGTAATTTTAAGATTTGAAGGGTATATATGAGATTTAAAACGTATATTTGTATTTTTTTTCTTTCATATACTTATATATAAGGTGAAATATTTTAATATTTCACCTAAAAACATAGCATCAAATATGTGTACTATGTGTGTGCATGCATAAAAAGTATATTACTACACTGTGTATCACACACACATATATCAACTCTTTATATGTATATATTTCATATATTGCAACAAGGAAGAGTTGAATTATCAAATATTACATGAAACCAACATGAAGGAGCCTACAAATTAAATCTAAAAAATGTTTGTTATAAATCGAGGTATTTTAAATGGTTTTATAAATCTTTCAATAATAAGATTTTAATTAAGAATATTTACATAAACTTAATCATTGTTTATTATGTTAATACAATTGTAACATCATAATAATGAACTATAACACAATAACATGACACACATGTGGCCATTATAACTATCAGTCGTGGATTCATTTGGTATTATAATTACATGAGTGCCGTGGTACTTAAAGGTGTACCGTGAGGTTCGGACCAATACAAATTATATATATATATATAAACTTTATTTAGATAATTAAAACTTATTTTTAATGTAGATTTTCTTTGTTTATTTTCTTCCAGTGTTTCATATAAATATAAATACAATTTTAATTTTATTAAACATAATTTTGTTAAGTTAACCATAATTTTCCCCCTCTTAATACCCTCTTGAATTCATTAATGCTTATTGTTTATTATGCTATATATATATATTATAATTTAAAAAGTATAGACTGATTATACACTTCTTCTGTTATTGATATAACTTGAGGTGGTCCTGGAAATAATTAATATACATATTTAAAATTAATGCGATCTATTACAATTGAAATATTAAATAAAAATTTATAGTAAAGAAAATTTGTTTCTTTCTATTATATTTATATACTAAAATATGTATGAGCAGGCATATATAAAGGCAACAATCCAGAAATATTATTTTATAAATTGATTTTACATTTAAAAAAAAATCTAAAAAAATTTTAAAGCTCAAAGAAAAGTTATTTTTTAGTAAAATTAACTTCAATAACCTAAAGAAAAAATATTTCATTAATAAATTAATATATTAAATATTGGTTTTGAACCATACACAATTACATACAAATATAAATAAAAAATAGACCTAGCTAAATTATATAAGACTGCCTGGATTTATATAGCTTTCACACATTATTTTCAGAGTAGTATATTCTACAAGATAAGCAAGCGATAACAGAGACATTACAACATAATAATAATAATAATACTAAATAATAATTATAATAATAATAATAATAAAGCAATTGTTGAACCTGATATTGAAAACACACTGTTGTAACCAGTGACAGCCCTTCTTTTGCAAATACCGCAGTCTGTCACGCTTAAACACGGATTAAGAAAAAGGAACTGGCCAGAAATAAAACTCCCTCTCAACCTGTCTAAGAGGGTTACCTTACTTAAAAGAGGAAGCTAGAGAGGATTAAAAATAAATAATACACCAAACCCTGCTTAATAAAAAAGAAAAGAAAACCGACATCTAAATTAAATTAAATAAATAAAAGAGTTACTTGGTAAGGTTGAGGTTGAATGTGTACGTACTGTCACGCTCTCCTTCTTAACCCCGCGACCTCTTGTTACTGCACGCAGGACACTTGTACTGCTTGATGTGCTCGGCCCTTGCCGGAGTTATCTTAACACACTTCCCATGGAACCACTTCTCACATATGTCACAGCCTATCCAGAACTCGTCCGATGTGTAGCTGCCCCCGCAGGTGCCACACTCTGTGTCTCCGTGTTCCTCCTCCTCATCAAATGTGTCGTCCTCCTCCTTGGGGGCTGATTTAGACGTCTTCATACCCCCCTCTTTCTGGTAAACCCAATAGTTAACTTATATATATAAGTATATATATGTGAGTGTGTATGTATGTGTTGTATATTTTCATATATACATTAGTGTGGTAGGTTGGGTTATTTAAAAAAATATTAAGCGACTGTACTGAGTTTATTACAATATACATACACAAAGTATGTATGTACACGTATATGTGTATGTATCTTTGTGGTGTATGTCTTAAATGGATACTTTATCTTCTTGAATAGTATCTGTCACCTACTCAACACTCACACAACACGTATACCTACCAAATTCCTTGTGTATTTACGTATATACGACAACCGGCTTATAAGCTCATACTATATACATAAACATTAGAATATCTCTATATACAACAACCAGCTTATATAAATATACACATATACTACCAATTCTTAAAGATCATATAATACTGGTATATGAATTTTCAGACTCTCACAACCAGCTTACAAATGTACGTACACACATACATGTGTATACTACCAATTCTTAAAGATCATATAATACTAAATGTATATCACTAAAATTAATATACATTTAGAGCTTGTTATCTATGAATTTTTCTGACTCTCTCTCACATTTTATACGCGCATATATACATACCTTTCCAGATGACTTGCTCTTGCTACCACTGTTATTCACACTAGACGACTTCTCCTTAGCAGGCTTCCTTCCAGTGACCGTCTCAAACACAGTTGGCAGCTCATTCATCATAGTGAACAGTCGCTTCCTGTCAAAAATGAAATAAATGCAAAAGTTACACCTCAGATCTTGCATATCATGGATGAAAACATATACCCATCAGCATCAAATCAATATATATATTATATACATACACATGCCTTTAATATGTCGTTCTTTAAATAAATAATATATATGAAAACGACCAACTTTGTGTGTCTATATATATATACACACACACACACACCTTTCGGTTTTGTCAAGACGAGCACCGTGGTAAAATGCAACTGCAATAAGCCAGGCATCACTGTGTACAGCAACTAAGGCTAGCCAGTCTTTCCTATTCATGCCATCTCTAGCGAAGTTAATTCCCAGGGCAGGCTCGGGAAGCTCAGGTGGCACTTCCTCAGCCGGTAGATTTACCTCCCATGTTTCATCGGGATTCCATACAAACACAGGTTCTCCTTTGCTGTAAACGCACAGTTTAAAGTAAGTCTAAATACAAACATGTATATATTTGTATACACACATGTATGTATGTATAGTCATATACGCATACGTATACATATGTCATTATATTATATATAAGATAGACACGAACCTGGATCACACTGCCTGTAAAACTCCTCCACGTCTGGAAGCATAAAAAGACATGAATGTCAGTCATGCGTATTTTATATATATAGAAAGCGTTTCTAGTTTTATATTTATTTGTGATAATCTAGAGATCCCATGCATATATTTTTTATACATTTATATATGAATAAATAAGATACCAAGTATATGTCATATATAAATTAAACGGATACTTAACTCAATATTAGACTGTTGTGTAGTATATTTACAGATACTATAGAAATTAAGTCAATGCTTAAAGGTTAAGAAAACGTTGACAAAACGCATTAAAAACTAAGTCTTAGGAAACCTGATTATACTTCTGCAACAACAATGCATATATATTTCACATCATATACTTTCTCAATGTAATCATACCATGTATAAGACGATAGGATGCTTGGAGATTACGTTTAGTACATAATAAAACAATGTTAGTTCATTTTCATAGCTATGTTATTTTATGAAGTATTATATTGTTTAGATGTAATCAGTTGATAAGATCAAAAAAATATCTTTTAATATATTCTTAGAGATTACGTTTAGTGAACATAATAGAACATATAAAAATGGAGATTTACACATACCAACAGTGAGCGCCTTGAGCATTCCTGCACGACGAGCTTTGAAATCCCTATAAACCTCCTCTACAGTGCGGGGATTCGAGACAGCGCCTTCCATTTCCGGCAGAGAAAATCTCCCAAGAAACCCTTGAAAAACCTTGGAATTCCCGAAATGCGACGGCGGCTACGAGGATCTATCTTGCATTCTTCCGACAGCTTCCGCCGGTGATCTGCATGCCGGATTGAAAGGAGCCGCCGCAGCGGATCGGAGACGGAAATGTGTAGAATCCGACTCAAGAACACAGCGAAAGGGAGATTTCGCAGCCAAAAGCTGAAGAATGCGGATTGAAGAACGAATTAGCGACCGCCGCACCGGATCGAAGACGGAAATCTGTAGAATACGACACGGCAACTCAAGAACAGAGATTCAACAGCCGCCGGAACAGATCGCTGAAGAATCAGGAGAAAACGAGGAGGAATCGATTGAGCAGAGTCTGGCAAATTATAAACCTAGAGGGATAACCATGCCCATACATACATACATGCCCATGTGGCCATTATCGCATATCCTCAGCCGTCAGTATCAAAAAGCATCCGACGGCGAACATTTTTGTATTATCGCCACCGTCAATATGTAAATTCTTTATCAACGGGCAAGATTTAATAGTGCAAAATTATTAAACTGAATTCTCGCCACCGTCAATATTGTAAATTCTTTATCGGGCAGGATTTAATAGTGGAAAATTACAAATAAAACTTCCGTTGCCGGGACTTGAACCCGGGTCGCTCGGGTGAGAGCCGAGTATCCTAACCAACTAGACTACAACGGAATGGTTGCATCCAAGTTTCATCGTCCACTACCTATACGATTATTTTAGTGTGTAAAATGATTTCAATTCACTGAGAAACAGTTGACTTTGAGACTGTCATGATATATATTAATCATTAATCAATTAATATTACATCATGTTAATAAAACTATGTATTAATAATATATTCTTTAATTAATTAGTTAACAGTTATATATATTTACTTGGAGGAGAAGAATGCGGCAAGTGGCTCCATGGATCTGGAGAACTCAAACATACGCATCAACGGTGAGATCTTCTAGAAGATTCAATCTCGACCGTCCAGTAAAGCAATGGCGTGTCAAAATGGAGTAGTGCAGTAGTAGTGAGCGTATATACCGTGTTTGTCGTATTTAATTTAAATTTTAAATCCGTTTTATATTAGTTTTTCTTGCCCTAGTGAAGGATCCCATTTTAAGTTTCGATTTCAATGACAATTCGCATTTTTTTAAAAGCATTTTAAATTTGCTTCATAAATTTTGTAAATTCTCTCTCCGGTTTTTGAAACGGGAGAGGATACAACCAGTTCTGTTTTATT
The DNA here is from genome assembly GCA_003024785.1 of Selaginella tamariscina. Classification (NCBI taxonomy): domain Eukaryota; kingdom Viridiplantae; phylum Streptophyta; class Lycopodiopsida; order Selaginellales; family Selaginellaceae; genus Selaginella; species Selaginella tamariscina. Next base: position 727,608 of record PUQB01000007.1, read on the forward strand.
ATTATTTTTCCGGTTTATTTTTAAATTTCTTAATACAATATAATTTCTGAAAATGATGGCTTTAGTATGTTGTTCATCAAAGATTTTTCAAGCTCAAGATACAAAAAGATTGAAGAAAAATTCGAGTAACAGAATGATGTTTGTTATCAAGATGCAACAGCTACAGGAAAGTGGAAACAAGTCTTTCAGGTGTGCGTGCGCGTGTGCGTGTGCGTGTGATTTGTTAAAGTTATTAACACCTATTATTACATATAGACATTTATATAATTTTTGTAAGCATTGGAGTATAATATAAGTTTGATAATATATAACACGTTTTCTCTCTCACACACACACACAAGACACACACACACACACACGCATTCTGTTAGGTAGGTAGTTGCAAGGACTTATAACAACTCTCTCTCTCTCTCTCTCTCTCACACACACACACACACACACACAAGTACTTAGAACGCTGTCATGCACGTTATCTAAAGACTCTCTCACACACGCACACACACATGCGTGCGCTCACACACACACACACACACACAAAACTTATGTGTCTGTTGGTAGTTGCAATTACTTAGAACTGACATATCACGCACGTTATCTGGAAAACGTGACTCTCTCTCTCTCTCTCTCACACACACCACACACACACAACACACGTTTTATTTTATGTAGATGTCTGTATGTGTATTTATGTATATAAATACAGGCAAGAGGCTTTGACGTTGTTAAGCAAGTCAAGCGTACTCAAATCGACGGACAGGATTCCTTCTGACGGAATCACGAGATGGTTCAGCGCTGAGAACGGTGGTACAAGTCCGTACACCATGTTCATGTCCCTTGCTGTCATGGTCCGTACTCGTCACGCCTGGTGCTGATGCTCAAGCATTTGTTACTGCACCCGAAAGGAGACTGCAATCGGTATATATTAATATCTTAATTAATTCATATAATAATAAAAAATATAATTTTTATTTTTTTTATATTATTTATAAAAATTTAATTTGCTACAATTTTATTAAAAATTATTTTTAATAGGACGAGTTAGCCACCGTCAACTTGTTCAGAGAGTCAACACCTTCGGTTGTCTACATCACAAACTTAGCAGTCAAGTGAGTTTAAATTATTTACTGTTAATAATATAAATAATTTTATCTATTTTTTAAATATAATTAACTTATGAAATTAATTAGTTTTCATAATATTTAATGTTTATTCAGGAGAGATGCATTTACATCCGATGTTATGGAAGTTCCCCAAGGATCCGGGTCGGGATTTGTATGGGATAAATATGGCCATATTGTTACTTATCATGTAATACGTGGTGCCAGCGACGTGAGGTGTGTGTGTGTGCGTGTGTGTGAAGTTCATATATATAAAAAATATAAAAATTAATATTAATTATTATCAATATATAGAATTACGATGGGTGATCAATCTATACATGAGGCAACTGTAGTGGGTTTGATCAAGATAAAGATGTGGCTGTTTTAAAGATTAATGTTGAAGACAAAACATTAAGACCGTTGCCACTTGGCAACTCCTCAGACCTCCTGGTTGGCCAGAAGGTGCTATTGGCAATCCTGTAAGTCCACTCTTACTCTCTCTCTCTCTCTCTCCTACATATATGCACACACACACACACACATGTGTGTGTGTGTGTGTTTGTGCAGTTAGTTACCCAGAGATTTGACTGATTATTTCTTTCCAGTTTGGACTTGATCACACACTAACTACTGGTGTAATCAGGTATTTATTATGAAACTTAAATATTTATAATAAGTTGTATGTGTGTCTGTGCGTGTATATCAGCTTAAATATATATATATATATATATATATATATATATAAATGAGAGAGAGAGAGACAGACAGATTACACACACATACACACAGACGCGCACACACATGTATATAGTGTGTATATATATTTGTTTTTCTTTATAGTGGATTACGTAAGAGATTACGTCAGCTGCTAATGGACGGCCGATACAAGAGTTATTCAAACGGACGCTGCGATTAATCCTGGTAACAGTGGAGGCCTTTATTGGACAGTTCAGGAAGCCTTATTGGCATAAACACCGCGATATACTCCCTCAGGGGCATCCTCAGGTGTTGGTTTCTCCATCCCTGTAGACACGGTAAGTTAATAAATATTTAATATTTTTAATATATATTTATATGTATATTATATTATATAAATATGTACGTATTATGTAAAATAATTCATATGAAATATGAATTATTTTATATACATCTGCGTGTGAGTGTGTTTTGACATTCGTCTTTTCCCATTCTCCCACGTATCCCAAAAGCTATGCATACATGTGTGTATGCGTCGTATTTATATAGAGTGTGTATGTTGTATGACCGTACAGGTGACGGGAATAGTGGACCAGATTATAAAGTACGGGAAGGTGACGAGGCCCGTATTGGGGATATCTTTTTGCCCCGGATCAATCCGTGGAGCAACTAGGAGTAGTGGCGTGCTGGTTCTCGGTGCAACACCTGATGGCCCCGCTGGAAAAGCTGTAATATATATTACATATACATATATGTGTGTAGCGTGTGTGTGTAATATATATATATATGCAGGGTTTGAAACCAACAACGAGGGATGCATATGGAAGAACTTGTTTTAGGAGATATTATTGTGTCAATGAATGGCCAGAAGATTACTAAAGGCACTGACTTGTACAAAATTCTGGATACTGCAAAGTTGGGGACACTGTAAGTGTATACAAACACACACACGCACATAGAGAGAGGTGCAAGTGTATATGTGTGTGTATGTGTGTGTTGTGTATACATTTGAGATTGTGGTAATATAATATTTATCAATTTGATTGCAGGTAAATGTGGAAGTCCTACGTGGAGAGAGAAGTTAAATATGCCTATTACATTGGAAGCTCGTGAATGACTGAAAATGTGTATAACATTGTATATAAATGGCTTGTCTATATTTTTCTTATTAACTGCCTCTTGTCAAGTCTTGAATTAATATATATAATATAAATATATATATATATATATAATATGTGTGTGTGTAAACAATGAGATACGTGGAATGTGGATATCCTCGTAAATTCGATGGTGGAGTTTAAGTTTATTGGGTTTATATACTTTAGTGTACCTGAATTCGAATTTTATTTAAATTCGATCAGTTCGATTAATTATCAAATATTAGATTGTAAAATTTATATCCTCGTAAATTCGAAAAGAAGTTGGTAGTACTGTATTCCTTTAAATATTGATTGTTATAAAACTAATGTTTACCGAGTTATGTCATATTCGACTTATTAACATTTAAATGTTTTATGTTTGTGATAATATTTTACGTTATAATATAAATAGTTCGTTTGGTAAGTGTATTTTAAAATATGGATTCACGTGATAACATTTAAACGTAGAGATTAAGGAATCTATTGTGATGGTCAAATACCACTTCAGATATATATTTTATAAGTGAGATAATTATTTAAATCAAATGCGTGCGTGTTATACAATGCACGTGATATACACACATACACAACAAGTACACATATATGCAACACACACGTACACATGTATTAACATCCACAGAAATACATAGACGACGTCACATATGTGTGTATGCACGTAAAAGGGCATATCATGTTTATATCCCAAGATACATTTTTTTAAAGTTTAATACAGATACTAGTTTTTTGGTGGTTTTTTTAACTTGATTCGCATTTAAACAGCAAAGACTGAGTTTAAAAAAGATTAAAATACTTTAAAAATTAAATGATTTTAGTTTTGAAAATGTATATTTAATATATGAGCGGTATCGTTCTAGAGAGTTGTGTTATAGTAATAAGTTCTTAGTAAATAATTTATTTCATTTCTGTTTATAATTTATTTCATTTCTAGTTTTAAGAAAACATATACTGTAAGATACTGTATATTAGATAACGTACCGTATATACGCATGTGTATATACGCACATGCGTAGTGACACATGGGTGGTGATCTGGCCCCCATGTGTCAGCGCCACGTGTCGCATGTGTGCCACGTGGCAGGAGACCTCCTGTATATAAGCAGGGTTTTTGTAAACTAATATATCAGATTTTCATTTAATATATCTGCTCTTTCATTGGTGGAGAAGTTGGGTATTCCTTTCTTCCGCATTTTCTTTTTCTTGTTTCCATGACAATGAACATGGAGACGGCTTTTAGCATTATTGCTACTGCTATTGATGCACAAACTAAGTTGTTGGAGCGCTTTGTTGAGGGTCCGTCCTCCTCTTCCCCGTCTGAGCCTCATGCCGGGGGATCTGCTTCTAGTACTCCTTCATCTTCTTCACAGGCCACAAATCCGAGGGTTCGACCCCGATCTTTTTGTGGTGATCCGGGAGATGATGTATACCACTGGTTTGATCATTTCCAAGTCATTGTTCGTTACCATGGTTGGGATGAGGCCCGTGCTCTCAGAGAATTCCCTACATGTTTGGAAGGCCCTGCGCTCAAGTGGTATAATGGATTGGCTGCGGAGATTCAAGCCAATAGTAATCGGTTAACGGAATGCCTCAAACGTACGTTTGGCAAAGTTGAGGATTCAGATGATGCTTTCCAACAACTGCATGCGATACGACAACATCCTGGTGAGTCTGTTATGCGGTTAGTATTAGGTTCGGGGATTTAGTTCGGCGTGCATATCCTAACATGCCTGAGCCTATTAAGCTCGGTATGTTATGGCCAACTATGCGACCCGAACTTGTTCGATTCGTTCGGGCTCTTCGTCCTACCACATTGGAGGAAGCTTTTGCACTAGCTCAACGTTTTGAGTTGGTGCCTGGTGAGGGCCGTGTTCCCCTTGGGTTACCTGCTCCTCTTGTTCAGCGTGCTGATCCAATGGAGGTTGATGCTGCTGCATATGTGCCCGCACGACAAGCCTTTCGTGGTCGACCTCGGGGCCCACCCCGTGGACCACCTCCACGAAATCGTCCTGCACCTGCTCCAGTTCCTGCCCGTGGTGGTCAAAATCCACGGATTCGTGACAGGAGGAATCGGAACAATGCAGGTCAACCCAATCAAGTTCATTGTTGGGCCTGTTGGGCACCTGGACATACTTGGCGGGCATGCGATGTGTATCCTGATTGGCGTCCACCACATCCAGGCTGGCGACCATATGTTCCGGATGGTGCCTGTGGCGGCCATTATGTCTGATGATGAGCTTCCAGATGATGACGCTTCTCTTGCGGGTGGATCTGTTGCGGAAAACCAGTAATCGTACGGGCGACGGAGGGATCCCGTGCGATGGAAACTCACCTCCATGTTTTTTCGCTATGCATATCAAGGGTTGCAAGTTCCACCAAATCATCCAGTTTTCACATTTTCTGCACGAGTGAATGATGTTTCAGTCACAGTACTTGTGGATACAGGATCTAGTATGTCTTCCATAACTACTTCTCTGGCGCATCGGTGCTCATTACCCTTGAGACGAGCAGATAAGGTCTTGCACATTTTATATGGTAATGGGCAGTCTCGTGCAGTATCACAGTACACCACTTCGACTACACTGGTTATGGGTGCCAACTGTAAGTTTCCCTCTGGGTCTCTTAGGGTTGTCCCTTCCCAGGTCTTTGACATCATTCTGGGATGTGATTGGTTAAAGCAGTCGAAAGGTACATGTGATTTTTCACTCTCTCCTCCTGTATTACGCTTGGAGTCTGTGTCTTTGCAGTCTGTTCCTTTACGTCCAGAGAAGTTTGTTGCTGTTTGTATCACGCATACAGCTCCTTTGATTCCGGTCTTGGGTGGTGTTCATCTCAACAGGTTCAAATGCCGGATCCGTCACCTGAGTGTCGAGCACACTGCATCGAACAACTTAAGAAACAGTATGCAAGTTTGTTCAAATTTGATCTGTCCCAAGGTGCACGTGTGAAGACTCGACACTGTATACCCACCGGCAATGCAAAGCCTTTCAAAGTCCCGGTTCGACGCAGGTCACCAAAGGAGTTATCAGCCATGCGAACAGCTGTTACTGATATGATTGGTAAACGAGTGTGTCGTCCGTCACGGAGTCCATGGGCATGTGAACCTCATTTGGTTCCCAAGCCTGATGGATCTCTCCGATTTTGTGTGGATTACCGACCTCTTAACGATGTTACCATCAAAGATGTCTATCCACTTCCGAACTCTGCCGATCTATTAGATCGTTTGGGTCAGAGTCGATGGTTTACTAAGTTGGATTTGGCATCAGGATATTGGCAGGTTCCTATGCTGAGGAGGATATTCCAAAAACGGCCTTCCGGACACCATTTGGTCTTTACGAGTTTTTGGTCATGCCTTTTGGATTGACTTCAGCTCCTGCCACCTTTCAACGCATGATGGATGAGCTTCTTTCCGATATGCCTGATATCACTGCCGATTTTATCGACGATGTGCTCATTCATGGGTCTGGTTCTTGGGAGGATCACATTCGTGATGTACGCGTTCTTGATCGATTTCGAGAAGTTGGCCTGAAGTTGAAACTTGAAAAGTGTGTGTTTGGTTCGACCGACACCACTTACTTGGGTTACCGTATATCTCGAGAGGGTTTACAGGTGGATCCAATGAAGTTGCGAGCTGTTCGAGAGTTCCTCGTCCCCGTACAGTACAGGAAGTCCACGTTTCTTGGGCACGGTGCAGTACTTGGGTCGATTCATCGATCATCTCACTGATCGAACTGCCCCTCTTCGGGAGTTAGTTCGCCACAGGTATCTTTCAGGTGGACTCGCAGGTGTCAGCAGGCATTTGACCAGTTAAAAGAGTTCCTGACAACTCCACCATTGCTTCAATACCCAGATTTTACTCGTCCGTTCATTTTACGAGTAGATGCCTCAGATGTTGGTATTGGTGGTGTATTGATGCAAACTGATGCTGTGGATTCTTCAATTCGACACCCGGTGGCTTACATTAGTCGAGTACTCACGCCGGCTGAGCGGAATTATTCCACTACTGAAAAAGAATGCCTTGCTGCTGTTTGGGGTTTTGAACGACTTCATGCCTACTTACATGGGAGTGAAACACTTTTGGAGTGTGATCATGCTGCTGTCACTTCCTTATTAAAACGGAAGAATTTAGTGGGTCGCGTAGCCAGATGGGCACAGGCCTGGGCGAACAATGGTGGATGCGGATGCACTTTCTCGAGCACCCTCTCCGATTCCACTTTGCCTGCTCATGCAGTAGCTGCAGCATTCGGTTTGATACAAGCCCCTCAGGTATTCGATGCCGACTTACCATCCTTGGAACAGTGGCAGGATGCTCAAAAACATGAACCATGGACGAGGCAATTACGCGATGCGTTTGCAATCCGTCTTCCGAACCTCGGTTTCGACAATATCATGCTCAGTTTCGACTTCAGGATGGTTTATTGTATTTTATTGGGACAAATCCAGAGGACAGATGGCGTTTGGCTGTACCCTCTACATATGTTCCACACCTTCTTCGAGCATATCATGATTCACCTATTGTTGGAGGTCATCTTGGTCACCAACGAGTGTTGGAGAAGCTGCGCCGATCATTTTATTGGCCAGCATGCGTGGTGATGTGATCAGGTATATTCAAAGTTGTCCCACTTGTCAAACTCGGAATTCCTCTACGACTCGGGCCATGGGGTGTTGGAATCCATCAATGTCTCTCGCCCTTTTGAGTTAATTGCAGTGGATTTAATGGGACCTTTTCCACGTTCTTCTCAAGGTAACCAGTACATCATTGTTGTATCGATTATTTAACTCGATGGGTAGAGGTTGGTGCTCTTCCGGATGCAACTGCCATGTCAACAGCTTTGTTTCTGTTCGATAATGTGGTTTTGCAGCATTCTTGTCCAGAGCGGATGTTATCAGACAATGGCCCCGCTTTCATTGCAGAGGTATTCCGAGTGTTGTGTGAGAGGTTAGGGGTAAAACATTCATTTGCCTCTCCGTATCATCCACAAACTGATGGTTTGGTGGAGCGATTGAATCGGACCTTCAAGGGTATGATCTCGAAGTATGTGAACTTCAATCACACGGACTGGGATTGGTATTTGCGATGTTTGAGATTTGCTTATGTAACAGGCATTCAGAGTTCGATTGGTATCTCTCCATTCAAGGCATTGTATGGATATGATCCTAAGTTGCCTAGTGAATTGGGGTTATCATCGAATCTGCCACGTGCCGAGGATGCAAAGATGTGGGCTCGACATTTGGATGCTGTTTTGCCTCTTCTGCGTGCAGAGTCTGCTGAACATCTTGGTCGAGCTCAAATGCGGCAGCAATCTTCTTACAATGCACGACATCAAATTCCACCAGATTTTGCTGACGGTGACTTAGTCCTGGTACGTTTTCCCAAGCTGACTGCACCTGGGCTTGCAACTGGTTTATTACAAGTGGCTTGGTCCCTACCGAGTACTCCGAAAGGTTGGTCCTCAGGTATATCAAGTAAGTTGGTGGGATCTCATGAGGTTGAGATAGTTCACGTGGTTCGAATGAAACGGTTTGTCGTTCGAGACTCGTTGAGTACATTTGGTCATACCTTAGATGGCCCAGCTCACACGGATCCAGGACCATCAGATCCATCACCATCTACACAGCCGCAGAGGGGAGGATAGTGTAAGATACTGTATATTAGTAACGTACCGTATATACGCATGTGTATATACGCACATGCGTAGTGACACATGGGTGGTGATCTGGCCCCCATGTGTCAGCGCCACGTGTCGCATGTGTGCCACGTGGCAGGAGACCTCCTGTATATAAGCAGGGTTTTTTGTAAACTAATATATCAGATTTTCATTTAATATATCTGCTCTTCAATACAAACATGCAAGAATTTTTATAGAATACTTTGTTTAGTTTATCGAATTGCACCGTTGATGTGGAGAGATCGACGATTAGATTGTTTGTTTATATATAAATATAAATGGTGCCATTTTAAACAAGCTTTCAAAGTCAGCTTATTATTATAATTATTTTATTTTATGTCATAATGACAATATTAATTTATATAACTTTCTAATATTGAGAAAATTAAATTCGGAAATTTTACTAGGAGCTTTTATTAACAATTATATAATTAGAAGTTCCCATCATATAAATTATTATTTATCTTCATGTGATACTTCATGCTCCTAAAATGATATACATATATTATTCAGTAAAGGTAAATGTATATATTTGAGTATAAATATAAAATAGATATATGCGTATCATAGTTTATAAAAATAAAATTCAGATGAAATATAAAGAACGTATATATCTATAAACTAATTAATTAATATTTAAAATATACAATTATATGTATTTAATTTAAACGTTTTACAGAGTGTTGCCCATCTTCTAAAGTGTTTTCTTTAAAGGTAAAGCCAGCAAACTCCAGTAACTGCAGTAACAAAAAATCCATGGTTTATTTAATCACAAGCATACCAAAAACTATGCAAAACTACATATTTCACATCCATGTATTTTATAAACGTATGCCATAATTATAAGTGGTGTTTATATGATTAATAATTAAATAAAAAGAGTACAGATGATAAGCTTATTTTAATAGTTACATTTGAATCTTATATTTATTCATAATATTTAATTCTTTTAGAACAACAAAGTAAAACGACGTCATCATGCAGAAGCCTTGTAAAAATAAGAAAAAAAACAAGAAATAACTTACAACAGTTAATTAAAATATTTAGAAATAGAAACAGAAACAATTCTTTGTTTAAAACGAATCGTTAGAATGAACGTACAGATTCACAAGCACGTCAGCTCGTTAGCAGAAGTTATAATGTGAAAAGAATTTTAAAGAAAGAGAAAAAACATAAAATTAAAAAAAAAAACACTTAAAAACACTAAAATAAAGAAGATCAAAAAACAATATAAAGTATTAATAGAGAGTGTAATACCCAATCCATGTGCAACATACGGTTACCACAACAGCACCAATGTCGGAACCATGGTAACGTATAGTAAATACGACATCCCTGCTCTGCCACCTAATGTAATTAAGCCGTCCGATAATGCCCTCGCTAACGTTCCGGCCTCGGTTGAAAGAAACCCGCAGTTAAGTACTCCTTGATAACCTCGACGGCATCACTTTGGATAGCAGTGACATATTAACACCTGAATATAAACCTTATTAGAGAAAAGGGGAGAGAGAGAGAGGAGAGAGAGGGAGAGAGAGGGAGAGAGAGAGAGGAGGAGAGGGAGAGAGAGAGAGAAGGAGAGGGAGAGAGAGAGGAGGAGAGAGAGAGAGGGAGAGAGGGAGGGAGGGAGAGAGGGAGGGAGGGAGGGAGGGAGGGAGAGAGGGAGGGAGGAGAGAAGGAGAGAGAGAGAGAGAGAAGGAGAGGAAGAGGGAGAGAAGGAGAGGGAGAGGAGAGAGAGAGAGAGGGAGGAGGGAAGGGAGAGAGGAGAGGGAGAGGAGAGGAGGAGGAGAGGGAGAGGGAGAGAGGGAGGGAGAGAGAGAGAAGGAGAGAGAGAGAGGGAAGGAGAGGGAGAGAGAGAGGGAGGGAGAGAGAGAGGGAGGGGAGAGAGAGGGAGGGAGAGAGAGAAGGGAGAGAGGGAGGGAGAGAGGGAGGGAGAGAGAGAGAAGGAGAGAGAGAGAGGGAAGGAGAGGAGAGAGAGAGAGGGAGAGAGAGAGAGGGGGAGAGAGAGAGGGAGGGAGAGAGAGAGGGAGGGGGAGAGAGAAGGAGAGGGAGAGAGAGAAGGAGAGGGAGAGAGAGAAGGAGAGGGAAAAGAGAGAGAGAGAGGGAGAAAGAGAGATAAAAGGGGAGAGGGAAAGAAAAGAGAGGAGGGTGAGAGGGAGAGAAAAGAGAGAGAGAGGAAAGAGAGGGAGAGGAGAGAGAGAAGGAGGAAGAGGGAGAGAGAGGGAGAGAGAGGGAGAGAGGGAGAGAGAGAGGGAGAGAGGGAGAGGGGGGAGAGAGAGAGAGATTACCTTCAAGGACGTTGGTTGATAAGAATATAATAATGGCAGAAAAACATATTGAAAAGTTGAGTATCGGATCAAAGGATAGTAACATATATTTAAAATAACCCCTACACCAATTAAAATCTCCGTCCAAAATATTACATCCCTGTATAACGTTTTATAAAGCTACATTATTATATAAATAGTTTGAATGTTTAGAATTTAATTAGATTTGGATTAAGAAAATTTTTAATTAAGTGAAATTATAAATTATATTTACCTGTCCGCAAATGTATTGCTCACGTAGTTAGCTACCACTGCACATATAGGTAGCACTAATAATCCAAGTCCTCCCAAGAAGTATCCGACCTTTAAAAAAATACACAAATTACTTAAATAAGAAAACTATATTATAAATTTATTATAAGATTATTTAAAGTAAATTTATTTTCTACTTATAATTTGTTTCCTAAATTTTCTTAAATTTATTATAGTTTATTATAAGAATATGTATATTATATTTGGATGTATATATATATATATAATCCAAATATCTTGATTTCCATATGGATGCACCTCTAAGAGAGAGAGAGAGAGAGAGAGAGTTGTGCATTAATGTTATGTCATGCAAAGAATGATGAAATGTATACAGATGTTTTATTAAAACTAAGTTAAAACCGCACAGATGCTTACATATACACACACATACAACACACACACACACACACATAAAGAGAGAGAGAGAGAGTTGTGCATTAATGTTATGTCATGCAAAGTATCAGTAGACAGTGATCAAATGTATACAGATGTTTGTTTAAAGTCGGATGATTTATACTTAGTTTTATGTAAGCACACACACACACACACACACACATATAGAGAGACATACATACATACACACACGCACATACATACATATATATAGTTACCTGAGAAGATGTCCAAGAGAAATAAAACTCGGAGATAATACCCGACTCGGAAACGAGCATCTCAGAGGCAAACTTAAGCATAAAATACACAAGCAATAAAATCTGTACAGGTGTGTTCAAGGTCCGTAACAGCTCTGAAATGCTCTTGATAGGTCGCTTGTCTCTGACCGCTGTTGGCTCGTCTCCAAGCAATGGATCACTTGCTCCAGACTCAGATTCATCACTTATTGTAACGTGATTTTCCCCCTGTATACATACACACATATATATGTATGTATATACACACACTCATCTGTAATTCATGTGAATCTATGTACATATATCTATGGATGCTATTATGTATGTAGTTATGAATGTATGTTGTATGAACAATATATATATATATATGCAACTCAATACTCTTATCTACATACACATACACACACATATATACCTTGAAGTAAACATCTATTATATGAACACACACACACACATTAATTTATGCGTGTGTGCGTGTGCGTGCGCGTTTGTTTTTTGCGTACGAAGTACACAAACAACAAGATTTACCTGTTCTTCGTCAGCTGTTGAATTTGGCCGGTTTGGCTCCTTAAATCCGATCACAGATACCACCAAATATGCCATCCACAGTAACATCATCAGCCAGCCTGGAGCAGTGAATTGATTCACAGGAAGTCCAAACATCTGCATTGTCAAATGACATCAAACACATAATAATTAGAATAATAAACTTATATAATTATTTTAATACATGCACACACACACACACACACACACATGTATAATAAATATATTATCATGTTAATTCAACTACCGAAAAGTCGAGTTTAATAAGGAGGCTGGCCAATGTAGGTCCTGCGGCCATTCCCAGAGAGCTTGCAATAACAAATGAAGCTGAGACATTAGTAAGATGTTTAATTGGAACGTGGTCCATAAGATATCTTCTGTTAATCGCTCTTGCACCCCCTAATCTACACAAACCATGAAATTATTAAAGAAAAACGCAAAATAAAATGTAAATACATACATTTATAGCTTATTAAGTAAAAACATAGAAAAATGCATGGAGAGAGAGAGAGAGAGAGAGAGAGAGAGAGCTAACCCACTGAGTGCACGGCCAATGAGCAAAAGCCATAGAGAGTTGAAAGGCAAGGCCAAGGCGTATAGCAAATTTCCAGCTATCAAAAGCAACGTGCTGACCAGAAGCGGAGCTCTGTATGAGAAGTTTGACCACCAAGAATATACGAAGGCAGATACTAGTGCCGCCAATGGCATAGCCCCTATTATTATACCATTCATGGTTCCAGGTACGTGTATTTTTTCGGCATAATCATCTGAAGTTGGAATAATTATATAGTAGTTTACCTGCAAAATAATTTAGCTAATCACCACATATACAGATACATGTATATATGTACACGTAATATGTATTTACAGCTATACATAAAACATGTATAATATACATGCTAAATGCTATACTAATGTATCATCCTTAGCGATTATGTATGGTATGTAGTGTAGCATTTAACTTATATATTTTATACATAGATATGTAAATAAATCTTATGCATATATATATATATATATATTAATATAAAAACATGCGTGTACATAATGACACACGGGCACGCACACACGCAGACACTTACCATGTAAAGAAAAGTGTTCCAAAGATTTAGTTGCACAGATACAAAATGAAACTCCCTTTCATCAGGGTCTTCAAGAGCACGATCGGACGGTTCAGGAAGAAGGAGATTGTTTGCAACAAATGACATAAACGTGGCTTCTTTTGTTAATCTATGTAATGCCCCCTCAAGTGCCTGCATAACATTTATAATTTATATTAATTACGATATTTACATATAATAATGAGATTATACCTTGATAATGGGCTCTTGTTCAACGACTTCAAAACCTCGAAACAATGAAAGATAGCTACGTCGACGTATTCTTCCTGTACTTAACTGTGCCATATTCTGTGCTATAGTCCCCATTAGTGCTCCAATACCCTGAAAATAGATTTTAGAAAATTAACTTATTAATTAATTTGATTAATAGTACATAACTTTATATTAAATAATATTAATTTTAATATTAACTTGAAAACTTACCACTTGCTTAAACACTTGCTGAAGTTGTGAGTATGGATGGTTTATTCTAGATGCAAGGTAATGTTCCCTAAAACGAAATCCCACCCGCTTATCAAATTTTTTAAGTATTTTTCTTAAACCTGTTGTGTTTATCTCTACAAAATTTAGCAGCTTCAGCAGCTCCTGTCCGACAGCTCTGTATAATATTAAATTAACATTTTGATAGTTAACAGTATTTATATATATTCAATCTTTGTGTGTGTGTGCGAAAAGAGAGATGATATAAACATATCAACTATGAACAAACCAGTTACACACATTTTATAGATATATCTTAACCATTCAATAAAAGTTAATTTTTTATCTATTAAAACACAATGCCGTTCAGCACGTATTAAGCTCAATAAAAAATTTAATTAATCTAAAACCTATACTCAAAATACTTAATAATCCATGCAATTATTAAAATATTTATTATAGTTTTGCTGCTTACATTAATTATTTAACTCTATTATTTATTAAATTGGGTTAGGAACTTTATATATCTCGTGAGCCTATGATATATGTCGTGCACGTTACAAATGAAGTTAATGATGACATGATACACACACCTATATCTTTAAGAGTATAAATTCAATACTTGCCATTGAATACTTAGCATAATCGTAAGTATTAAATAGTATTTATAGATTATGCATTTCACGATTCTTGTAAAACAACATAAGAAAGCTAATATATATTCCCTTACATGATGCACATGATGCAAGCATATACAATATACAGACACACATATTACACGCTTATCCATATGCATACAAGACAAATGACATGAGACGATGTCAGAACCTTGAATCGGCTAGTACATCATAAACACGCGTAATATAGTGTTGATTATGTAAACTACCACACACACACACACACACACACCAATAACGTACCTGTATTCATCAAGAAGTTGAAAACTAGTTGCTGCTTCCGAGTCCTCATACGTACACTCAATAGCCTTCTCCTGCCTCTCAGCAAGCTCCAGTAATTTTTCTGCTAACAAGCCTTGTTTCTCCATCAAAAAGAGCACAATTCTCTCAACCTATACAGAATTCAATAATTAAAAATTAGCCTAATTAAACATGCATACACATGTGTGTGTGTGTGTGTGTGTATGTATATGCACCTGTGTATCAAGGAGCTGTGCAAAAGAGTTCATGATGGCCTCCCTTTCCTCAGAAGAAGCATTATTGGCCCTCGAAACATATTCATTTATCCTCTTCTTCAATGTCTTGTATCCAATGTAATGACTAGAAAAGGAATGTTGATGTTTTAATAAAATTAGCTAGTTTGACAAATAAATTTAACTAATTCAATAAATTAAATAGTTTCACACAAGTTTGAATTAAGTATAACTACATTTTCACATACCTTTCCCATTCAGGAATTCTGTTTGCCGAGATATAATGGCCGAAATGAACCATATTGAAATGAATGCTCTGCGAAGAACAAATATACCCCAAATTGTTAACAATAACCTATGAAAACGACGAGTTCTCAATTATGAATCACACACTTTTTCGAAATAGATGAAAAATATACATATTTATTTAAAATATGTGTATATATGTGTGTGCATGTGTACATACATATACAGCTGTTTGTGCGAGAGCCTCACAGCATAGATTCCAAATCACACATTTTAATAGAGAAAAGACAAACCTTACAAAACATGTTTATCACAAGGTCCTATTTCCCACCTGATAACGAGTATATATATTATTGTATATGTACATGTGCGTGTGTTTATGCGTGAGTGTTGTACATATATACGTATACGAACCTCACCTAATCATCGCTAAGCGAGATCAATATATATTAAAAGCACAGTTTTTATATGTAAAAACCGGATTATCAAGAGATAAACACCTAGATTATGATCTAATTATATGAAAACTAAGCTTTACACATGTAAATTAATTAAAAATACAATTTTTATCTGAAATACCTGTAGATTACGATCTAATTGCGATCTTCATATGAAATTACTCTTCAAAAACAGCGATGTCTCAAGTGCCGAGGATTTCTTCAAGAAAATTGAGGATTTTTATGAAATTGAAAAGAAAAGCACCTGTATTAAGATCTAATCGATCGATTAACTCACCTTAATCACTTCTTAATCGAGATTAACAATGCCGCCGTCCTGATTCTTCCGAGAAATACGGATGAAGAACACAAAAACCTACAGAGGTAGAGCGTATACACGTTTGAAAAAATACCGTACCTTGTACGTACATTATTATTCTTGCATGTCCTCTATTCAGGGTCTTATAAAGCAGCCGACGGAGCAGAACTCGGCACGTGGCACAATCTTGTTACCCACGATTCTGGTATATCCAATGATATTAAAGCGCATAGTCTCGATACGTGGATAAAGAATGAATATCAACGTTATTACTAAATTAATGTATTTTTACGTACATATAAATACACGTGTACTCAAATAATTTATATTTATTTTATTTTTATATTCTACTGGGTTGCATATATATATATATATATATCAACTATATTTTAATATTAAAACATATAGTGGACATTCTCTCGTTGGTTGTTAAACAAAGATTTTGTTTTGAACATGAATGATTTGACAATATTATACAGTTAATTATTTAAGTTTCTGGGTATATACTTTATATATAGACAAGTATATACCCAGGAGCATATATATAACATGGAATGGGGGCATATTCTAATTTTGAATTTAAAAATTTAAAAATTGCTTAAGTTTAAATTCTAGGGTTTAGGGTTTTTGGAGGAGAGAATGAGCAATGTGGCACTCGCAACAAATGTGCATCTCCAGCTGCCCATTTGCAATCAAATTAAATCCAATTCATCTCCCCAAAGCAGCAGCAGAGTAAGCACAGGGTCGCTATGTAGGGCAAAATCAAACACAGGTATATATTTATTTTCTAGTTTATATATATATCAATATATATGCTGAATGAAGTAAAAATACTTCAATATAATCATAAACATATATATATATATATATATTATATATATATATATATATATATATATATATATATATATATATAGAGATATATTTATGTGTTGTTGTAATTATACCATTCAATATATTTATAAACATATATATTTATATTTATAATTATATTGAACGGAGTACAGGAGTATTTGTAGCAAGGGCAAACTCGAACATGGAAGCCGAGTATCCACAGGTGGATGCAATCCCAGACGAAGATTTCCCACTGGAGGATCTCAAGGAGCTGTGGAAACGAGGATTTGCACCGTGGGAAGAAGTGCATCCTGCCGAGAACCACTTGCTCTTAAGAGTATATTGATTTGATTGCTCAGAGGATACATACAAACTCCCCAGAGAAGTATGCACGCACACACACACACACACATCACACACACATATATCTATATATATTAGCAAATATTTAGGATATATGGAATATATGTGAGCTATCTATATCTATACGTATATATTTTATTGGCAAATTGACTTGCACAAATATATACACACACAATCTATGGGGGTATATTTGTACATTATTCTGACACATATAGCTCTCTATGGTGCATCCCAGAGATGTATACGTCCGTGTACATTCACATAGATACGTATGTCTAGGATGCACACACACACACACACACAAACTGGAATGGGATTGATTATTAACAGTGAATTAGTATTTAGGTAATGGATCTCTTGGACAAGGAGAAGTTTAAACAGATGGTAAAGACAGAACCGGAGCCATTTAAACTTAAGGAGAAAACCGAGTACATTGATCAACCTGTAATCTTTGCAAGAATACCACCTCGCGACTGGCCTCCCCCAGGTGTGTGTGTGTGTGTGTGTGTGTGAGAGAGAGAGAGAGAGAAGAGAGAGAGATGTGAAGTATGTGTACTTAGTCCCCCCCCCCAGATGTGTGTGTGTGTGTTACTATCTGTTAACATAAACATGCATAGACACAGCTTTTACAGACAGTTGCTTCTTTTAGCTTATTTCTTACACTTCCGTAAAGTGTTTATTTGATTATATAGCTAATACTAAATTCAAAATTCTTATTTTATTATTTGATTAAACTCAATATATTATACTTTACATTTAACATTAATATATACATTTGTAACTGGATATATGAGTTGTATATATAATTATCTTGATCGATATCATTAATTCATGAAAATTTTCTTAGAACTTTATATTCATTTGTATATATATTAAGATTAGGCGTATGACAACACTCCAAGAATTAGTGTTTGTTTCTTTGTGTGTGTGTGTGTGTGTGTGTGTGTGTGTTTTGGAAGAGAGATGATTGTGTAAAATATACAGGTTGGAAGGTTGATCCTGAGGAGTTAGCATTTATACGTGAAACACACACCATGTATAGTAATCTTGAAGATCCAACGGACAAGGAGTTACAAAATGCAAAATCTATTGATGATCCAACGATTTGTATGGATAGATGGCAGACTTTTGTTAAACAGTATTTAGAGTGGGTGCAGGCTAACAAAGCAAGTCTTGACAAAGAGGCAGATTTGGTAAGTTTATATTATATGAATTTTTAACTATTAAATTATTTTGTTTATAATTGTAAAATGAATCATTAAACTATAAATGTAAACCAAATGTTATATAGCATAAAGTTGCTGATATGCAATCAGTAATTCACTAATGTTATTTTAGTATCATTATTTCTTATAAATATCAAATGGTTTATTTAACTTGACATTATTAACAGATTGATCCTCAATATGAGCCAGGTAGACGAAAGACAGGGGAACGATACAGAGATGGCATGGTCTCTCTCTCTCTCTCTCTCCTCTCTCACACACACACACACACACACACACACACACTGAACTTGGGTTAATTTTAGTACGAGCTTCCGTTTATATATCCTGGCCAACATTACCTTGGAAAAGTGGTGTTTATTCATTTACATGATGGTGCATTTGTAGACATTGGTGCTGTTCATGATGGGTAATTATTTATTAATACTATAAAGTAATATATAATACTATATTATTTGTAGTAAATGTATTGTGTGTGTATACGCATATGAATATTAATGATGTTATTGATAGGTGGGTTGGTATACAAGGCAATGATTGGTTTAAGCTTCGTCACATCATCCAAGTTGGAGAGCTTGTTCATGTTGAAGTGATTGTAAGTTATTTATTTTTCTATTATTATAATTGATACTTATTTGATAGTTTTATTTATCTAGGCTAAGCGAGATCCTTATCGCTACCGGTTTCCTATTGAATTGAGATTTGTGTATCCGAACATCGACAAGGACATGTATGTGAAAAACCTTCTTGTTGTGTGTGTGTGTGCGCTCTTTATGTGTATATTTACACAGATAATACTAGTAAGTTATTAACTTCTTATATATACACATTTTTTTCTCTTGCAGATTCTGGAGATTCAAGTACCCACCTATCATAACCCGGCCTGGAGATACAAATATCGAAGAACAGTAAATCTCTCTCTCTCTCTCTCTCTCTCTCTCTCTCTCTCTCTCTCTCTCTCTCTCTCTCTCTCCTCTCTCTCTCTCTCTATATATATATATATAATATATATATATGATCCTTTTATGCAGAGAGAAACTGGGAGGCCATATGTTCAAGAATTGGTGCCTACATTTAATAATATACCAGATCCTAGAGATGTTTGCCATCCACATATATTCAAGGTAATTGAGAGAGAGAGAGAGAGAGACAGAGTCTTACTAACTAGCTTAATGAGCTGTAAACAATCATATTATGAACTATATATACATGTGTGTGTGGGTTTCTTTGTCAACATGTATATAGAAAATGAGACTCGTGTGTGTGTTTTCTTGTGTATGTACATGTGACTTTGGTATGCAGATATGGCAAATATATGCAACAGAAACTATGATGTTAAACAAGGAAGAGGGAACAGGGTATATTGCAAGAGGAAGTAATAGCAGAAGTGCCTATGGAGTTTACCATGGACCAATGGGAAGAATATATCAACCGTGGTATTGTCCAATGTTCACAGGATGATACTAGCAGTGATAGCGAGGACGAGGACGATGCAAAGGATGAAGATGCACCCGAGTCAGGTGTTGTTCAAGTCTTGGGGCCTACAGACACCGTCCCACTCAAAACATACGTTGTGGTATGTGTGTGTACATACACGTCTCTGTAAGGAGTTATATATATATATATATATATAGAGAGAGAGAGAGAGAGAGAGAGAGAGAGAGAGAGAGAGAGAGAGAGAGATTTTTACTATTCTAACCTTGTCTATGCAGAGAACGAAAATGGCCGAGTTGGACTTAGATGCAGCTCGAGAGGAACGAAAGGTATGAATAATACAATGCACGCTTGCATACACATACACCTACTGTGTGTGTGTGTGTGTGTGTGCAGATGATGAGGAAAGTATATGAGGAAGCAAATGTACGAGAGGAGGCATATGTGGATGTACCCATGCCGAGGAGGGAAGCAATGATGGAAGAGCTTGAGGAAATGCACCGTCAGCGATGTCAAGAAGAACAAGAAGCCCTTCGCCGTGATATTGCCTGGTTAGTTTCTTAAACTATTCTTTTAACTAATACATGTGATAGTATTAACTTAAATGATTAAGAATACGAACTAATATATGTTGTTTATATATTCTTATATTGATATAGCTATAGAGATTACATGTTGAAAACTGTAACTAAAACTTATTAATAATTTAAAACTTATTAAAGTTAAATACTTATTGCAATTTAAAAGATTAATATAATTATGCAGTCGAAGAGAGGGAGGACTTCCTTTAGAGGATGCAAGGTACTCGGATGATCCTTACCATCCAAATAAATATAATCCATTTAAGAAAATATGGCAAGCTGATTATATTGGGGATCCTAAGAAATGGAAATATGGTGGTTTAAGGAGGGATAAACGTCCTCGACAACGTATGACTATGAGAAGGGGTAATTAATTATAATTATCTTAAATATTACTGAAATGTTAATTTGTATGTTTGCCAATTATGACTTTGTTTATTATATTGTTCATACATTATATAGAAGAAATTATTTTTAAATATGTTTAAACTGATGTTTAAACATTAGTTTAGAATAGTTTTCAAAAAGTTAAAATAAGAGTAGTGTTGTTTCATTTAAGTACAATGTTTTTCTTTTTAGTATTAATGATGATTACGAGCACAGTTTTATTAATAAAACGCATACAAGTAATTAAGAGAGTTGTGTCCTTCAATACATGCGAGGAAGCTAATTTGTACCAAGTGGTAGTGTGTGCTCTAGGTGTTCACGACCTCTTCTTGGGCTAGCTATTCTCCTACTTCTGCTGGGAATTCCACCTAGTTTATAAGTATTCTAAGACAACATTCCAAGTTAATCGACCCCCAGAGGCACAACTAGCGGAGATTGACAAGTGGTTATTAGCTAATTTATGTCAAACCACACAATGGCCCTCACCCCCCCCCCACCCCCCCCATAACCATTAAAGGACGACTCCTTGGGCTAGCTATTCTTCTACCTCTGCAATGGATTCTCTTACCTTCGTAGGGCAAGCATACTTATACATCTCTAGTTCCTCTTTTGTGCCGCCCAAACTTCTAACTTAGTGTAGGTATGCACACCTTCATTGTTGGTAAAACTATACTGAATATGTTGCATTCATGGAATTTATCAACTCTTTTTTGTTCAATAACTCACTTGCATGCCTAAAAAGCCTTGTTTGAGCTTACATTATGCAATTTTAAAGATTGAGGCCTGAAACTAGGAACAACATTTGTAACTAAATAAAGCATGCGTAGGTTGCATCTACAAGTGGCAACTTTAATAAATATTTAGGGTATAATGTTTACGATTATATTATGGTTCAATGTTGAGGGGTTGGTGAATTTAGTAAGTATATGTGTTTATGCTTGAATAAAAGTTGCTTAAGGAATGTTTGATATCATAATTAAGTGTGCTTATTGGCTAAGGGTGTACGTGAACATGTCTTGTCATAATTTTACTATGATTGATTATTACTTTAGACATTAATTATTATTACTTATTAAATTATGTCGATAAGCCCTAGGTGTTATAAGAAATAGGCCCGTTTAATGCTAATGAAGGTGTCGTTAAGTATTTATAAGAAATTCTAACTTCCATCTATAAAAATTTTACTTTCGTTTTCTGTGTCCCAATTAGGTTACTAATTAGTTTGGTGAGTTAAACATGTTAAATATGGGTAGAAACACCCCAAGGTTAACCTAACCTTAGGGTTGTCATGCCAAGTTAGGGTTTAGGGTCGATTAGTCATTAGATTAAACTCCTTAAATGACTATCCTCCAAACCTTAGAGAATAATCCAAGTAAACTTTCGAATCATATCCCAATAGACCTAACATGCTCATGCCCTAACCTTGAGGAATCACCCTCATCTTGGAGTACAACCCTTTAGGGTGACAGAGGGTACCCTGATCCATGTTTAACTCTTAAAGGTTTCAATGGTGAGAACATGAGTGTGCACCCAGATATGAGTGTTTTACTAAGTAAACTCCCTAAGGTTAGATTTGAATAATTCTAAGTATACAACCTCACAAAAAGGTTCAACTTAGGTTGTTTAACCTATAAATTTTAAAGAGAATAACCCCTACACAAGTGTGTCAATAGCATACTTAACTTAATCTCCCTTGAGCCGATATCTAAAGTTTAACACCGTGATATGATACTTGCTTGCTAGAGTACTTAACCCCTGTCATGACCCGATACAGGATACAGGATACGACATACAGGATTCAGCCTACAGGATATGCGATACAGGATTTCGGCCCGCAGGATATTTCCACAGGATATGCCACTGGATATTCCCGCAGGATATTCTCACAGGATATTCCCACAGGATATTCCCGCAGGATATGCCACAGGATATCCTATAGGATAAGGATGACCAATTTTGGCTAGTGACTAGATTAGGCTCATGACCAGATTAGCTTGGAGTTGTGAGCATAAAAGCTCCGACCTAATTGTTGTACAATCAGTTACTATCAACACCAGTCTTTCTACGATCATTCTTGTTCTTGTCTTGCTCTTGTCTTGTCTTGCTCCTTTGCCTCCTGCTCTTGTCCTACTCCTGGATCCTATCCGGTTCCTGTCTTGCTCCTGAATCCTGTCCTGTTCTTGTCTCGCTCCTGAATCCTGTCCTACTCCTGATTCCTGAGGTCCCAGTTCCTATTCTGCTATCTTGCTCCCGGATCCTATCCTGATCCTGGATCCGTCCTGTTCCTGAGTCAAGCCTTCCTGTCCCTGGAATCCTACTTGCTTCCTGGTTCCTGGATCGTGGCTTGACAGTTTGATAGTAACTCTTTCATAGCTCTTCGTTTCCCAGCTACTTTTTTTTCCTTGATTCTTTTCCTTCGTTTTTCTCCTTTCTTTCTTTCATACGATCATGGCTGATTTTGAGCACTTTCAACGCGAGCACCAAATGTTGCTTCATGAACTGGCCACTTTGCGCCAAGTGGTCACCGATCTACAAGGCTCCACCCATGCGGCACATGCAGCTGCTGATGCATCCTCCAAGGCTGCTGCGCAGGCTCTCTCTCAGGCATCGGTGGTTCCTTCTTCATCGAACTTTTCTCCGGAACCGAAGATCAGCATGCCAGAGAAGTTCAGTGGCAACCGTGCCGATTTCCAAGGTTTCCTGAATCAGATCCGGCTCTTGATCCGCATGCAACCACGCCCTACTCGACGGATGCACAAAAGGTTGGCCTTTTGGCATCCTTACTAAGTGGATCTCCACGAGCTTGGGTTGCTCCCTTGCTGGAGCGTGACGACCCATTGATGGAAGACTTTGAAGGTTTCGTGGCTGCCTTTGAAGCCTGCTTTGGAGATCCTGATAAGTACCGTTCTGCATGCACAAAGTTACGGAGGCTCACACAAGGATCCAGACCAGCTTCCGTTTATGCATCCGAATTCCAGCAATTGTGCACGAACATTCCATGGGACGAGACTGCATTGATCGAACATTTCCGTTTTGGGCTGAGGGACGACGTGAAGGACCTTCTCCTTACGTTACCGGATGCCAAACGTTAGCGGAGATCATGCAACAGGCCGTTCGCTGCGACAACCGTTTGTTCGAGCGCCGTCAGGAAAAATTCCGTCAGCAGTTCCTGCCAGCCAATCCTGTAGCCGTAGCACATGTTCCTGACACCTTCTGGAGCAGTTCCTATGGAGGTTAACAATTCCAAGCGTGGCCCACTTTCAACTGCTGAGAAGCAACGTCGACGGGGTGAACCTATGCTTGTATTGTGGTGCAGCAGGACACAAGGTGGCGGAATGTCCTAATAAAGCCAGGAAGTTCAAGGCGTGAAGCCGAAGCTGAAGTTCAGTCGGAAAACTTCAATGTCCACTTCGTCTAGGAGCCGCGAAGTTGGACGTAGGTGCAGGCTCCATTGGTGCTGCTCATACCATTCCATCACTCAAGTTTCCTGTACACATTCGCCTCAATAATCGAGAGCTCAAGGAGTTTGCCCTGTTAGACACTGGTGCAAATGCATGTTTCATGGATGACACTTTTGCAGCTCAGCATGGCATTCCGGTGGTGAAGTTGAAGCGTGCAATTCCTGTAGAGGTGGCCGATGGTCGTTTGATTGCTTCTGGCGCAGTTACCCACGCTACACCTCTCTCTTGCAATCATGGTGCATTCAACTGTTCGATTTCCTTCAACTTGATCAAGACTCGGTCGACTCCCATCATTTTTGGCATGCCATGGTTCGTTGTTGCAAATCCGCAGATCGACTGGAGGTCTAGGACGCTCACGTTTTCCTCTCCAGCAGCCAGGATCAACCTGTACCTTCCTGCGTGCAGGATACATCCTTGGTGTCTGAGGCAGTACAAGCTACAGGATTGACCGTGCCTGTTCCTGTACCAGTGTTGAAGACTCCTGCTCGACAGGATTCACCTCATGTCAGTTCCTCAGCACATCCGCAGGCTTCTCCACTCCTGTAAGTTTGCGGTGTCCTGTACAGGGTTCTTCCAATCCTGTATCAGTGTCGAAGGTTCCTCCTCAACAGGATCCACCTCCTGTTGGTCGTCAGCACACTCACAGGCTCTCCTCACTCCTGTGCATCCACGGACTTCTGTACAGGATTCTTCCAATCCTGTACACTTGTCAACATCCACATCTGTTTCTTCCAATCCTGCTTCTTTTATTACTCTGTTTATTCCACCCCCAAGATCCTTCCTCTTTTTCAATCACAGCTCCCTCCTGCTCCTCTCCGAGTTCTTACCACTACCATGCATGAACTTACCACTGATCCTGCTCCTTTCCACCTTTTTGCCTTTCAAGTAACTCCTACGTCCTCTTCTACCTTTCCTGTGTCTGACTCTCCTGTTTTTCAATCTCCTTCGCCTACTCCTTCTCCTTCTCTCCTTCTTCTCTACCATCCAAGTACCACGACTTTAAGGACGTTTTTGACAAGCACAAGGCTACAGTTCTTCCTGTTCACAGGTCCTACGACTGTCCTATTGATCTTGCAGAAGGAAAGACCCCACCGTTCGGACCGATTTACGCATTGTCACCCACAGAGTTGGAGGTTCTTCGCCAGTACATCGAGGACAACTTGGCATCCGGCTTCATTCGTCACTCAAAGTCCCCTGCAGGAGCGCCAATCTTCTTTGTCAAGAAGAAGGATGGGAGCTTACGTTTGGTTGTGGACTACAGGGGTTTGAATCAAGCTACCATTCGGAATCGGTACCCGTTGCCATTGATCCCGGAACTTCTCGATCGGCTGCGAGGAGCAAAGGTGTTCACGAAGATCGACTTACGAGGGGCCTACAACCTTGTACGGATTCGTCCCGGCGATGAGTGGAAGACTGCCTTTCGTACAAGGTATGGACACTTCGAGTACACGGTGATGCCTTTCGGCCTTACCAATGCCCCAGCCGTGTTCCAACACATGGTGAACGACATCTTTCGTGACTTCTTGGACCAGTTTGTGGTGATCTACCTCGACGACATTTTGATTTTCTCCAAGGACCAGGCGGCACATGACAAGCATGTACGGTTGGTTCTACAGCGGCTTCGTGAGCATGGCTTGTATGCGAAGTTGGAGAAGTGTTTTTTCGATAGGGATTCTGTGGAGTTCTTGGGCTACATCGTCTCTCCTGCTGGCGTTTCCATGGACATGCACAAGGTGAAGACCATCGTGGAGTGGGAGAGGCCCAAGTCTGTACGAGATGTACAATGTTTCCTTGGCTTTGCAAACTTCTACAGGCGATTCATACAGGACTTCTCCAAGCGTGTACTTCCACTCACGGAACTCACCAAGCGCACAGAGGTTTTCTCTTGGTCCGACAAGGCGGAACATGCATTCACAACACTCAAGGACACCTTCACGACAGCTCCGATTTTAGCACATCCTGATCCTTCTCGTCCTTTCTTCGTTGAAGCAGATGCCTCGGATTTTGCAGTAGGATCCGTCCTATCGCAAGTTGGAGAGGACAAGTTGCTTCATCCTGTAGCTTTTCACTCTCGTAAATTCCTGTCGGCGGAGATCAATTACGAGATTCATGACAAGGAACTCAAGGCCATTGTGGATTCGTTTGAGGAGTGGCGGCATTTCCTGGAAGGTGCTGCACATCCTGTACAAGTTCTTACGGATCACAAGAACCTGGAGTACTTTCAACGGCTCGAGTTCTCAGTCGGCGACAGGCTAGGTGGGCGGAGTTCCTATCACGTTTTGACTTCGTCATCGTCTACAGGCCCGGTTTTCGGAATGGCAAGGCGGACGCATTGTCTAGGCGCTCTACCTTGCACCAAGCCCGGGCGATCCTGCATTTGACTGTCAAAGGCAAGTGTTGTTGGGTCCTGATCGATTCCGGCTTGCGGCACTGCAGGTCATCAGGCTCCAGCAAATTCAACTCTCCTACAGACGTCCGTTCGCAGTTGGCTACAGACGACTTGGCAAAGAATGTGTTCTCACACATTCATCCTGACGTTGCAAGTTCCTCTTCCTCCAGTTCCCGTCCAGACTACAACCTGTTCACCATACAGGATGGACTCCTGTACCGGGAAGGTCTCCTGTACGTTCCTGTTGGTGTTTGCAGGACTCGTGTGGTACAGGATTGTCATGATACCCGGCTACAGGACATTTTGGTGTGGCCAAGACAGTTGAGTTGGTGACTCGCAACTATTGGTGGCCTGGGTTGCGGGTTTTGTGGAAAGGTTTGTACGGAGTTGTGACACCTGCAACAGGTCGAAGATGCCTCGTCATGCACCTTCTGGTCTTCTTCGTCCTCTTCCTGTTCCTTCTACTCCTTGGAGATCCATTTCTATGGATTTCCTCACAGATCTTCCTCCTTCTCGTGGATTCGATGCAGTTCTTGTGGTGGTTGACCGTTTCACCAAGCAGGCTCATTTCCTACCCTGCAACAAGACAGCTACAGGTCAGACAACTGCCGAGTTGGTGATCCGTGAGGTGTTCCGACATCATGGTCTTCCTGAGAGCATTGTTTCCGATCGAGGTCCACAATTCATGTCCAAGTTTTGGCGAGAGCTTCTTCGGAGTCTACAGGTTAAAGCGGATCTTTCTTCAGGATATCACCCGCAAACTGATGGACAGTCAGAACGCACAATCCAGACCTTGGAGCAATATCTTCGTTGCTTCATCAGTTACCAACAGGATAATTGGTTGGACCTTCTTCCTATGGCGGAGTTTGCCTACAACAACTCCATTCACGCATCTACAGGCCAGACACCTTTCTTTGCTCTTACAGGCCACCATCCACGTTTTGACTTTGCTCTCCTGCTTCTCCTTCTTCCGCTCCTGCAGTACAGGATCGTCTTCAGCATCTTCGGCAGGTACAGGATGATCTCCAGGTTCACCTTCAGCAGGCACAGGAACGGTACAAGCATCATGCTGATGCTCACCGTCAACCGCACCTGCATACAAGATTGGTGATCTCGTGTGGCTTCTTCGTCGACACATTCGCACCAACAGGCCTTCTTCTAAGTTGGATTTTCAACGATTGGGCCCTTACAGGATCGTGGCGGAGGTAAATCCTGTAGCTTTCCGACTCGAGTTACCACCTACGGTGAAACTTCATCCTGTGTTTCACACCTCCTTGTTGGAGCCGTATCATCCTTCTTCTCTTCCTGGTCGTGCTTCTTCTCCTCCCCCTCCTGTGGTCATTGCTGGTGAACCTGAGTACGAAGTTGCAGCCATCCTTGATTCTCGTCTTCATCGCCAACTTCAATACTTGGTGGATTGGAAAGGTTATTTGCCTACCGATCGCACTTGGGAACCTGCATCCAACTTACTCCATGCTTCTTCCAAAGTTGCTGCTTCCATCGGCGTTATCCTGCTAAACCAGGTCCCAAGACTCGTGGAACTCGTCCTTAGGGAGGAGGTGCTGTCACGACCCGATACAGGATACAGGATACGACATACAGGATTCAGCCTACAGGATATGCATACAGGATTTCGGCCCGCAGGATATTCCACAGGATATGCCACAGGATATTCCCGCAGGATATTCTACAGGATATTCCCAGGATATTCCAGGATATGACAGGATATCCTATAGGATAAGGACCAATTTTGGCTAGTGACTAGATTAGGCTCATGACCAGATTAGCTTGGAGTTGTGAGCATAAAAGCTCCGACCTAATTGTTGTACAATCAGTTACTATCAACACCAGTCTTCTACGATCATTCTTGTTCTTGTCTTGCTCTTGCTTGTCTTGCTCCTTTGCCTCCTGCTCTTGTCCTACTCCTGGATCCTATCCGGTTCCTGTCTTGCTCCTGAATCCTGTCCTGTTCTTGTCTCGCTCCTGAAATCCTGTCCTACTCCTGATTCCTGAGGTCCCAGTTCCTATTCTGCTATCTTGCTCCCGGATCCTATCCTGATCCTGGATCCGTCCTGTTCCTGAGTCAAGCCTTCCTGTCCCTGGAATCCTACTTGCTTCCTGGTTCCTGGATCGTGGCTTGACAACCCTCGACATTAAGCCATGAGACAATTCCAAAGAGTGTGCCTCCAACATTGTACCATATGTTATCTAACTTAATATTATATCTTTATGTAAACATTGTTTTTTAAAGATGTGGACTATCTCACCATAACCTCTCAATTCAAGAGTTACACTTGTTATCACGAATGTAACTCACAAATTTGAACTTTAGAACCCTTTGTGAACCCTCAGGAACTTGATGAAAAGAACTTATTAACTAATATTCCACTTCCATAATTGAATAAACACACAAATGTGCCTTGCTTAGCTACAAGTGTTATTTTTAACTTAATATAAACAAAGAGGTTGGAGACATGTCTCAATCTTTAACCCTTAGAACATAAATTCGAGAAGACCTTCCATACATGGATTCACCAAGGATAAAAATGGGATGTACCTCTATCTTCTGGAAGTTAAGGTGGCATAAACAAAAAGTTGTGTTTTGATACAATCTAGAGCTTGCTAACAAGCTCAGTTATGAACTTAAAAACTTTCATTACATATCTTATTTAATATATATGACAAAGTCCCCTCCCCTTGTTTTCCTATTTTATAAAGTGGTATATCATGAAATTTCATTCTTAATAAGAATATACTTGAGAGACTTAAAGTAGAACCCTAAGTCTCAAGTTTATTTAGGCATCTTTGGGGCTATCTTAAAAGACTTAGTGTTACTTCTATATAGCCACTTAGCAATAAGTGTTAGCCTTTTGAATTAAAAGTTTAACATGTTAACTTAAACTTGTTAACAAGGTTCATAAAACACTTATAATGTCACTTATGCTGGTTGCATGGTTAAGTTTGTTCAACTTTAACCTTAATTAGGGGTTAAGGTATACTTTTGTTCATAATATAATAT
Organism: Selaginella tamariscina; assembly: GCA_003024785.1. Classification (NCBI taxonomy): domain Eukaryota; kingdom Viridiplantae; phylum Streptophyta; class Lycopodiopsida; order Selaginellales; family Selaginellaceae; genus Selaginella; species Selaginella tamariscina. Next base: position 757,364 of record PUQB01000007.1, read on the forward strand.
TTGTATACATATGAGAAAAAAGTATTGTGGTAGTGATTTTATTTTATTGTTGCCTATGTATTAAGGATTAGTTGTGGATCATATACATGTGTAGAGTTTAACAAGCCCATGCACAACATAGAAAGAAAGAGAAACTAACCATATACCTAATGTGTAACTAAGTTACATATATACATAAATATACATATGTGTGCAAGTAATCATGTACGATTGTACTCTCAAGAAAGGTGATTTCTTAATGTATAAAGATTAATGTTTTAGCCTTTGTCATTGAGTATAAATGAGAGTACATGTCTCTATGATAGGATGAAGGCAAAGCATGTCTATAGTTCTTTTAGAGTAGTCATTCTAGGAGTAGGTCCCTAAATTTCTTATTTAGTTGGGCATTGAGTGAAGACATTTGAGTTAGGGTTCTACTTGGGGTTTAACTTAAAACTTTATAAACATTTGCTTAGAGTTTCTTTGCCTACATTTTCTTAATGTATCCAAATATTTAATGATAAACAATTAAATTACTAATCTAATTTAGGGTTTACATAATGTTTTAGTTATAATTTACCTTGTCTTATAATTTGTTCTTTGGCTTCTTTGACATATACTCTTCACCATTGTTCAGGAAGAATTTTTATACTATTGTGCTTGACTTGAATGTTTGTCTTTGTCATAAAATTAAAGTTAGAAAATTTTCACCAAAGTAAATAAAACAAAAAGTGGACATATATTTCTTTCTAGTTAAAATTTAAATATAAGAAAATAATAATGAAATTTAGCATGTAGGACATATCAAATTCACTTAAAACAATAATCAATGGTCAAAACTCAGTATTAGTATAACTTATTCATTTAGGAGATACTACATATATCTAAATTTATAATAATTATAAAGATTGCTGTTAAAAGAAACATCATAAACAATTTCTTAAAATGAAAACTAATACACTCTAAGAATGTAATCATAACTATAAGGTTTATTAAATTATACTATATAAATTTAACACAGCCATATGCATACACATACATAAATATTGCTGAGAGAGGGGAAAAAATACATGTGGGCATATGCCCAACTTGCTTTATACTGAACAAATACAGGGCAGATGCTGCAGCATATTCTCAAGCCAAAATATTAATTCAATTTAAGGATATTCTCACTTACGTGCCCCTCCAAGTAGTGTAGCTTGCTGGGACTCGAGCTCCTGCAGCTGCTGATCCTTGTCCATCTCGAATATAAGAGGAACCACGAGTAACAAGAACGTCGTGCCTGCTATCCACGCTGCCTTCCCTGTGCTCCGTAACACTTTGCCACTGAACCGTGACGTGTTCGACACCGCCCTCTTTGATTTGTGGAAGGCCGTTGATTCAACTATTGTGTTCTGCATGCGGCTGAATACACTATCAGCCCCAGCTGCTGCCATCTGTATAAAAAAGTTCACATATATATAAATATATGATTGATATAATAATATATAGATAAATGAAGCACTTAGAAGATACACATCAGTGTATTGATATACATATATACATACATACATCTACACACACAATTTAGACATTTAAACTATATGTATACACACATCAACATCTACGTAGTACATATATACACACTTCCACACAAACACACATGAGCCCTTAAAGAGAATATGCATATATAATAGAAAGTTCAGATATATAGTATATATAATCATTTCCACAATGACAACTTCGGAGAAACTGTAGATACATAGAAATACAGATTTATAAGCGTACGTGTGTGTGTGTGTCTCTCTCTCTATAGAGAGAGAGAGAGAGAACTGAACGCTTCAGAACTTGGAAGATAGATACACACATTGTGATATACATATATATACATAAACACACACAATTTAGACATTCAGTACACATAAAAGTAGTACATATATACACACTTCCACACACGCGCATGAGTCCTCCATGTCTTTAAAGAGGAGAAAGTATACTAGAAAATTCAGATTCTCATTTCCACAATAACTACTTCGGAGAAACTGTATATACATAGAAATACAAATTTATAGGCGTACAAATGCTCATTTATATACGTGCATACATACTTTATAGTTTTCAACAAGATAAACAGCTAAATTAGCAAATCAAGGCATCAGGTCTCCAAGGTGAGGCATCACATAATCGGTCAGCCGCAAATTACCCATTAAAACTTTTGTCATCATCTGCCTATATATACATACATATATGACTCGTATGTGTTGATGTGTGTGTATATATACATCAAACAATCTGTATATATAAACACTATATAAATTAGGCACTCAGAATGAGTAGGGGGTTAGAACTTCAAAGAGGAAATCCCTCTCCCAACCAAATTCTTTCATCACTGTGCAGAAATCTACACAAATCCTAAAACGCATACCTTTTATCCTCCTCTGCGCCGCACAAAAACCCTAACCCTAACCCTATCCCTATTCCTAGGACTTAATCGTTGATATCCTTACACGTGGTCGACAATTCTCCAGCCACGCGTTAACTAGAAGAATCTTTCCAGAACACGTGGCGAAATTCAACTGCCGACACGTATACTGTATCAACTGCCACCTGGACTGGAAAAAAAAAAAGCGATGTGAAAGTAAAACCTTTTAGGAGAAAAAAAAGAGTTTCCATGTGAAGATACCTTACTTACAAGATTGTACCCGTGACCTTTGATTTTTGGAAAGGTGGCATGTACGTACACACATACGTGTATGCATATGGTGTTTAGTCACAAAAAAATAAATATTATATTATAATAATTATATATTTATTCTCAAAGGTACATATAATAAAAATGTTGTACATGAGACTACACCTGAGATACGTCAGTATACTTGACGTAACTCTTAGAAGGGTTTTTAGTGTATCGAAACCAATCAAAACCTAACACCACTAAAGCATATAACTGACCTTTGGAATTAATTTGATCATTTTAAGATTGACCTTAGCGATTGTCGTGTTATACTTGTCTACAACGTTTAATTATTATGTTAATGTCCTAATTAATACATACATTAGACTTACGTGGTTTATTTCAAGTACACTGCAGCACGCAACGTGGGGTCTTCTTAGAAAGTGTTAAGAATATTCTAATTTGTTTATAATATATGGACGGTTAACATATTTGTTTAAGCATGGTTAATAGATATTAACGTTGACTATACCATACATGTTGTTATGATTTAATCAACATTAACCTGATATGGACATATATGTCGTATATATACATTTTGCTCATATATATATATATATATATATATATATATATAATATATATATATATATATATATATATACAGTGATATGGACATATATGTCGTATAGTGATTTAAGTATAACCTCCATTTCACTTATGTCACATAATACGGATATCCTACATGTTATAGTGTTAGAGCTATGAGGTTACTTAAATGTTTACCACCCGATTAAACCCTAATTGGAATGATCTAAGGTTTTTATAATCTATACGTACAAATCAACGTATACGGTGTATACACGTATAAAGAAGGACTGTATACGTATGTCTGTTGAAGGGTAGCTCTCAGAGCACATGACAATATCAAATTGGAAGGGCACATGATTTTATATACACAGGCCCACTGCCAATGTATTCCTAACCACAGATATGTGAGATTCCATACAGTGAAGAATTTATAATCACCACCATATGTTGTGAAAAAATATCAAGAAGGTACTAGGACAACATATTAGACCCCACACCTCTGCAGAATGTATATAAATACGTGCAATTTGCATATATAGATCATATATTTCTAGTGCAGATATTAAGATACTTGTCTTAACTTAATAGATAAATTCTCATGGGTGTGGGGCCATGAGCGTGCGTGTATCTAGTCTTTATAATACACATAAAAAAGCACATGGTGACGTTGTTAGGTGTTTGATAATTACTGGGAATCGAACCTAGACCAACTCAACAGAGGACCTTCATTAGCAAGTGCTAAGTCGGAGATTTTGTCGCTGTGTTCTGTTTTTGGCGGTGACTGCCAGTGTATATATGCCACTGCAGTATTGTGTGTGTATATATTTCTCGTGTTCTGTGTGTTAATACTTGTTCGATCGCGATCTGTAGTGTACTGTGTCGATAGATTTTTACTGCGCAATCCCCAGAGAAAGCTGAAGTGTGCGCGATGGCTTTAGCTAGCCCGTTACAGGGATCTGTAAGCTGTTCCAAGGCAGAGTTCTTGGGTAGCAAGCTGCAGGTGAGAAATGTAGCCGAGAAGAGCAGACCCAGGAGCACCCGCTGCAGAGCTTCTGCACAGAAGGGAGGAAATGCTGCCCTTTCCTCTGCAGTTTTGTTTGATTATCCACGAGAAACAAAGGTATTGAGAGAGAGAGAGAGAGAGAGAGAGAGAGAGATAAGAACAGTATATGTCTACTGCAGGTAGATCTTCCGTTTCCGGTATTTGAAACTCCTAGAGTCGATTCAAAGACTGTACTCTCGATAATTCTCGGAGGGGGTGTTGGTACTCGATTGTTCCCACTAACAAAACACAGAGCGAAACCTGCGGTGAGTAAACACACACATGTTGTGTGTGTGTGTGTGTTATAACGTATACTCATTATGCATCATTCTTTGTGCACTGACATTATGCGGGTTTCCTATTGGTGCATTTAAGTTATTCATAATTTGATTCTGTGCAGGTGCCGATTGGAGGTGGATACAGGCTTATTGATGTTCCAATGAGCAACTGTATTAACAGCGGGATTAATAGAGTGTTTATACTAACGCAGTTTAATTCTGCTTCTCTAAACCGGCATCTTGCTCGAACTTACAACTTTGTTAACCAAGGAGATGGCTTTGTTGAGGTAAGACGACATATACACATGTCCCCACGCACACACATGTAGTGTGTGTTTACTGGTTTTGCTAATGGAGAAGTTTGTTAACAGGTGCTGGCTGCAACACAAACCGCGGGTGAATCAGGAATGAATTGGTTCCAAGGAACAGCTGATGCAGTGAGGCAGTTTACATGGCTTATTGAGGTGTGTATATGTGTGGTGTGTGTGTGAGAGAGAGAGAGAGAGTTTAAGGGGATCGAAACTAAAACCAATCCCTTGTTTAGGATGCGAGGAACAAGGACATAGACTATGTGCTTATTTTATCTGGGGATCATCTTTATCGCATGGATTACATGGATTTTGTACAGGTATTAACATATATTTATACACACACGCGCCACGCAGACACACACACACATGTATATAAACCATCTTGGTTTTGTTTTGCAGAAACACAAAGACTCTGGTGCAGACATAACGATCTCGTGCGTTCCGGTAGATGAGAGGTATATACGTACGTATGTACGTATGTATGCATGTGTGTGTTGTGTACAAGCGGGACAGGTGTTGTTCGTGAACAGTTGGTGTCTCTTTCTTTTATAGTTTGTTTTGTCGTATTTTATGATATTTTCTCTGTCTACGTGTCACCTCAGCATTTACTCTCTTACTTATTTTTACCAGCCGGGCATCTGACTTTGGACTTGTAAAAACGGATTCCAAGGGGAGAATCATTTCATTTAGTGAGAAACCCAAAGGCTTGGACTTAAAAGCAATGGTACGCGCGTGTGTGTATGTGTATGTGTATGCGTGTGTGTGATATGTTAATATTAATTTAATAAGATTTAATTAAATAATTAATTATAATTAAATACTTATTTTTTGCAGCAAGTTGATACAACAGCATTGGGTCTCTCTCGCGAGGATGCTAAGAGAATGCCATATATTGCTTCAATGGGAGTTTATGTCTTCCGGAAAGATATACTCTTGAAGTTTTAAGGTATTTAAAATAATAATTATTAAAACAGTATTTATTTAAATGCTAATTACTTTGTTAAACAGGTGGCGATATCCCACGTCAATGACTTTGGTAAGGAAATCATTCCTGCAGCAGCAAGGGAGTACAATGTTCAGGTGTGTGTGTGTGTGTGTGTGTGTGTGTGAGAGAGAGAGAGAGAGAGAGAGAGAGAGAGAGAGAGTTTATCTGGTCATTAAGCTTAAACTTATTGGCAGACTTATTTGTTTAATGATTATTGGGAAGATATTGGGACAATAAAATCCTTCTTTGATGCAAACCTTGCACTTGCAGCTCAAGTAAGTTTTCACTTACACACACGCACATTATACATGTATATACACATACATATATGTATATATGTATAATACATGTATATATAGTTACTTACGTGATCTTTTCTGTTGTTAACAGCCGCCACAGTTCAGCTTTTACGAGGCCTCTAATCCTATTTTACATCTCCCCGGTTCTTACCTCCAACAAAATGGAGAAATGCAAGGTAAGTACGTGTATATGTTATATATAATAATTAATTTAATTTATAATTAGATTAAATTAAATTAATATCGACACACACGCGCACGCACTCATACTCACATATGCTTCTGGTGTAGATTGTGGACTCCATTGTGTCCCATGGATGCTTTTTAAAATCATGCAGCGTTGAACACTCTGTTGTGGGTGTTAGGTCCAGATTAGAATCAGGAGTGCAGCTTAAGGTATATATATGTAATGTGTATAGTGTGTATATACAGCGTATATAGTGTGTGTATTATAGTGTGTATGAATATATATTAAGTACTTATATATTATACTGATATCAAACAGGATACAATGATGATGGAGCTGACTACTACGAAACGGAAGCAGAAATAGCATCGCGTAAAGCACAAGGAAAAGTACCACTTGGAGTGGGAGAGAATACCATGATAAGGTATCATAAATGTATATAATATTAAAAAAAATAATTATTTTTTAAATATATAATTACGTATAATGTACCTACAGTTTAAAGTTATCATTTAAAGTATATAATATTAAAAAAATAGTATTATGTATTTATTATAAATATAATAAATATAAGTCTTCTTTCAGAAATTGTATAATTGACAAGAACGCAAGAATTGGCGGAAATGTGGTCATTACTAACACAGATGTAAGTTTAATTAAATATTACTAGAATTAAATACTATATTATTAATATTAAATTAATAATGTTTGGTATATTATTGCAGAATGTGCAAGAAGCAGAAAGGCCATCAGAAGGAATATACATAAGATCGGGGATTACAGTGGTATGCAAAAAACTCGGTGATTAAGGATGGCACGGTTATGTAGAGTTTTTATATATAGATCCTCTTTTGTATTAGAGCTTCTGTACATATAGGAGACTGTATTTATTAACTATGTAAAATAAAAATCGCTAAATTACATCACAATGATATGCACATACGTACACACACACACACGTATTAAAACTCCAATATTAATACGATAAAATCAAATTTATTATTTAGTCAAGAAAACAAAAGATTATATCTATGTATAAATTTTTTTTAAACATATGAAGACAGAAACGGCAGACATTTGCTTTTAACGTAAAGTAATAATATTCCATGTTTTAATTAATATTATATAAAAATGTTGTTTCAATGATGTCTTATCCTTGAGGACTATAATAGATATTTTAACATATATAGGTATATTCAGAGACAATTACATCAAAACGTTGAATAAAGTGAATAAATGTTTATAATAACAATAATAATCACGTGCGGATAAGTTTTATCTAAATAAACAGTAGAACCTATTATTATACTAATTATTAATTTAAAAATATAAATAAATAATACTTGAGAGACTTAAAAAGTAAAAATGATTCCCTGGGCTAAGGTATTTATATAAGGTCATTATGCCAAATTAGAGTTCACATGGTTGTAGATAACCATGTGAGGATTAGAGTCCACATGGTTATAGATAATCATGTGACCTTACATTATCCCCGCAAGATTTGATCTTTGCCCATCAGGATTGTGCTTCTCCCTGCATGAATGTCCATTGATGGAATGGAAGCAGTTGACACACATGTGCAATATCTTGGGACTCGACACCATCACGACATCTCAGTTGATATACTTGTGTTCCTAACTACTCCTCAACACAACCAAATCTCCAACTTGGTTCAAATGCTCCAACCACATATGCCCATTCATATATTGTGCCTCTTGAGGATTCAAGCCGATTGCCTTTGGCAGCATGGTCTCGCGACCATACAAAGTCTTGAATGGTATGTTGACTTGTAAGGGGCCCTAATTGGAGATAAGGAAGTCACATATCTCAATTCATATGGTCGGGATTTACATATTTAACAAGCATGTCTTTGAAAGTTATGTTCAGTCGCTCCACCAAACCATCAATCTCAATATATGTAAAGGATTAAAGATTTACAATCATCTCATCAACAAGGCTATTGCTTCTGTTGCAAGGCTAGGACCATGATTCAATAGGATTCACTTAGGACAACTATGTCATAGCACCACCTGAGTCAACAAGAATTTGATGATAGAAGTTGCTATAGCATCTAGCAAAGTGCACACTTCCACCTGTCGAGTTAAATAATTAGAGTACACAATGACGTAACGATTACCAAACTGTAATACAAGAAATGGCCCATGATGTCATAAGCTATCAACTCAAAGAGGCAAGAAACCCAAATTGGTTCTAAGGCTATAACATGAGAAAGTGTAGACATGTTATGCCATTGACAATATGGATATATACAAATGTACTCATGTAGGTCTTGCCGAAGTAAAGGCCAATATAGATACAATTGAATCCTTTCAAGACATTGTTGGAATTCCATATGTCCAAACATTGAGTTGTCATGAAAGAATTGCAATTGGTTGTTGATGTAAATAAGGAGTGCCACCACACGACACTCAAACCCATCCCCAATGAACATGAGCACATACCATCCTGCATCTTGAATGACTGTGCATACACACAAAAGTTAGAATCCTTGCAAGGGATGTCGCCGCTCAGGATTTCTCACAACCTTCAAATCCACAATTAAACCTTCTGGGCCTCCACGATATCTTCCCGACTAAGAAGCACATGCTCAAGAAGTGCATTCGGCAACAATGCTACAAGTGTAGCCACTACTACAGTAGCTTGGGAATACACATCCACGTCAATCATGTTAGACCCAGGTCGATGAACAACTCGAAACCGATAACCTTAAAGAATCAAAGCCCAATGAGCAAACCATCCAGTCACATTCCTCCTTTTTATGATTGAGTTGACTATTGCATGATTCGTCTTTAATAAGGTGTCCAAAGTAGGCATGAAACTTCTAGAATGCCCATATCATTACCAAAGATTCCTTATATGTGGTGGAATAATTCTTCTCGGCATCACCGAGGGTTTGACTTGCATAAGCAATCAGGTATTGCTATCCATTTGAAGTTTTATGCATTATATTTGTGCCAAGCTCGATGTCTAAAGCATTGGTCCTAAGAATGAAGGACCTCTCAAAGTTCGAATATCACAATAAAGGCGGAGATCCCAACAAAGCTTTAATATTTTCAAACACTTTCTAACATTTGTAGGATCACAGGAACCGAACTCCTTGTTTCAACAACCCTCATAGTGGGGTTGTAAGATTTAAGAACTAAGGAACAAATCTTGCTAAGTATGATGCTTTTCCTAAGAAATGATGCAACTCAACCACAATCACAAGAACAGGAAATTCATGCACTACCAAGGTCTTCTTGAGATTAGCCTTCATACCATCCACAATGATGATGAATCTTTAAGTACTTCAAGGAGGTCTTCTCCTTATCCGTACCTCTCCAATCGTTGCAAGACTTGCTCTAATTGTAGAAGGTGCTCCTCCCATGTAGTTGAGTGGATCTGAAGGTCGCCAATGTATGCACGAGCAAAATCTTTCAATTCCTTCAATAATTCATTCATCATCCTTTAGAAGGTTACTTGGGCCCCAACCAATCCAAATGGCATGACAATGAATTTGTATAAGCCCAAAGGTGTTTAAAACACTATCTTTGCTGCATCTTTAAGGGCCATAGGGATCTGCCAATAACATAAAGTATGATGAGGATGGTAAAGTAATAATTGTTCCCCAGTGCATCAACCAAATCATTCACTTATAATAGTAAATACGAATCTAGAATGGAGACATTATTCAATTGTTAAAAATCAATAGTGAAATGTTCAGTCCCATCTGGCTTTGGTGCTTTTGCTCAAGGACTTCAAGACTTACATATCACCTTTAACTCTAGCATCTCCCATACATAACGATTTAAGATAGCTTTTTTCTTTGGGAAACGCTATCTTAGCCCCATCTTGATTGGTTGGGCTACACTAGTTGGGATGTGATATCAAGTGTTCAATAAGGAATTTGTAGCTCTTACAATGGGATGGAATAGGTTTAGATGTCTTGTCAACAAGTTCTTAATGTCCTCAACACGAGGATTCATAGTCGAAGGGCATGGACTTACATTTTACTACATACCTTAATGAATCCTTTACAAGAGAGCGGTCTGATTTGCCAAGCTTAGATGCAACACGTTGAACAATTGGTCCTTATTTGCCATCATGTTAAAACAAACAAACGAGAGAATAACAAGGGGAAAAAAGAAAAACAACACAAAAGCTTTTAAGCTTTTAAAGAGACACCCAACGTCTCCACCAATTAGAAACTTAAAAGTGAAAATATAGTCCCTTAGGGCTTCCCCACAGAAGGTATGTACAAGGCAATTTATAAATAACCATGTCAAAATTAGAGTCCATGTGGGTGTAGATAACTAGGTCGGGATTAAAGTTCACGTGGATGCAACCTTACATATTATATAAATTAATAACATGTCCTACCAGTAATTTAAACAGGTTCTAGTTTTGAATGTTTAAATGTTCTGAAACAATTGATTATAATAATTATTATTCATTTACTTACACAGGTCTAGAGTTCAACATTCAAACCATTGAAATACTAGATGGGCAATGACGTGTGATAAACACCTGCCACGTAAGATGGTGAGGTAGCATTTGACCACATTGGGAAAGCGACAGGGCTTAGGAGTTTACAGGCTAGCCTACAATTGTTCAAACCTTGCACGTGAGAGAGAGAGGTCGGCTATGGCGGAGCAAGAAGGGGATGAGAAGCCATTCAGGGAAGTGCGAGATGAGCTTAAGGCGAGGAATCGATCCGGGGACATACACTGGTTCAGGGACGGTAAGAACTACTACACACGTGGCACCGAGAAGGCAATCCGTGAGGCAGCCAAGTTCCGCAGCGACAAACTTGACAAGAACCCCACTCTCCTCATGGTCATGCCTGCCCCCAGCATATATCGCCATACCCATGTGGTACTCTCTCTCTCTCACACACACGCACGCACGCACGCAAACACATGTATATGCAGAATTTGACCAAGGCGTTTGTGGAGCTGTATTGCCCATGGAAGGACGAGGAAGTGGTACTGAAAAATCCCCAGGGAAACAAGTGGAATGTCATATGGAGGGGGCATGGTCACCAAGTCCACGTATAGGCCGTTTCTCACAGTTTGCTACTAGCCATCGCCTCGACGCAGGTTATTCCTCTCTCTCTCTCACACACGCACACACGCACACGCACACGTTATGCAGGGGATGTGTGCATATTTGAGGTGCAAAGCTATGGTTTCCTTGTGCACGTCTTCAAGGCCAAAGGTAAGAAAGACGCCATATGCACCACTCACCCAGACACGACAACATTCATGTCAAATTCCTTCCACAAGAACCTGCAGGTACATACATCTCTCTCTCTCTCTCTCTCTCTCTCTCTCTCTCTCTCTCTCTCCTCTCTCTCTCTCTCTCTCTATATATATATATATATATATATAGACACACACACACACACATTGGCAGAAGGAGAGGAGGAAGAAGTGAAAGCAAATATAAACAGCAAGCTGGAGGAGTTAAAGTTCCAGATAGTGTTTAGGAAGGGCAGTAATGGAATGATTAGGCCCTTCATGGAGATCGAAATGCCACTTAAGGAGCAGCAGATGAACAAGTTTAAGGGCCCCTTCGCTTCTGTAGAGTCCCTACTAGACGCCATTATTAACAATGCATAAACTGCAATAATATATATATAATTAGTGCTATTTAAATAATGTGTTAATCAAATATATTATTCCATCCTTTTCTCTCTCTCACACAGCATAAGTTCTGAAACTAGAATATTCGCAAAAAGAACTAAGAATATGCTTGAAACTTATGTAAAACTATTAGAACATAGGAAGCATATTCTGTTCTTATATGTAAACTAAGCAAAAACTAAGGATATGTGATTTGTAAATTAATTAATTAATTCATTAATTAAAACTAAAGTTTTGTACAGATTAAGTAGATAATCATTGTTAATTCATAAATGTGAACAAAAATTATAATTATAAGTTAAAAATATTTAATATTTCAACATCTAAAGTTTATAGAATATTCATAGAATCTTAGTTAACGCGATATTGCGGAATTTATTAAGTTAAACTTAGGGTTTGTAGAAATCAGGGTTTTGTGAAGATGAATGCGCCGGACCGATACGAGCGCTTCGTCGTCCCGGATGGCGTCAAGAAGTAATCTCTCTCTCCCTCTCCCTCTCCCTCTCTCTCTCTCCCTCTCTCTCTCTCTCTCTGTTTCTCTCTCTCTGTCTCTAACGCTTTCTTCAGGGTTTCTTATGAGCGGGATATGAAGATCATGAATGCGGGGACGTTCGTCATTGAGCGTGAAGACCACACTGCCGGCAATATAATCCGCATGTAAGATATTCATTAGTATGTATTATATTTTATTAAAATGCAATGTATTTATTTTTAAGTAAATATATGGTTTTCTTATATATATATTTGGTGTTTTCAGGCAGTTGCACAGAGACCCAGATGTTCTGTTTGCAGGATATAAGCTGCCGCATCCATTGCAGTATAAGATCGTTGTCAAGGTGTGAAATTTATCATTTTGTTCTTCTTGAACTGTTGACATACATACACATCTATATACATTCATATATAATATGTATGTGTATAAACGAGTTTTCTAAAAGTCCCCATTCGAAACCTCATGATATACATGAATCCTAATAACTTAGTGAACAAATACACACACACATGGAGCTAGAGACAGATTACTAGCGTATATGTATATTTATTTTGATGATTGGTTTTAATCAGGTTCAAACTTCAAGCAAGTCGTCACCAGTACAGGCATACAACTTGGCTGTCAGTGACCTTGAGAAGGAGCTTGATCACCTTAAACGTTCTTTTGACGTAAGTTTAGCTATTAATATACATATAAGTGGTTAATGCACATGTATTCATATACAAATGCAGTATATTATGTGTATAAATATAAGATATAATATAACATATGGTTAATTTAATTTCAGAGTGAAGTTGCACAGAGGCAGACGGATTATTACTGAGTGGAGTTTTTCGTTAAGTTATATATAGTTAAATGAATATTCGGCCCCAGTTTAGTAGTACCCATTTATGTGCAAATCTTATATAAAATTTTGATTGATTAATTTATATATGGGGTGTCATAGCTGTATAATTTCCAGAGTTTGAAATATTTACTTAATATCGTTTAATTTATTTATTCAATTCAAGTCATTTTAGTTATTTATTATTATTAAGTATTATTGATTAATTATAATTTTAATAATTAGTAATTAATACTTTAAATAAAGTATGTATATTTGCAATTATAAATATCTTTTAAATTATCTTATACGTCAAACTTCATAAATTAAACTAATAAAAAAAACTCTTTGTGCAAAATATATTATGTTTTTAAATACACAAAGAAGAGCATACATCCTAACAATACATATAGATATATAGATATGAATAACACTAAAAAAGATCCACTGTGCAATATACTATATATGTGTATTTCAATAATAAAACTAAAATAATAATATAATGAAGGATTATATTATTTTAATACATGTAAAATTATTTATACTCGAAAATAAGGTTGAACTATATTAATGTTTTAGCTCCTATTATAATTTTTAATGAACAAATTCCTATAAATTTTACTGTGTAAGAAATTTATTTATTAATAATGTAAACCTAAACAATTATATAAATCTTTATTATTAGTTTGTATAAATTAAACATTTAAAATAGCATATCTTTCGGTTTTTATTTCTCTTAAATCACATAATGTATATAGTCATTTCGTTTATCGATACACCGGTAATACATTTGATATTTATTTTTATATCTATTTACTTACTGTAATATACCAATGCCTTAGAACATTATCTTTAACATGTATCACGCACCAGGTGTTGCTTGTGATATAATGTACATGTACAATGTAAAAGGTATTTAATATTTACATATGCTAATCTGATAATCAAACTTATTATAAATTTGTATATACTTATTTTAATCATAAACAACCACATGATATTCAAAGATATAATACCTATACAATCTAACATACACATAGTAATCCAAACAAATATGTCAATATAAATCTATTTAATTAGACTTATTATAAAATAAATATATGATTCAGAAGCATGTATGATATAATGTCCAATGATATACATGATGTGTATACTTGTTTATAATTGTTATTCTGAGTTTATTAATTTTGATAATTTAAACTAACTGCATTTTCTCTGTGCTTGTTTCCCACACAATCCTGGGTTGCCTTTAAAACTATATAAAACATATTAGAATATACTTAGAATATATACTATATATTATATAAGTAGTAGAATATATTAGAAAATATAATCCCATTTCAAATATATACCTCGTGGGAGTGAATTTGTCGAGAGCACCACCTTCAGGAATAGGTCCTGATAAATTGTTATAAGACAGATCACTGCAATGCACAATTAATTAGTTTAAAATATAAAAACAAATTATTAAATTTGTTTAAGTATTACTTTAAGTTAAACATTGATTTATATTTGTATTAAGAATGCCTAATATTATTTATACAGTTTTAAACTGCTTAATATTAACTTACAGGTATTTAAGGCTTGTTAAGTTTCCCAAGCTTGAAGGAATTTGTCCAGATAGTGAGTTCTTATGCAAATCAAGCCTGATTAAATGCTTTAACTTCCCAAACTCTTGAGGAATAAAACCGATAAGGTGGTTTGAGAAAAGGTTTCTGTTAAAATAATTAATAAATTATTTATAACAAAAAAAACCATTAGAAATTTATAATACATATTTATTATTAAATTAATATTTTTCATGCATATAAATAAAAACCTTACAAGTATTGCAACTTCTTTAGATTTCCAAACTCTGGAACTAGTGGCCCAGATAAGCTGGCTTCTCCCAAGTCACTATATTACAAAGTTAATAAATCTCTCTCTCTCTCTCTCACACACACACACACACGCGCACACGCACGCACAGACAACAAAACTTACACTCTAGTAACACTGTTCTCATTATCACAAGTGACATGGAACCATGTACAAGGATTAATAAGCGTGGAATTCCAGCTCTGTAAGACACCATTTGGATCCTTCACTGCTCTCTTAAAAGCATATAGAGAATCCCCTGAATTCAAATAACAACATTAGTTTGACATATACTTAGTCTGCTCAAATATGTACCTTCTCTATTAGCTGATGATGTATATATCCATATAACAGAGATTAATAACAATGAAGAAAACAAGAACCTCATTGTGCAACTGATTTCTATCTAACTATTCTAAAACGATTTATAAATACTGAAGGAACGTATTACACACGCACACACGTATGCACGGACGGACATAAACAAAGACTGATTGGTGTGCTAGTCAAGTTTCTACAGAAAACATTCGAATAAATTATCTGCAGTATAATATGTATAGCACATTCTTCACATCTGTTTCTGCGATGGTGGTACAGCTTAAGTTATATGTAAATTCGCAATGTTAAATTAAGATATAGAAAACTTAATTTAAGTAGATATAGCCTTAGAGCCATTTATTTAAGTGAAATTCATTTAATAATATTGTCTTTTATGGTATAGAAAACACCTCACATAAGAAAATTATTATTTTATGTTATTATTATCTTATTTATTATATACACACGTATGGTCTTTTAAGTATAAACGCCAAGGAGCTAGACTCCGTGATTCCCTTGGAGTTTTGTGCACTCGGACGTACGCGGCGCTGCGCGCCAGGACGGTGCATCTATATAAGGAATATTCACACTGCAGATCCTTGGTGCCAAGGATAGCGAGAGAATAAATTGTCGACGTCCTGGAATTTCATCGGCACCCACGGGCTGTTTTGGGTAACTCTAGCACTTCATATTGTGAAGACAATGGAAAAACTGATTATGAAAGATATAAAAGTATATGTTTAAGTGGGTTGTCAAAGGACGTTAATTGATTTGAAACTCATCAAAGGTATTCATGTTACTAAATGACGTATGCAAAATATTATTTAAATTATTGTATGCACATGTGCTAATTTCAAACCGTTAAATTAGTTTTTTACATTAGTTAAAAGACTATAAGATTAAATTTACAAAAATAATATTGTAGGCATGGACCCTTCATTAGTTCTTCTTTTAAATATTACTTTTAATCTTCTTCATCTTTGTTGTGTGTAATAAAAGGTTAAACGATTGTGTTTTTATGGGTAGTTCATCACTAGTGGCTCCTCGAACCATTTTCTTCTTTCTCTTGTGTGGTGGATGTTTATTTGAATGTTTAAAGGTCATCTTCTTGGTCACTATCAATTTTATCTTTATTACTCTCATATTCCTCATCCTTAAATTCTGAGTCACTACCTGAAGTTTTTTTGGGCTCTTCCTTCGGCTCAAATGTTTTCTTGAAATGCAAACGTTCTAGTAGGTTTGCCAACACTGTCTCTTTCACATACAAGCAAATTACTTGATCCATATCCACTCCCAAAATGTTCCTTCCGATTGTAACTCCAATAAAAAATAATTTTCTAATACCCATAAACAAGTTTAGGACATAATCACCGAGTTTCATTATAGCTCTTAAGATCTTGGTGAACATAAGACCTGATTTCTCGAACCCCTAGTGCTTGTAATCAAACTAAATAAGTACTTTACATTGATATTTATTGCTTACTAGACATACCAATATTTCTTAACTAATGACTTTTGATATTTAATATTTTTTACAAGGATGTTAGTCTGTACATCTAGTGGGTTCGAAATAGCTTTATGGTCTTTCCTTTGTACCATCACAATCAATTGCACATAAATCCATTGCATTCACAAATGCATCTAAGGTCAATCATGTATGAATATTTAATTCATTAACTAACATATAATTAAATTTGGGCTTCGAGGATAGCAAGGAGAAATCCTCGGCATTGAGGATCTCATTGCCATGTCCTCAGTGTCAAGGATACCAATGACAAGTCCTCACCATCAAGGATCTACATTCAATATCTTCGGCACTAAGGATACCATGGACAAATCCTTGGTGCTGAGGATTCCTCTACAATGTCCTTGGTGTTGAGAAAACCATTGACAATTCAAGAATTTATAGTTGATGTTCTTTGCTAATTGAATTTAATATAAGTGATGTACCTTAATGTCCTTGTTGTATCCCCAGCCATGAAAATTAGAATTTATAAGACCAATCTCTTGGATCGTGATATAGTATTTTGAGTGCACATGGCTTGATCAACACTACAAACCCCTACATTTGAAGAAATTCCTCACAATAAGTGAGAAATGATCTCTAGAAAGAATGCAAGTTAGTTACTCCAATTTTCCAATAATCCACATGTTTGTTGAGAAAGGCCAATTGAAAAGTCTTCGACTACCAAGACATATCCCCTACCTTATGACAACAATGTATGTTCAATGCTTAGTTGTGGAAATTATATAATCTTCTTAATACCTTCCTTGAGCATGTCGAGGGGTATAATATGTACTTCAAAAGCTTTACTTAATGATAAAATGTTGCAACACAAAACATGTACAACACTTGGCTCCTTTTCCAATGGCATCGTAGAAAAATTATACAATTCATCCTCCACAGACTTTCCTCATTTACCCCTGCTTTTTCTCAATCCACCGCCATTGCATGACTCAGCCAACAACATCTTTCTCTTCTTGGTTCTTTCTCATGTCCCTCAGGAAGCCTGAAAAACTACAGCTCGTCGTGTGACACACAATGAAGCTCTAAGTACAAACGAACATCTTCAATCTCTTCATCGATGAATTTTTGTGAAAGTTTCAAGTACAATTTCGAGTTGAAGGCAAATTCCTTGGCTTGCTTGTCCATCCACAGCTTGATCCATTTTGTTGCAAGATCTTGGTTTTCTTTGGTAAATCTATTAATAGTATAGACTTAGAAATTGTCATAATTCTTACCTAGTGGAATTACTTAACTCAGGTTATTATGATCATCTGATTAAATAGCATATGAGCTCTCCTCATAACATCAATTGGCTTTTAGTCTTTATGGCTAAGGAGAAAAGGATAATGTTATGACATTTGGTAGTGGAGTTAACTTAAATTCGATTTTCATCAGGGACGAGCTT
Source organism: Selaginella tamariscina (assembly GCA_003024785.1). Taxonomy (NCBI): domain Eukaryota; kingdom Viridiplantae; phylum Streptophyta; class Lycopodiopsida; order Selaginellales; family Selaginellaceae; genus Selaginella; species Selaginella tamariscina. Next base: position 775,737 of record PUQB01000007.1, read on the forward strand.
GTGAACTCATGCACCAAGTGAGCGGGCTAATCCTCTCTAGACCATACCATTTTGAAAAATATGTAAAAAAAGTTCCTAAGGATCTACCTAACCCTTGGCCTGTTGTGAAAGGAACAAGAGGATATCGAACTTTTGATGGGAGCGGGTGTCTCTCTTTGTATGGTGTCTAGTTTTTCAAACACCCATCAAGAACACCCCCACAAGCACAAGATTGAACATATCTATAATGCTCTTTTCCATAAACATCCCAACAACAAGGGAGGGTAAGCAAAATTAGAAGCGTGTGAAAAATGTCAGACAAAGCCAGTAGTTTGTTGATTGTCAAACTTGTGGGTCACGAGGTAAAGGACTGCTCGCCATTTGTCTTAAATGAAAAGGGTTCACATGAACATACACTGTCACCATCTCTCAGTACCCAAGTTGTTCATGTGACAAGTTTGCAATTGAAAGAACATACCCTAGCTAGAATTACACACCCTACATCTAATATATTTTTTTGTCCACATACTGATTACAAGTCTTAATGTAAACATATTTATCCATAGACCAACACATTTTGAATTTGAAGTAAACACACTTTTCTTCAGAGTAGCTATTGGTAATTTATTATTTTCATTATCTATGATTTTTTAACGATAAATAATTGATGACTTTTAAATCAACCAAAACTTTATCTATACAACATTTATATAAAAACTCTATGACCTAGCTCATCTTTGTTTATTATGATCGAATTCTACAAAAGTCAAAGTATTCCAAACCATTTCTGCATTGGCTTAAGCATAATCCTCAGCACCACACTGACTTCAGCCAGCACTGAGGATTAATAAGGAATATTCCATGGATATTTTATAAAGACGTGTGTTCTTGACAATGTGTGTGTGACCATTTGTGAATTCATTTTTAATGAGAATCGAACTTAAGATATAAATTTATTTCACATGAAAATAAAACTTAGGTTATGAATTAATTTTCCATGAGAACTGAACTTAGTAAAGAGAATCAAACTTAGGTCTTATGTCTATGGAAAGGAAATATATTTATATTGATACTTGTCACACTTAATATTTGTCATGGAGCCCTAGCACAAAAATTTATATTTTATTAATTCCTTTGTAGCATATTGGTAACATAAATATACTTTTGATGATCCTAAACTGTATCATCATTTTTATTTTATAATGTCCTTCGAAGTAATTTAGGGTTTACATTAAAATTTGGTTTATAATTTAATAATGCACTATTACTTTTATTTTATAATATCTCTAGGATTTACATGATTTTTAAGTAAATAAGGGAAGTTCTCTAAATTGAGTTTTTAATTTAATAAGGTTGATAAAGTACTTTCTGGTTGGTAGAGTTTTGAATTAAGTAAGCTTTATATTTTATTTTTCATTAAAATAAATGGTGATAAAGTGTATCAGAAATACTATTTTTCATGTTTTAATGCTAGACCATTTATTAAATTACCAATGTAATTATAAAACTATTTAATGGTAAGGTGAAAATATTCTTGTGATATAAATTATTAATAAGTAATGTCTAACTTAAATGCTTTACTTCCTCAAATACTTTATTAGTGTCATCACCAATTTTAAAATATTCTCGGATATTAGCATATTCTTAATTCTAATATATTTTAATTTGATAAGGCTTTAGTATATTTAAACATTTTTTATAAATAAGACTCGTATTTATATAAATAAGACTTTTTTAAGTCGGAGCGACCACATATATCTCTTGTTAAGACCTCTTCAAAGTCCAGCAACTACATATCAGTGTGTAGCAAACTTTTTTAAAAAAATAAGAAAGAATCTTTGAGTTTTGAACAAAGACTATAATTTTGACTTAAACCCATCAAATAAACCATAGTGATTTAAATCAATAAATTTTAAATAATTTATATAATGATTTTTAATTAATTTAAATTAAATTAAATATATAGATTTAATAGTATATTCTTTAATTCTATGAATGCCTTTTCAATTTATTCATTATATAAATTATTAATATATATATTTATAATTAAAAATAGAATTTATTTATTTAAAAATAGTAAAAACCATGGTTTAAACCAATTCATGATTTTGAAATTGAATTGCAAATTTCTTTGTTGTACCAAATTGATCTTTTTAGTGAGGATTTTGTTCCGAAAAAAAATCCTTGATTTATCAAATCCAAAAGGAAATTAAAAAACATCCAAGTAGTGTAAATATGTCCATACGTTGCTCCATCCTTCCACGTTTGAACTACAGCATCAAAGTTAAAAGCAACTATAGGCGGGCCTTGAGCAAAAACCCTCACTAACTTATCTATTATGGTTGTTCCCAACTAGTTACAAAACTTACTCTTCACTAAGTTAATCTTGCTAAAGTTGCACTTACATGAAGCTATGTTCCCCATCCCAATTGCTGCCAGCCTCAATAAATTAGGATACTTGATTTTCTAGCTACCATGCTCATAAATCATACCCTATACATCAATGACCTTCCATTCTTTAGAAGCCACTATTTTCCACAAGTTGTACTCCTCAATTAGTGTTGCTTCATCAATTATCTTTGCATTGAATTTGCCAAGTTTGATGATCTTAGACTGCCAAATGACTTTGTTAGGAAATGTAACCTCGAGAGAATACCTTAAGCTTCTGAATCTTGTAACCTAATCTTTATACAATCCAGAAGAGCTCTCACAAAGTTTTCCTAAAAAATCATCTCCATCCTCATCCCTTGTTATCTTTATGCCCCCGTACTCAAATCCCCGAATTGACGATCTAAGCTCATTTAGGAGACCTTTCCAACGTCCACCATTTGGAAGAATAGGATAGCCTCGATTATCCAGCAAGTAGCTATTTAGATCCATCTAATCCTTGTCTAGATAATAACAAGTGATGTCTATAGTCACAGCTTGGAACTCCTTGCTAAGTTGGGCCACCACCTCTAATATGTCTCCCAAAGTGCAGAACATAGATGAGTTTGAAGTTCTTAAGCCGCTTATAAAGCTCAGTAGCTTGTGCTTTGTCACCATCCTTGAAGAACTACAGCAATGACTCTGCTCTGCCTCTACTCAACCATCAAGTCTATTGTATACGCAAAATCTTCAACGTACAAAAATCAAACTCCTCTTCTAGTGCCTTCAGTTGCTACAATCTGCCAGAACTCCTAGAGAAAAATGTCTTCCACACATAGATTCACTCTATGAGCTAGGGAATGCACTAAAGTAATGTAAGGAGTAGCCTCCTTGAGTGAGGTTGCTATCCCTATCCTCGATCCAGTCATGACGCTGCAGCCATCTAAGCCAAATCCCATTAATCTATGCATATCAAGACCCCATTCATGTAGACAAGATTCTATCTGCACTGTTGTCTGTGACAACCACAATCCCTAAATAAGACGTCTCAACTTTGCCTTTAGAAATATAAATAGTGTAGAAAATAAGGTGTTTTGTTGTGCTATGAGAATAAATTTGTTACAATTTGAAACAAAAAAAATTAAAAGCTTACTTGATGTTTGTGCTCTCATCCAGCATTGTGCCAAAGAATGTGCTTGATTTGATTTTCACCGAGATTTGATCTAAGAGCACCTACATTGAAAATTAGATATTTCTATTTGAACTTGATTATGATGTCTTATCTTGTTAATGAATGAGATGAATCTTGAACAAGCCATTTCATCCACATACATTTTAGGAAATTTCGCTCCATTTAATCTTTGAAGTTCCAATAGCACTGGATACTTTCGCAGAGGAAGAACTCCTTATGCAATACAGTAAGCAGTCCTAAATAAACTCATAATTCTCTTCTAGCCGTTGAGTTGCAATAGTAATGGAGACTTGAACACCATCTTTGACTCCAGCTTTATATATAGAATGTAGGTGCTTTTTAGATTTGCCATGGGCATGAAAATTGAAAGTTTTCATATTTGTTGAGCCTAATGTGGCAAAAGGACTCCTACAATACTTGTTAGATATGCACAATGACCAAAAATTGTAGTTGTAAGTCAAAATAGAATTATTTCTTCATCAAATTTCAGCCAATGCCATTTTTTTCCACTCAACTGAAAATTTCTTCTTATGTCTGCTCTTCTCGTCTTCATCTTGAAGATTCCCTACCTCCTCTTCTTGCTCATCCTCCTCTATCTTATTATGATTTTCTTGAACTCTAAAAAATGCTAACTATGTTTGCTTACCTTTGCAATCTCTCTTGTTATGGCCTTGTTTCTAGCCCCCATCTCACTGTACATCCTAGCTTTGTGGCCCCTTACCCTATTACAATTGATCAGTGTTCTTGTTTTCACAATGCACACACAACACACCACACGCATTCAAAACATGTTATACGTATGCAAATATACATGTGTTTACTTGATTAATTAAGTTAAATTTAATTTAATCTAATTAAGTTTAATTAATATAAACCCTAATCCTAAGATATGTACCATGAAAGTGTACCGATTCAATCCTTATACATGGTTTTTTTAGCACGTCCATAAATCCTTGTGATTTTTTTTTAAACTGGAAATTTTCAATTTGTACCAACAAGTTACAATAACGCCTAAGACTTTGCTACATATTACATGTCTCTTGTTAAAACTTTTTCAAGTAAAGCGATTGCATATCTCTCTGGTTAAGACATTAACTTTAAAAAAAAATAATAATAATATGTAAAAAATATAAAAACTTTTTATAAAAGAAAGAGGAACCCTTATTAATATACTAAACTACCCTCCAATTAAGAGACAATTGTCTTTACACTCAAGTTAATTATATTAATTTTTAATTTAATAAAAGTAATTTATTTTTAATTGAATCTTTTTAATCAAGGCCCCTTTACATATAGTTTCAATTTAGTTAATTTCGATGCCCATAAATGAGTTAAGAAATTAGTTGAGTTATTTTTATTTTAACCATAGTTATGTAAAAATAAGGTAGTTAAGCTAAATTTAATTAATTTTTGTTATTTAATTATGCTTTACTATGAAATACTTAATCTAACTTCAATTAAGTTTACTACTTAACTTATGATTAACCAATGGTAAATGTATTAAAAATGGTTTAAACTAAAATTTATCATTTTAAACACATCTTAAAAACTTTTTTCATATTATAATACATTTCTTACACCCTATGACGAAATCTTTATAAATTTTTTTTATGTATGTATGATAGGTAAACATCCCAATCTTTATCATCATAAATATGTATGAGTTAACACAAAACTTTATTTTGTTCACCACTTACAATGTATGTATATGTAATACATAAAAGCATGCACAACAAATAGATTGTGACACGTTAATATCATATATATATGTGCAAAGAATTATATATAAAGAATAAAAATCCAAATGTTTTACTCACCATAGTTATAATATTATACAAATATATAAAATATACACATATTATCTAACTACATGAAATGGACATGCGATCATATGTTCTTCTTTGTATGTATGTGTTTGTTTGGTGTGTGTATACACATTTATCTTGTCCTTAAGTAACAAAACAAAAACATAAAGCAACATATAAAAAGTCCTATTGTAATGTAGTTAATTATAAAGTTAACATAATGTTACAATAAAAAATTTAAGTTAAAATATGTTAAATTAAAGTAGAAGATACTTAGACTTTCTTAATTATATAACTATAAAAGCAAACAGTTTGTATGGAGGATATATGCCTTATAATGACATCCAAAGTGGTTATTTTCATAAGTATCTTATTATTTATTTTTATTTATTATATTTTATTGTTAGTAACTCTTAAGATGGTTTAAAGAGAATTTTGTTACTAACTAATACACATTCTCCTTCAAAGAAAATAATTGTGGCTTTAAATCAAAATATTATTTGAAATATTTGTGTTCATTTTTTTAAAACATACATATACTTATTAGTATTGATATAACAAAACTTCACCATCCTTTTTATTTATAAAATATCTTTTGGGTAATTATTATTTTTACTTAAGGGTTTACATAAAGTGTAATATGTTGTGTTCGTATACTTAAATTGGTTTTGATTCTTGATTTTAACATGATTAAACAAATCATAAAATATGATTTGGTTGTATTAAATAAGAATCTTTTTATTATTAGATAAAAATATTTTGTATTCTTATGTATACTTAAAAAATCTCAGGTAAAGTCATAGTCTTGTTATGAATATAATATATATATTAAAATAGGATGATTATATTGTGAAATAAGATTAATGGACAATTATGATAACGATATAAAGTGAATAAGAATACGAAACAGTTATAATAACAAAAGATGGGATATATAAAAAGAATGATAGAATAGAGAGAAAGGATCTCATGTTCACTATTGTGTTGTTGATAATACAAATGTATATTGTGTATTCATTAGTGAGTTTTGCATTCTCTAGGCTTAACCATTCTTTAACTTTGTTGTGTGTGTATTTATATATGATTCATTCTGGTCTGAGTCAACTATATTACTAATAACATTTGTGTAAAAAGTTTATAACTTATAAATTTGGTGACCATGAGGGATGATAATTAAAAAATGCAGTTACATAAAGTAGTTAATGAAAGAAAATGAAAGTATGAAGTAGCATAATGATGACAAAGCATATATAGAAATTTTAAAAGAAAGGGATATTGTGAAAATGAATTATTAAAGGGAGTAAGTAGATAAGATTTTACGAGACAATAATGAATGAATTATAATAAAATTTAGAATAACAAAGACTATGAGTAGAGTAATAACAAAGATAAAAACAAAAAAGAAGAAAAAGGTGGTTATGACGAAAAACTTTGTTAGATGCATAACATATTAAGTGCATAAAAGCGATTTCGAAAGGAGACTAAGATTTCTATATAATAATACCTTTGAATATAATACTTTGTATTATGATATGTTTTGAATACTATCAATAGGTTGTCATAATTTGTAATCTGTTGGCCATGATTATAATACCAGTCACTTGCATCTTTTTTTAATATTAAATAAAATAACCTCCTTAGTAACATGTTAATTAGCCTCACATGCCTTTTCAAATTGTTATATATATATCATACAAGATTCTCATAGTCCACCATTTAACAATTGAAATAATAATGTACCAATTGGACGACTTAAAGGGCAACCTTTGCTTCCTTAAGACAAGTGATATCACCAACATTATCAACCTCGCTTACGCCAATACAACAACCTAGGGATAAAGTTCATAATGTTGTATATTTTAGGTGCAAAGAATGGGACATTATTCCCCAGATTGCTCAAATAATATAGAAAATCAAAATGAATAGATGGAACTCATAACTCAATGAGTAGACGTACAAATTAAGGATGAAGAAGAAGAGTAACATGCTTAACAACTTAAATATTCAATTAAAATAAATTAGGAAAACGATTCTGAATTATCAATAATTAAGACCTACACAATCCAAGGTCATCAAGAACGTTTTCATCTATGAATCGTCATGCGAGCGGCTATACTGGGATGGCATTTTAAAAGTTAAGAGCGGGGGAGTATGGCCCATAGATAGAATATTTTATAAAAAGGTAGGGAGGATGGCCCATAAAATATAATATTCCATAATAAACATATTATTCCAAAAACACACTCTTAAGCCTTGGAATGTCAAACCCGGTGACCTTGACACAATCACAAGAACGAAGAGAGTGCTGATGAAGAAGCAAAATGATGACAGAGTACAAAATGATTCAAAGAAAAGGCAATGGTATTGGAAAGTGACTAAGCAAATACAAAAATTGCAACCTAATGATGCTCAAACATCTAAAATATTAGACCTTATTAACCGTATAGAAGAGTTGTTAATATTTGCACCCCTTTTACGAACTCAAATTATACATGTTTTAAGACAAGTATGAAAGTTGGAATTAAATTTAATATGAAGTAACTTTTATTAAGCAACTTAACAACTCTCAAATGGGATAAAAAATTGCATGTTCAAGTGGATGCATCACATATCATAATTAAATATATAAGATGACGAAAAAGATTAACCAATATATTATGTTAGTAAAAGATATATAACTATTGAAAAAGAAACTTGAGATAGTTTATGTCATAAATATTTTCAGCATTATCTATAGTTTAATCACATAAAGTTTATAATTGATTATCAAGTACTTATGCATCTTCTTAATAAGACTAATATTACAGAATGATTGCAAGATGGTTTTTTTTTAACATGATTTTAAATTCTAAATTATTCACAAGCCAAGACAATTACATTAAAAAGCTAATCACTTTAGCAAGATTATTATGAATGAGCTAGTACTAAATGAATTATCAAATGCAATGTTATTTTAAGTTATGGAAATAAATATAAGATATGGCTAAGTTTCTAAGTATGAGGGTTTTATCAAAAACATATATTACCATTAAGCATTTATAGTACAAGCGATACCATATTATTTTATAAATGAGTAGGATGAAGTGATATATTGCATCAACATACCACAATAAGAAGTTTTATTAGTATTATGAAAGGTAAATGAAAGAGAACATACGAGGCATTTTGTAAATTATTTAAATAATGATTATTGAATAAACACCAGCATACACTACATCATCAAGTGCAATCGTTCAAAATCTTTATAAAATAGGGAATGAACTTTATGAGACTAATAAATTTGAAGAGTAATGTTATATCTTTGTAGTTATAAATTATATCACTAAATGGATAAGAGCAATTGTATTATGTGATTGTCAAGCATGAAAGTTGCAAATGCCATATGTTATAGAGCACTATTGAAATTAATAAATGATCACAAAAGTCATTTCATGTAAGCATTTTATATTTTGGATATTTGATTAAGCTTGATATTTCTATGGTGTACTATTCAGAAAAAACAAATGAACGAAATTACTAATAAGATACATAAGATACTCAAGACAGTAGTTGTTAAATTATTAATACATAAACATAATTGAGAAGAGCAATTACCATTAACATTACTAGCGTACTATATTACTTTTAAGGTTGGTACTAAGTTTATTTCATTCTATTTAACATATAATTCAAAAACCATAACATCAACGGAATTTATAATATCATCGTGATATATTAATAATAACAATCACAATACAAGAAACCTTTTACTATTCCAAAAAATAATTCATCATCCGCAAGTAAAACAAAAGAAGCAACAAACAATTAACATGGAAATTCTATGATCGAGAAGATCAATTTATTAATCTAAGAATATTAATGAAGATGTGGGAGAGAATTCTTCTAAAAACCAAAGATTATTTAATATCACGACGATGTGGACCAATCCCATAATAGAGTCCTCTTTCCTTTGTGCTCATTAGTATATCTGCCTCCCCACGACGTCTACCTGAGAATAATACTTCAGTATTTACAGTACAAAGCATAACTATGTAATAACAAATATTCATTATAGATATACTGTATACGGGTTTACAGGGAAGTTACACAGTGGCATCTGCTTATATATTATATGTAGTATATATTCACATGTATTATATTTTGAATATCAATATAGATAAATAAGTAAACATTTTAATAGTAAGTTGAACAGGTTAGTTCGATTAGACTAAATATATTTTTAAAGACGTTTAAAATTGACAACTGTAGACATAAACGTAAACACATGTACAAAGGAACATCACATATTTAATTATATATATATATATGTGTGTATATATTTTGTAAAACCAAAAACACACACTTATCAAAAAAATATCAAATATTAGTATGCATAACCCTTATTTTGTAAGTAAAGAATGTAAAAGAATGACATGGTAAGTTATAGCTTATATGTTCACAGTTAGTGAAGTTTTCATAAAACAATATGTTTAGTCCAATTGTATTTAAAGATCACATTGCATTCATATTATAAAATATATAAATGTAGATAAAAGTGTGGCCTAAATATGTAATATGTAATAGTTTATTATTATAAATGTTTTAATATACCAATATTTTTATCTATTGCATATTTGTTTGTAATACAGTAAAATCAAATTTATATTATGATATAATTTTATATTATTAAGGTAATAATGAAAGAATATCAGAAATATTCATATCTTGCCATCTTATACAAAATTTTACTCTAAAGATTGTTTCAATTAACTCATCTTTTGTATTCAATTGTTTTATAAATTGTTAAAGTAAATCATTATTTATGAAATTCAATGTGGATTTCTTATATATATTAAACATACAATTTAACTGATAGTATGTGTATGTGTATTTATTTAAATAATATGATAACAAAAATATGTTCTACCCGTCTCAACAGATACGTGTATAATATTTAAATATAAAAAAATAAAACTAGATTATGTTATGCACTTGAAGGCTTAATATCAATATGCATACATTATATATACATAAACAGTATTTAAAAAGTGGTTATTATATAAACCATATAATAGATTAATTATTTCAAAGTAATATACACATATATAAATATATATTATAATACTAACTACTTAAAAACATGAAACTTTCAATGAGCTTGTTTAGGAAATTAAATATTGTAATATATACATAGATATTAACTAAATATTGATTTAAATATTGCATATTAATATTTACCCCATGTCAACTCCGAAAGAAGGAAATATTACTCATTACCAATAACATTTATATATATATGAGGATTACTCTACCAACAACATTGTCTACTAGATTTATTATAAAGAAAAATTATTTCTAAAATTTACATTATATATGAAATTATCAAATTGAGACAAATCTATGTATTTATGTTAGTATGTACCATCAAAATTATCAAGGTTAATCTTGAGTATAGTATATTATTGGTATATGCTATAGTACATTCTAGGAAAAGGTTTAAGGGTAAACATTCCTTATAAAATCCTCTGTTTTCTAAATTAGGGTTGCTGATTAGGGTTCATGGATTGGCGCTGTCTGGAGCTCAGATTCCTTTGTGTATACGCCTCCGTCTTCTACATATTGTTCATACACCATTCTCTACGCCTCTCTTCAGGTTGGGTGTGTATGTATGTATAAATGGATGTATGCAAACGTATAAGACAGATAGATTACAACTGATAAATGTAGCTCCTAAACATATCTATCCTTTATATACTTTATAAATAACATACATCTACATTATATACATTAGATTAAAGATATGTCTAATATATATTATGCTATATGGCTATATTTTAGGATATCTATATATATGTATATATAATGTACATCTTGCGTGTGTGTGTGTTTGTGATCTTCTACATATTTATGTATCTGACGTTTGCATATACATCAATATTGCATATCGGAAAATTATACATTGTGCATGGACAGACATGTACACACACACATATATCTGTGTGGTGTGTGTGTGTGTGTTTATTTATTTATTTATTAGTACAAGTTTAATAGGCGTATGTATGCTGCTGTTACATATATATGGATATACATGTGTGTTTATAACTGTATATAATATCTGATATAATGTATATATATGTTATCTGGTATATGTCAATGTAAATCAGCCGTAGATATATGTATATGTGTAGTGTATAATGTATATAGTTCACGCTCACATACTCAGATATATTATGATGTATTTATATATGTGTGTCATGCAAAATGTTTTATTGCAGATAAATCTGTTAACCTGTGGGGATTAAGAAGAGGCTGGATATTTGACCGTCCTGTTGTAAGTATGTCCGTGCACACGCGTGTGTGTGTGTAAAGAGAGAGCGTGAGAGACCATGAATTTTTAATATTAATTTATTTTTATTATCCCTACTTTGCAGGATTTATCTGATTCTCAATGGAGAAACTTCCGATCGAATATTCCAATATTATTAATAGTAATGAGTGGATTCACGTTTATATCGTTAATTATGAGGCGTTTATTCGGTTTAAGAAGCAAAGGTCTATCGTATTATTGGCTAATTGTGTCTTTTATCTATTTGGGATACATGCACGGCTTCTGGTTAGTATACACGTACATACTTACGCGCGTATAGATTCATATATGCAATTTGTATTTATGTATACACCGAGAAAATATACATACATACATATATGTATACACACATGTAATAACATCGCTAGAACAACATGACCTCTCCCTCTCTCTCTCTCTCTCTCTCTCTCTCTCTCTCTCACACACACACACACACACACACACACACACCTTAATATCTTTATGTTACTGGTACTGATATTGTTAACTTCGACGCATTCTATGTAATTAATTACCGATATTGTTTATGCAGCTTACTTTTTATAGTAAGTATTGCATTGGGGAATTATGTGATAACCAAGGTAAATTTGCATTGGTGTTACTATATGATTTATTTATTTATTGTAAAATATACTAGCATAGTATAAATATCATTATGATTTTTTCTTTTAAATGTTTTTTCGTTTGGAATTTCAGATGGCAGCTGGGACGTATATGTTTCCACTTATACTTTGGAGCTACAATCTCTTGTTCCTTATATTGAACAGAGTTTATGAAGGATATTCCTTTGCATCATTGGGGTATATACATAATTATGCATATGTATGCATATATGTCTGTCTGTCTGTCTGTCTGTCTGTCTCTCTCTCTCTCTCTCTCTCTCTCTCTCTCTCTCTCTCTCTCTCTCCACACAGCCAGCCAGCCAGCCACCCACACACACGTCTAAGTTCCATGTTATGTGTATTAAGATAGATATGTAGTATATATCTATATAGCATATATAATAACCATAATACCGTATATTTCTGCAAATGGCAATACACACACACACACATGGAGAGGTGGGTGCACTACTGATATATTTATTTACTCAGGGAATATTGGGCAATATTTGACGAGTACAGAGGAAGCTTAAGATGGCACATTAGCTTCAACCTCAGTATGTGTTTTATATTTACACATACACACATATACATGCATATGTATGCATATGTGTATTTATATCCTTCTAACTATTAATTTCAGTAATGCTTCGTATGGTCAGTTTTGGCTTGGATTATCATTGGGCCTACTCTTCTCGACAATCAACATTGAACTGGGAGGTTTGTAATTTAATCATTTCTCAACTTTATTTAATATTTAAGAGTTAATTATATATGGTCATTCATGAATTTCCAGAAACATAATGCAAATGCAATCTATGCAAAGATGGTGGTGCTTGCTACGTTTCACACCAGGTATTCTCTCCCTCATTAAGTTTATTTAATCTGTTATCTTTTTTATTTTTCAGGAAAATCCTTTACCTTCAGACTCTTATAACTTAGTAGCATATTTGAGCTACATAAGTTATGCACCATTATACATTGCAGGCCCTATAATTAGCTTCAATGCTTTTTATTCACAGGTGTGTTTTACTTGTGTGTGTATGTAACACAGCGTTATATGCGTGTATGTTATGTTATATACACGATATATTGTTATATACATGTACACACACACAATTATATGTTTTATTTGCAGCTTGAGAACCCAACCTACAGGAAAGCACAAATTTTTTTGTATGGTGTCAGATGGCTAATATGTCTCTTAATCATGGAGTTAATGACGCATTATTTTTACTATAATGCATTTGCTATTAGTGGAGTTTGGCCTAAGTTATCGCCCATGCAAATCTTCATCGTGGGATATGGGGTAACACACAAACACACACAGATGCACACGCACACAAATCATGAATATACTCACTAATATTACTTATTTAGTGTATATAAAACTATATGATGTATATAAGAGCATAATTATGTTTGTTTTGTTTATTAGGTGTTAAACTTCATGTGGTTGAAATTTCTTTTAATATGGCGATTCTTCAGATTCTGGGCTTTGGTAAGTACACACACACCCGAGTGCTTATTATATATAATTAGTAATTATACTCCAAGGAACAAGTTAATAGTTCTGTAATGTTGATAGTGTTTAGTTAACTTACAGTGTAATTTGTAAAATAACCAATATACATCTATTAACCGTCGTCGTAACAGTTAGACATAGAGGTTAATTAATAATGTTATTATTAGTGATTAAGAAATGAGCAGTAATTATCAATTGAATTGACTAATAGTACACATAGTTCTGTATATGTATATATTATAGAGAGAGAGAAAGTGAGTTTTTTTTTTTTACGTTCTTTTCTTTTTTAAGGTGGGTGGAATAGAAACTCCGGAGAATATGGTTCGCTGTGTAAACAATTGCTACGATCTTGAAGGGTTTTGGAAAAGCTGGCATGCTTCTTACAATCGATGGCTTGTTAGGTAATGTATGTATGTGTGTCTGTGTACTTACGTGTCTATGTGTGTATGTGTACTTATGTGTATATGTTTCTATCTGTATATGTATACACATGTATATATACAGTATGTCCGTACACTTGTGTGTATTTACATGTGTGTCTATGTATAAATTTATTTTATGCCTGTATAGGTATCTATACATTCCGCTAGGCGGAGCAAGATGGAGATTATTAAACGTGTGGATAATCTTCACGTTTGTTGCAGTATGGCACGACCTTGAATGGTTCTCTCTCCCTCTCTCTGATATATATACAATCTCTCTCTCTCTCTCTCTCTCTCTCTCTCTCTCTCTCTCTCTCTCTCTCTCTCTCTCTCTCTCTCTCTCTCTATATATATATATATATATAATATATATCTCTGTGTCTGTGTGTGTGTGTGTGTGTAGACCTTTTTATACACATACAGACACATAAACATTTATCTATATTTATACAGGAAATTGCTATCTTGGGCTTGGGTTACCTGTGTACTATGGTTGCCAGAAGGTTTGGCAAAGCTTTCTCTTCAAACTAATCAGGTGTGTGTGTGTGTGTGTTGTGGCTATAAACGATTGTAAATTTTTTAGATATATATAGGTGTGTGTGTGTGTGACATAGAAATAGTTTCCTGTCCTTATTATTGCTAACCATTGCATTCCAGTATGTATATGTTTGTGCGTTTCAGAAACAGATGTGTCTCCCCGCCCCTCCTCACACACACACACACACATTTCACACGCTTATCCAGCTGACATGTGTGTTTTGTTATTCAGTTGCAAAAGCTGCAGAAGAACTCACCGGTATTATCAGAGAATGCTGCGCCGTAGCCAGTGCATTGAACATTTCTGGATTGATGGTATATATCTTTTTCTATATTAAATTCTATTATTAACTTTTAAATGATATTTACTTTAAACCTAATATATTCAATATAATATGTATACACTAATTTAATTAGTGTATATTTAATGTATTTACTAATGTATTTAATTATGCAGACCGCAAACTTAATCGGCTTTGTTGTGGGACCTTCAGGCTTCAGAGAGCTCACCTCAAAACTCCTGGTTAAACAAAGTATGTGTATGCGTGCGCTTGTGTGTGTGTGTGTGTGTGTGAGAGAGAGAGAGAGAACTAATTCAGTTCCTTATGCAGACGCTGGCCTCTGTATGGGAATCTTGTTCTCTTTTTATATTGGTGCAAAGGTAATTAACTTAATAATATTTGATATATGTGTAACTGTGATATGTGTGTATAGTTGTGTGGTTAATGACTCGTTATATAATAGTATGCCTATTATATAATGTACATATTTAGTTAATTAATTCAGTTTTCTTCTTTTAACAGCTAATGTTTAGAATAAGGGAAGCTAAAGAAAGGAATAAAGATAAAATGTGGTAAATATGGTATTATTATTATTATTATTTAAACTTTTTTGTATAATTTGCAGATAAAATAGCAAAGAAAATTACATTTTCACTGTGGAGAGATTGAACCTTGGACATCATGTTGATTATTTCAGTCAAAGGTTTGATATGTAATGCTTGAATAGTATTTTTATCATTATGATTGTCTTAAGTATATCTATATCTATATATTAAAAGAATTTAATTTTTTATTATTTATCTTATACAGTTTAGATTTACATATGAGTCAAAAGTTGAAACTATATTTTATATTTTGTGATAATTATCGATATATTTATATACTTATATTTTATTAATACCATGTAATTATTATATATTTTTATAGTTTTGATTCATATGAGTCAAATGTCAAAAAGATTATCAAGTGTATTCTTATGATTGGAATTCATTCTTGCTTTCTAGCTTGTTAACATCTTCTTATTCTTATATACACACACGTATATTCTGTGTATGTGTGTATAGATAGTTTGTATATATATTAAATCAATATAATTAATTATATTATTAAATCATGTAATTATTTATTTAGTTTTATTCATATATATCAAAAGATTATCAGTTGTATTATTATGATTGGGATTTAGTCCTATATATATGCTGTAATAGTTTTATAACAGTGTGTTTTTATATACTGTATGATAATCATATTGTTTAAAATACAGAATATACCTCCAATGGGGGAATATTCTATACTTATACCTATTATAATGCGGTCAAATGCAGTAGTGTGAAGAGCATCATCTAAAAAGCAAACAGCACTTAGTACACAAAATAATAGAATTTTCATACCTTGACTACAAAGTAATGGAATCACTTCAAACCTTTTGCCCTTTATTAAAGTATATTCTTGATTAGAATATTCATGGAATAGAAGAATCTTTAAATGTATGTAGCACTATGGACGTGGCTTTCGGCTTTTTCATCTTAGTGGTTGTTGAGGTCACACTGGATATTTTTTTTATACGCATGTGTATCTATAATATATTATATTACATATTGTAATGTGTATAAATATAAGTATATATGCTTATATATGAGATTGCTGGATTCCACAACAGTTGAATGGAACTTAATACATACACAAAGATAGTATATATGTTCATATATTTATAGTTAAATTCAAAACCTTAGTATGTGATCTTATATTAAACATATTAATCACAACATCCCAAATCTAATTAATATTGTCTTGGAGTGAGAATGTATTGTCTCAACAATCAAATCACAACTTAGATTGTAACAAAATTTAATTTATTATAATAAAAGATTATACACTACTAATACACTATTAATAAACATAATCATATGTTTTAGAGTTTAATTAATATATTATATAGCTTGCATTGGGAAGACTCACAACTTTTGAAATGGAGCCCAACACCACAAACTAAACTAATATATATTGGGTACTGTTCTACACAATACATTATTGTACATATCTAAGCGTACATACAAATTAATAATAATGAACATCTTAATGTAATAATTAATTAATTATCAGCAGTTAATTAATGGTTAAACAGTTATACTTAATATGCTAAACACATTTAAACTACTACTGTTGTACCACATGATGCTCTGCACATTTTTATACTTGGTGGGTGAGCTCAATACTTTACATAATATTTTAATAAAATCTCGACATTTTCTTTACATAGCATTAAGTCAGGTGTGAAAAAATGGAAAGCTCTTGTTTAATCTTTTCACTGACTGAAAATTTTCACGTACTTACTATATACATATAATATACATGTATAATATGTATAAATCTGGCAAGTATATGACAACTTTCATATATATACACATATTGTCTTCATTTTATTTGCTCGTACACAGACACATCTCCAGACTCCTTGTGTAGTTGGAGCAGCAGGCTTTGTATGTCTTAATACGAGAGTTTCCGTGTGTATATATAGACATATACATATATGGTAATGCTGTAGTGTATACTATTATAGTTATTTGTCAAAACTTTAGTAAACATTTTTAAAACTCCACAGAGTGTTCTTACATCATAACACTAATGTACAAGATCCTTGCACTTGTATTCCAGATAATTCACTTGTAAAAAAATCTGCATCAATATGTTACGACTCGCACTGGCGTATGTGTTCCTCTTCAATTCGCACCTCGTACTCTCCCAGGAAGCTGAACACTTGCTCGCTCTCAAGCGAGATATCACAGACGGGCTCGGGTTGCTAACAGATTGGTCTGCACACAGGAACGCACACTGCAATTGGACTGGAATAACATGTGATAATGGTATGTGTGCTATAGAAACACACACATGTGTACACATATACACACAAACATGTATCTGTAGATTACCAAGTTACAAATATCGACATTTCTTCCAAGAATCTCACCGGGACGATCAATTCAAACATTGGCAAGTTCAGGTCTCTTTCTTACCTCAACCTCAGTATAAATGCGTTCACAGGGAGTCTCCCAAAGGAGCTAACGGAGCTCGTAAACCTCGATGTTCTGGACGTGAGCGAGAATCAGTTCGGCGGTAAGCTACCCACCGGGATTTCCAGGCTCAAGCTGCTTACTTTCTTCTCGGCACATGATAACAATTTCACTGGGGAGATGCCAGTCGAGGTATCCCAGCTAACCAATCTGGAGCACCTCGACCTGGGCGGCAGCTACTTCACCGGCAGCATCCCACGGGAGTACTCCAGCCTCTCCCAGGTCCGCGTTCTGAAGCTCTCTGGGAACTTGCTTACGGGGGAGATACCGCCGGAGCTCGGACAGTTAACTGAGCTCCGGCACCTCGAGCTTGGGTACAACAACTACAGTGGCGGTATACCACCGGAAATCGGGCTTCTCACTAAACTAGTGTATCTTGACCTGTCCTGGACGGGTCTGTCGGGTCAGATACCGCCTGAGATTGGTTTTCTCACCCAGTGCCATACTGTGTTTCTTTATAAGAACAGGTTGTCCGGGAGCATCCCACCGGAACTCGGTAACATGTCCGGCTTGTTGTCTCTGGACCTGTCGGATAACATGTTGAACGGGGCTGTCCCATCGAGCTTTGGCAGGCTCGGGAACCTCAGGCTACTGCACCTTATGATGAACCACCTCACCGGTTCGCTACCGGAGGCCCTTGGCGAGCTCCCGGAACTCGAGACAATCTCAGTCTGGAGCAACTCTATAACCGGTTCGCTACCGAGCAGCCTCGGACGCACCAAGACGCTCTGGTGGATCGACGTTTCGTCCAACCGTCTCACCGGAGAGATTCCCCGCGGCATCTGCTCGGGAGGTGGCCTAGTCAAGCTCGAGCTCTTCTCCAACATGTTGTCCGGAACTATACCGGACGTCACAAACTGCCGGTGGCTCCTCCGTGCAAGGCTCCACAACAACCGTCTCACCGGGCCTGTACCAAGCTCATTCGGTACCATGCACAACCTTACCCGCTGGAGCTTTCAGGTAACCTCCTCGACGGTACGATCCCGCTGGGTCTCTGTTCGGCCCCGTGTCTCTCTTACCTGGACATATCCCAAAACCGAATACAAGGAACCGTTCCTAAGCGGCTCTGGAGCTTACCACAGCTCCAGGAGTTTCATGCCAGCGATAACTTACTATCTGGTGATATCCCCCCGGCGATCAGTAATGCAACCAGGTTATCCGTTCTCCACCTCTCCAACAACGCGTTCACAGGTCCCATACCGCTGGAGTTGAGTTACTGTACGAAGCTGGTGACGGTCAACCTACACGGTAACAACCTCACCGGCGGTATCCCAGTGGAGCTTTCCAAGCTGCCGGTTCTTGCAGTTCTCGATCTCTCGTCAAACTCTCTCCAGGGAAAGGATACCGGTGCAGTTTACAGAGTCACTGAGTCTCGAGGACTTCAACGTGTCGTACAACAATCTCACCGGTCAACTGCCGATGACGGGTATATTCTCGACCGCAACCTCCAGCTCTTTTGTCGGTAATCCAGGTCTCTGTGGCGGGGTTTTACCGCCCTGTTCAAGTACGAATATTGGCAAGAAACCTCCTAGCTCCGGCCGACTTAAGAAGACCAGAGAGCTGCTTATTGCAGTGTTCTTTCTGCTTTCTCTCGTCATTCTCTTGCTCGGCTTGAGTTTTCTCTATAGGAGGTACGGCTGGAAGTTCTTGTGTTGTTGCCGGGACCGGGAGTTAGTTCGCGAGTCCAACTCGGATTGGCCATGGAAAATGACTACTTTCCAGAGAGTTGGATTCACTGTTGAGGTCAGTAGTGTGTGTGTAGAGAATACATACATACACATATAAATATGTAATTGTAGGAGCTTTTGGAGTGTATACAAGAGAGGAACGTAATAGGAAAAGGAGCGATGGGGATAGTGTACAAAGCAGAGATGGCAAGTGGGGAAATAGTGGCTCTAAAGCAGCTTTGTAACAACAAAGAGAGTTACTATACAGATCAAGGGTTTATCTCCGAGGTTAAGGTTCTAGGTGGTATACGACACCGTAACATAGTACGTCTACTGGGATACTGTTCAAATAACTATACGGATATGCTCATATACGAGCATATGCCAAATGGGAGTCTTAGTGATATATTACATGGGCAAAAACACTTGGGTATATTACAGGATTGGGTATCTAGGTATAATATTGCTATGGGTGTTGCTCAAGGTATTGCGTATTTACACCACGATTGTTTTCCAAATGTTATTATACATAGAGATGTTAAGGCTAGTAATATACTTTTGGATCATAATATGGAAGCTAGAGTTGCTGATTTTGGAGTGGCCAAGCTTATGGAAGCTCGGGAGTCTATGTCTGTTGTTGCTGGTTCATACGGGTATATTGCCCCAGGTACGTATTTTACGTGTGCATGGCGTATATGTATACGTGCGAAGTACTGAAAATCCATTGGATTCTACAGAATATGCGTACACAATGAAGGTGAGGGAGAAAGGCGACATATACAGCTATGGCGTGGTGTTACTCGAGCTTTTAACTGGAAAGAGACCGGTCGAACCCGAGTACGGAGAAGGGAACAATATCGTGGACTGGGTACACTCTAAACTCCGTACAGGCCGATTAGTTGACGTACTTGACTGGAGCATTGGCGGCTGTGAGACCGTACAAGAAGAGATGCTATTGGTTCTTAGAATCTCTATGCTTTGCACAAGCAGGTATATACACATATGCATATAGATGTGTATATGTATGTATATATATATTATATTATTATAGGTCCCCACGAGATCGGCCTTCAATGAGGGACGTGGTGTCAATGCTACAAGAGGCTAAACCAAGAAGGAAACAAATTAAAAGCTTCTCAATTGTCCACATGCAAGAAGAAGACGACGAGGAAATGGATGAAGTACTAGAAGCTAGATAATACTACACAAGTTTAAATTTTGAAATTGGGATATTCTCTCATTCGGTCGTTGTTTTAGGGTTTCGTCAATAACCGCAGGTTCTTACAGTGCAGTGTTGTGTGACTGTATACATACACGTACATCCGATCCATATATGTGGATCATATTTTGTATTTTCTTAGCATAGTTTCCAAGAGATCTTGTGGTGCTCTGCAGCTGGGAGGTCAGAAGTAACTACTCGCACACACACACACACGCGCAAACGCAACATGTGTGTAGAGTCCAAAAACTATAAAGGATAAAAAGCATGTGAGCATGCAGAAATAGAAACAGCATCAACAGCAGAAGAGAAAATGATCTGCAATGAGTGCTCCAATGTGTTTTGTACTCTCGCCACACATACAACTGTAGAAGCTCACATTTCAACATCAGACGGCTGCATCCTGAAGAACAAAAATATATTACACACACACATACAAATATATACATACATACATACATATATATAAACACATGCTTATACATATTTCATATGCATGTTTATGAACCAGGTTGCTGCTTAGAAATAGACATATATTAATATTTTCAAATACAAGTAAACATCGATATGTGTGTGGTGTGTGTAAACACACGGCTGCCTGAAACATACATACGCACCCACTTGCGCCTGCACACAAATTGCCTTGAGATAGAACACATAGAGTGCGTATCTAACACATAGATGGACATTTAGTTTATTGTATACATGTAGTGTATTTAAAGTCATGTATACATGTGTATACATATACACATGTGACATGGCAGACACATGGCAATGTTTCTGATATATTCTTTTAGTAGTGTAGAAGTTGAGTATTCACTTTCATTTTTTATTTTTTTTACTATCCTTTTTCCCCACTTACTTTCATGTCCACAGTCTTAATCAAGGAGGCTTTCTGTCTTTTTGTAATAGTTGTTACAGTGTTAAAATTTGTACTTGGTGCTACATGGAGTGTTGTAATGTAAACACTCATGTGAAAAATACTATGCTTAATTTGTTTTCCCATGAAACCCATGTTAGTAACTTGGTAATTTAGCCATTCACAAACTAGCACTTGTTCCTAGTATGGTGTAAAGCAAATATAGCAAAGCATTAGCTATTAATATGTTCGGAATATGAACTTGATTATTATAGTATTATCTCGGTGTTATGAAGAAGGTTTTTATGTTATTTAATCAGATTACATTATTGATTTATGAAATAACAATATCATAACATCATGAAATTTGCAAACACAATCTATTTCTATAATTGATACAAATTATATATGATAGGATATTCAAATAATCTACAAAGATAACATTATTGAAAAATGACAAGCCAATAAAATAAGAAAATGTTAATTGAATTACAAAATTAAGTATAACAATTTGACATGTAAATGTTATAAACATCCACACATATTAATAATAACAATCACAATATAAGAAACCTTTGATTACTCTAAAAAATAATCAAGTCAAGTCAAACATATTAAAGTAAAAAATAATTAACACAAAAATTCTTCATTATTAAGAAAATTAATTTATTAATCCATTAATAAAATTCTTTTGAAAATTAAGAATTATTTAATATCACAACAATGAGGACCAATCATAGAATAATATCTTTATTTCCTTGTGCTCATTAGTATAGCATAAAGTCCACATGAGAACTATGGATTATTGTCTAATGGCATTTCATAGCTCACAACAATGAAGATGTATGCTTTGATGCCTCCCATCCCCTTGCTAATTGGTTTGTGTACCTATTCCTAAAGGGGCTTGTGCACGATGGTGTCCCGACATTCTATTTGCCTAAGTTGAATTACAAACCATTGCTTTGTTTAGCGATTATTTGGCAGAGAGCATCATCACTATGATATTTCCTATTATAAGGCAAGTGATTAATAATTGCCTATTAATAATGTAAAGTGAACATTAACAATAGTAACTCAACGACCACGATGGTGAATTTCTTTAGACTAATTTTCCATTTGAATGCATAGCAAGCATTTAAGGAGTGCCATGTGAATTAATTTAGGTTGAATTCATAGAAAATCATACTTTGTATATATTTAAACGAGATGAAAGCGTTTTTACTAAATCAAGACCTTATGAAGGTAAGAAATAATGTTATATATTAAGTCAAGTGATTTCATCATATAAAAACTGTGACATGCACTCAACTATGTGTTATAATTAAACATGTGAAGGTTAATGTTAAAGGTTGGGCTACCTAAAATTAATCATATGAGAAAGACTAGTATTGAGTTAATATTTTAATAATATCCTAAAAAGACATTATGTAGCACCTTTGTCACAACTTTTCCCTCTCCCTTTAAGCTAGGCAAAGAGCCAATTGGTGTTTATGAGAGGGCCCCTAGTCATAAGGACCTAGGTTTACTTAGGTCGTTTGCTCACATATCTCACAATCTTTACCTCCATTTGAGAAAGTGGATGTCCTCATCCATGGATTCAAGGGTTGCTACTATACCTTCCTCCAGAAAGTGCATCTCATAGGCGTTCTTACTCACACTTGGTGCGAGGTGATCCCCACATTGTATGACCACTTAGCTGTACTTGCATCACATGTTAATCGAGCTCTTTTGCCCACATATCCCACATATTTACTCACGTTGAGTGCGAGGCAATCCCCACATTGTGTGACCACTTGGTTGTACTTGCATCACATGTTAATCGGGCTCTTTTGCCCACATATCCCACATATCTACTCACGCTGGCGTGAGTTTTATGTCCTTGCACCTTTACCTAGGTAGTTAACCCATTTAAGAAAGTGGATGCCCTCACCCACGGGCCCGCTTGGTTGTACATGTCAACCTTAGTGGCATGAGCTTTATTTAAAGTTTGAATTTAGTTAGGCAAGGCAAGGACTGCTCCAACACCAAATGTCACACTTTAGTAGCGTGAGCTTTACTTAGGACAAATGCACCAAGTTCATTCCCTAATGGGAATTGAATCTGGGACCGTTTCAATACCAACTATCACACCTTAGGACAAGTGCACCAACTTTAGTGGTGTGAGCTTTACTCAAAGTTCATTCCTTAATAAAAATCAAACCTGGGACCACTTCGATACTGGACAAGTGCACCAACCTTAGTGATGTGAGCTTTACTCAAAGTTCATTCCTTAATGAGAATCAAAATTGGGACCACTTCAATACCAAATGTCACACCTTAGTAGCGTGAGCTTTACTTATGCTACTCAAAGTTAATTTAGTTAGGCAAGGAAAAGTGCTCCAACCTTAATGGTGTGAGATTTACTTAAAGTTCATTCCCTGATGAGAATCGAATCCATTCACAAATGTCACAACCTTAATGGTGTGAGATTTACTTAAAGTTCATTCCCTGATGAGAATCGAATCCATTTACAAATGTCACATTTAATAGTGTGAGCTTTACTTATGCTACTCAAAGTTAATTTAGTTAGGCAAGGAAAAGTGCACCAACCTTAATGGTGTGAGATTTACTTAAAGTTCATTCCCTGATGAGAATCGAATCCATTCACAAATGTCACAACCTTAATGGTGTGAGATTTACTTAAAGTTCATTCCTTGATGAGAATCGAATCCATTCACAAATGTCACATTTAATAGTGTGAGCTTTACTTATGCCACTCAAAGTTCATTCCCTAATGGGAATTGAACCTAGGACCACTCCAATACCAAATGTCACACTTTATGACCACTTTGATACCAAATGTCACACTTTATGACCACTTTGATACCAAATGTTAGTTAGGCAAGGATCAGTGCACCACTTTGATACCAAATGTCACTAAGGTGGGTTTAGTTAGGCAAGGATAAGTGCACCAAACTTAATGGTGTGAGCTTTACTCAAAGTTCATTTTGTAATGGAAATCGAACCTAGGACCGCTTCGATACCAAATGTCACACCTTAGTAGTGTATGGAATGAACTTGGGACCGCAAGGATAAGTGCACCAACCTTAATGGTGTGAGCTTTACTCAAAATTTATTTTGTAATGAGAATCGAACTTAAGACCGCTTCGATACCAAATGTCACACCTTAGTAGCGTAGGGAATTAACCTAGGACCACTCCGATACTGAATGTCACACCTTACTAGTAGCATGAGCTTTACTTATGCCACTCAAAGTTTATTCCTTGATGGGAATCGAACCTAGGACCACTCAAATACCAAAATGCCATTAAGTGAGTTTAGTTAGGCAAGGACAAGTGCATCAACCTTAGTGCTGTAAGCTTTACTTAAAGTTCATTTCCTGATGGGAATTAAACATGCGACTGCTTCGATATTATATATCACACTCTTTTTAACCTAACTAAGTAAAGGGCTAATTGGTGTTTATAGAAAGCTCATGGTCACGATAACTTAGGCCTGCTTGGGTCTTTTGCCCACATATCTTACATATTTCACAATCTTTATTTAGGTAGTCAACCCACCATGTTAGAACTATGACAATCTTCAACACTTAATACACTATATAATAATAAATGGGAGCCCTTGTCCACATTTTTAAAGATTTGGATTGGTATGAAATTTTTATGTTAAATGATATTTAGCTTGCAACTCAAAAAACCCTTAATTACCAATCTTTTAAGATTTTATTAAAGGAATGAAAGATGAATATTAATATTGTTTGTACTGTAGATAAACTTCATCTTTTTTTTTTAGTCAAGTCTGGTATTTAGAATGGTGTTTGACAAGTTGTCGAAATGCATAATGGTACATGTAGCTATGAAAATAAAAATAAAAGAGCACCTTTGTGCAAGCACCTTATGGCATGTGTTGAAATTGGGAAGATACTATACAAGATCTATATTGTTAGGCACCACTACGTGCAAACTAGAAACCCTCACAAAACCACCCGACCTACCCTGAGCTGTCTCTAGTCTCCACCCGCTGCTCTCCAAAAGGCTTCCAATATTAATGTGTCCTTAATTTTCTTAGATCTAGGTATAGCTCTTCAAGAATATTCTAGTTTATACCTTTTTAGGAATATTCTTTGATTCGTTATATGGGTCATAACAATCCTCCCCCCATTAGCAAGTCCTTGTCCTCAAGGGCAGTATAACTTACTCAACTAGTTCTGTATCATTAACCTCGTACATCCACAAAGAATCTACCTGGGACTCGTTCCTTGTGAGTACTTTCTTTAACTGGCTAACATGCTAGGTGCACCCTCACTGCTGTAGTCAATATGCCACCTTACCGATACGCTCCAGAATCTCATATGGACATGAGTACATAGGAAACAGCTTATCATTGCGTCCCTTTCATAAAGCCACAATAGTGTTCCACCTTACATGTGTGGCAAATACCACTTGGAGATATACATAATCTCCCACCTGGAACTCTTGGAAGCTTCTATGCTTATTAGTAAACTTAATAGCTTGACTCTGAGCTACTTGTAAGTTTTTCTTACACAAACTCTAAATGTTTCCAAGCTCAACACTTAGATTTTTAGCTTCCTCATCCATGTTGCCTTGTTCTTTCTTACTTGATAAACCCATTTGTCCAAACATAGCATAGTATGGACTCATTCCAATGCCACTATGTCCTTGACAACTGGGTGATAAAGTCCATAGAGATACTACCCCATCGCATGTCTAGAATAGGCAATGGTACTAATAGCCCACTAGTTTCTCCCTGGGCATCTTTACTTGCTGACACTTATCACAAGTCCTACAGTACTCTATGATATCAGCTTTCATATTTCTTTAGTAGAACCTCCTCTTGATCAACTCATACGTTTTCCTCCCCTCAAAATGACCAGCCTTTGGGTAATCATGATGGAAATATAGTACTTGGTTGATAAAATGGTCCACATGAGGAAGATACACACAGCCATTGTAGTACAAAACTTCATCCTAAAATGAGAATGGTGGCTCTAATTGTCCTCTGAGCTCCTACACCTCAACGTCTTGTGCTTGAGCATGTTGAACTATCTGGCTAAACTCACTGACTATCCTTGTTAATGCATTACATAAGCGTGTTTGGAATTCTCCAATCACTGTGGCTTTCCTAACGCGTGACAAAGCATCTACCACCACATTAGCCTTCCCTGCACAATGCTCAATAAGAAATTTGCCAAACTCCATGAGCTTAATCATCCAGTGAGTTCCCTGAGAGTTTAACTCTTTCTGTGTGAACAGATACACCAAAGGCTTGTAATTTGTAAACACCTTGAAACTTGCACCATAAAGATAGTGCCTCCAAACTCATAATGTATTAACAATAGCCAGTAGTTCTTGCTCATATGTTGAGTACCATTGCTCTATAAGATTCAAAGTATGACTCTCATAAGCAATAAGCCTTCCCTCTTGCATAAGTACAGCTCTAATGGCCACTCCACTTGCATCACACGATACCTCATAAGGCTTAGAGGGATCTGCGATACTTAAAACTGGTGCACATACCAAAGCTTGTTTCAAAGCTTGGAAACTGCTCTCCTCTGAAGCACTCCATGCAAAGGGAATGTCCTTTTTCAGCAACTTAGTTAACAGAGAAGCTTTCTTGGCATAATCTTTGATATCATTGGTAATAACCAGCCATGCCCAAGAAACTCCGTAACTCTCGTACATTACTAAGAAATAGCCATTGCTTCACCCAACTCATCCCAAGGATGAGGTCCACATGCACTAGCTTCGCAAGAAAGAAAGTCTCCACTAGCTGGGTTTTGCCAACCTCCAACTGTAACTCCTCCACACAAGCAATTTAGCTCTGTGTGACAACTGAGCCCTCAATCTCGTATTGAGGCACAGTCTTCACGCATCTCTACCAACTAGGTTTTGCCAACCTTCAGTTGTAACTCCTCCACACAAGCACTTTAGCTAGAGCCCTTAATCTCGTATTGAGGCACAGTCTTCACGCATCTCTACCAACTAGGTTTTGCCAACCTTTAGCTGTAACTCCTCCACACAAGCACTTTCGCTCTGTGTGACATCTAAGCCCTCAATTTTGTATTAAGGCACAATATTCGTGCAGTTCCACCAACTGGATTTTGCCAAACTCTAGCTATAACTGCTCTACACAAGTAGTGTAGCTCTGTATGATAGCTGAGCCCTCAATCTCGTATTGAGGCACAGTCTTCATGCAGCTCCACCAACTGGGTTTTGCCAACCTACAGATGTAACTCGTCCACATAAGCATTATAGCTCTGTGTGATAGCTAAGCCCTCAATCTCGTATTAAGGCATAGTCTTCGTGCAACTCCAGCACTATAACTATGTGTGATAGCTGAGCCCTTAATCTCGTATTGAGGCACAGTCTTTGTGCAGCTCCACCAGCTAGGTTTTGTCAACCTCCAATTGTAACTCCTCCACACAAGCACTGTAGCTTTGTGTGATAACTGAGTCCTCAATCTCGTATTGAGGCACAGTCTTCGTGTAGCTCCACTAGCTGGGTTTTGCCAACCTATAGTTGTAACTCTTCCACACAAGTGATATTATCCTCTCCTTCATACCGGTCACTCATCTCGAACTGGCTCCGATACTAATTGTTAGGCACCACTATGTACAAATTAGAGACCCTCACAAAACCACATGACCTCCCCCGAGCTGTCTACCCAGTACTCTCCAAAAGGCTTCCAATATTAGTGTGTCCTTAATTATCTTAAATCTAGGTATAACTCTTCAAGAATATTCTAACTTATACCCTTTTTAAGGAATATTCTTTGATTCGTTATATGGGTCATAACATATACAAACCATGATACATGGGATCCAAATGATGACTTTTATGATATTGAATACCAAGAGGCTGCACTACCGGATTCAAGATAGTCTGATATAGATCATGTGCAGATATCTACACACCAGGGAGTATTGTACTGTTCTTCGTGCGATCCGGGGGGGAGAGAACAATGGGTTGGGCAAGCACAGCAGAAGCCAGTACGCTTTCTCTTACGGGATGGCTGCTTCCAAGCCCTTTTCGGTGCCCCACAAGCCCCGACGAGCCGACTACAACAAATACACAAGTGGAGAGCATACTTAGAAGAGCAAGAGAAGGTACTATAACAATGCAACATTGTTGAAGCGAGGAGAATATGCTAGGCCTTGCAAGGAGAGTATAGCATGACAAAGAATCTTAGACCATCTGCTCAATGGCTTTGCTCAACTTCGAGACCAAAGACCAATCTAAGACAGTCAAGACATTTGCTAGGGGCCACAAATGGTTTTCCTAAGCCAAAATGAGTGACAAAGAGGAGGCAATGAAAAACACCACATGTTTTTAATGTTGCTCTAGTTTACAAGTGCCTGAGGTGTGGGAATAAAACAATTACAACAAATCTTGCTGCAAGTCATAATGTTATATGTGTGCATTGTGACATACCTCCCATGTATGGTTTGTCTTTCCCTCCAAGTTCAAAGTCATCGTCGTACCGTCCGTCCATGGCAGGAGATGAAGCATGGACGCTGACCAAACTGAATTCACTATGGAGTACGGCAAAATTCAAATTAAAAAGGTAGAGCGGGAATTATGGAGGGAACGGAGTAACGAGAGATGGCAATGATCTATGATGAATGACATGGAATGGTGATGTTCTATTCATTATAGATACATAATCGGGATGTGACATTTTTTTTTATTAAAAAAACTCATTTACAAAGAGAGTATATTCATAGAAACAACGTGAATATGCTCTATCATAAGCATGAATATGCACGAAGGACATCAAAATTTATAAATAATTTAGTAGTGTTTCATCGCTCTCATATAGATGTAATTCCCACATGTACAGTTATTAACGTATTTTAGTTTTCATATAAATTATCATTTCTTAGATAAAAATTTAAAACTAAAATGATTTTTAAATAATTTAAAATATATTTGAGATTTTGTATCGTTTATATGATAAAAAAAATGTGTGTGATACAATTCACCTGTATGTGAAACTATAAAGTACAAGTTTACTTAGTAATATTATATATATCAATAAATCACTTCCATAATAATGATCTACGAAAATTTCAAACAATAATATACATACAACTTTGTGTCCCATGATTGAGTTTAAGTAAGAATTAGTTAACTTCAAACTTAAAACTTGATTACTAAATTAACGTACTCACTCTCTAACTCGTAAAGTAGTAGTTATAAGCGGTTGTACATACGTTTATCAGAATGTGTGTGTGTGTGTGTGTGTGTGTGTTGTGTAGTAGATTTGGTATGATTATGTGCTGTGTATGTAGACTCAGACACCTGAAGCCATATACGCTTATTAAACTGCATGTATGTGTATGTGTAAATAATTATTGTATAAAACTGAACACAAAATATGATATACACTGCTTGTCTATATATCTTGTAGATACAAAGTTAAATTGATATACGTTATGATAAACTTTAAGAATATTAAATTTGTTAGTTAAACATCCAATTAGAATATACTATATGCACATTTATTAATATATTTTAACCTCTATAATTGTTATTAGCATGTTTTAAAATCTACAACACTCACTAAGACATATTACCATTCGATGTTTTAATCTTCTTATTAAAAATGTAAAATATCATAACTATTTTAACTTGTAAAGAATATATTAATATCTTTAATATAATTTTACTAAATAGATATTCTGATTTTCATTTATTATTATAATATCTGGGACTGAAATAAAATGCAAACCCTCCAATTTCTATAATCACCTCTAAACCTAAAATTAAGTCCCACATAAATATATAATTAATATATTATAATTTACAGTTTAGTAATGTAATTCCCACATGTACACATAGTATGTTATTAATGTATTTAAGTTTTTACATAACTATGATTTCTTAGATAAAATTTAAAACTAAAATCAAGTTTACTAAAATATATTCTTCAAGTATACGGTATCATTTGTATGATAAAGTAATATGTGTGATACAAATTCACTTTTATGTGAAACTGTAATCCATAAGTTTATTTAGTAATATTATATAGATCAATAAATCACTTCCATAAATAATAATATAAGAAATATTCAAAACAATTTTCTTTTTCGTTAATATCAAAATTATTTAGTAAATTTACACATTATTAATGTTAATTAATGTGATATACATGTAGAACTTAGATATCTACGTGTAAGTTATGAATATTATTTATTATAATACTTGTTCATCAATATAAACCAGCTAACCAATACACAAGATAAAATAAACAGAAACACATAACAAGCATCCCACACACACACACACACACGCAAATTACAATATAAGCATATATTGTGAAAATGGGCACCATTTGTGATTATGCTTCACTTATATAATACACAAATACCAGCTGTAATATTGACGGGTACATCCCACTACATAAAGTTTATAGTGTGCATGTCAATTTAAATTGCAAATATAAACTTAAAAAACTTACTTTTTATACTAACTTCGCTGTGCAGACTGACCATAAATCTTTTGTTTTTTAATTCAAATGTCAAAAATACTAAAATTATATTGAGCATTACACTCTTAATTACATTTACATCAATATATTTGTTTATTAAAGTTGTTTAAAAATGATAGATAAATACATGCAAAACCACAAAATCCACACGAATACTTACCAACGGCTCATATGCAGATATGATTACGGGTTCCCATTACGCCGGACAAACTTTTATATTGGATTAAATCCGGACGGTCAAGATGCACGGAGTACTATTGTAATACATATTTTAATATCTTTAAAATTATATTTAAACTTCTTTGTTGATTTGAGACTGAAATCAAATTCAAAACCGTGCCTCTCAACCTGTGTGTAATATATTATAATTAATAGTGTTTATTCTTTTATATCAATATAGTTATTAATGTTTAAAACTAAATCAAATTTCTACTTAAATATATATTCTTTTAAAGACATTGTATCATTTTTAATATGTGTGTGATACAATTTCGCTTACAATTTCGCTTATATGTGAAACTATAATATATAAGTTTATTTAGTTATATATATATATATATATATATATATATATATCAATAAATCACTTCCATAATAATGATATTTCCAAACAATAATATACAATGTCATCAAAAGTTATATTATAAATCGATATTCTTTCTTTTGAACTTATAAATGGCACTCCTTACCCAGCCTCACACAGGAAGTTTATGTGAAACTAGCAATATATGTTTGATATATATATATAAATATATATAACCGTGGTTAGTTTTAAAATTTAGAGAAATAGGTGGCATCTTTGGAATATGTGGATATGTTTACAATATAAATATTATATTAAATTTAAAATAAAGTTTCAAATTAATCTAATCAATAAATAAGTTGAAATAATTACTATCTCTTTGGAATACAAAGTTTAAAATTGATACATGAGCAGTAAGCTCTTACAATATTTAAAAGCATATGTGTTGTATGCTTACGTGTGTATGTATGTGGTATGTAATATATGTCTGGTAAACAAGTGTGTGTGTGGATATATGCATGTGTGTATAACGTAATGTACATGGCATTCTTGGTTTATATCGAATATATTTATCAGACCAAGTATTATAAAAATAATAATTTTAAGATAAATAAAATAAAAAATTTATTAAATATGTATATAGTCACCCAATGAGGGCCTTAAAGAAAAAAGAATTAAATCAAGGTAAAAAGAATATATTCATTTTAAATATTTATGCAATGCATAATCAATCAAATTAAATGGTGCTCAATAAAACCCCATCTTATGTGTGTGTAATGTAGTATTATAATAAGATTTATGAAGATTAAAATGCAAAAATAAGAATTAACTAACTTAATAATGTTTAAAATTTTATAAGAAAATAATCTATATTAATTAACATTAATAATGTGTAATGCTTAATATAATTTTAGTAATTTTGATATTAAAATGAAAAGAAGTGTTAAGGAAAGTTAGTATTGAATTCCCAAGAATCATCCGAACATTCTACCTACGAATATTCTTTCTATGCCAACGGCTCAGATCCACATATGATTATACGTCGGACAAACTTTTAAATTGGATTAATTCCGAACGGCTAGGATGCACGGGCAATCCAGGTATTGTCATCTGAACCGTCCCTTGCACATTTTAGGGCCCACCACGGAGACGACGGAAGCTATGGCTTCTTGCGTAGCTTCAATGTAGGCGCTCGAAGGCGAAAGCTATGGGGCCTGTGTTCTTCAGTAAAGGTCGGTTTTTGCAGTCTGTACATTCTCTATCTCTATACCGGATCGTGATTTCTTCACAAAAAATCAATCTTCACTGTTCTTCAATAAATCTTTGATTTTCTATGGCCTGCTCAAGGCGCTATCGTTTCCTAGCAGCAGAATGCATAACTCGCTGGAATCGGCACAGGAAGCATTGTCACAGAGCGCTATAAGGAGATCAAGTATGAAAATTGCATCGATCGAGATCACGATTCCGGCTGCGGCCGTAAGGATCCGATTCGTGTTCTTGAGCGGGATTACAATCTTTCTGGCGCTTTCTCTTCTTTGCTACCCTCGCAGATCTGTTCCGCTTCGGTCTGCAGCTTCTCCCACTCATAATCCCAATAAAATTGAGATTTTGGAGTACACAGAGGTTCGTCACTTGAATCACAGCAAGATCGACATTTTTGAGTACTCTGTGATGAATCCAAACGAGGCCGAGGAGCAGGAGCGGATCAAACAGCTCCTTGACAACACGGTTGCCGGTAGGAGACGATCTTTCAGGTTTCAACACGATACGGCTCGATTAGAGAGCACGAGTAGATCCGGTATGTATATGTGCGTATGCATGTGTATATAGTAACGCATACACGTGCAGGGAGATCAGCGAGACTCTCAGACTTAGAAAACGAAGAATATGATCAGAGTCGGCGGTATCCACTACTTAGACGAAACGGAAGGGACAGGTTTCCAACCGGGATATGGAATGCGAGGTATGCTCCGTATCTAGCACAGTTCAGGCAGCTTCTACAGAAGTGGGCTCGGAATAAGCGCTATGAGCCGCAAGTGATGAAGGAGCTCTTGATTCTGAGCAAGGATCCCGTTGATCGATACTACAACTCGGTTACTCCAGGTAAGAACCAATATATACATACTATATATGTATATATGCAGGTTTGCATATGCATATATGAGTGTATAAATATATTTATCTCAACAATAAACAGCTATGGCTAGGAAGAGAATACATATATGTGTGCGTATATACACACATGTAGATGTATATCCGTGTGGGTGTAGTCTAATACTTTCAAGGCAAATAGTTGTAGTCAATGAAATAAAAGAGAAGCTTTCCTAAAGTTTTTCTAAGATTCAGCATTTTGTTTGAACTACAAATGATTATTACCAACCACGAAAATGCCTTTCATATAATACATTACAGACGTATATGCACCAACCACAATAACCAGTTATAGACTTTAGCAAGAGAATATATCTACGTGTATGCATAAGAGAATATATGTACGTGTATGCATGTAGATGTATATCTGTGTGTGGAGTCAAGTAATAGAATAAATCAGTCTAATACTTATTAGGTTAACAAGAGAAAAGCATTCTTTTATCTCTTTATAAAGAAGATGTCTTTGTCTTGACATAATGGGTTTGAACATAGATTCAGCATTTTGTTTGAACTATTAGTCAACCAAGAAAATGCCTTTTTTTATAATCACATGTCTCCACTATAATAGGAAATAATAGAAAGAAAAGCAAAACGTTGAATATGTATAGAAACCATACAAGAAACAAATATAGTTTCACTTGAGGACGTATACTGTGTATGCTCTCATCTTCGATATATTAAATATATACTTTTTATTTCAAGTCAACAACATGCTCCAAATGTTATGTAGAGATGCACGTCATGCATTACTCCGTTAAGTTTGGAAAAGAAACATTATGTGTGTATAGTTTGCTTGCACGCGGATACACTACGTGCGCACACACACACAACACACATAGAGAGAGGGAGAGGGAGAGAGATATGGATATCTTTTAATTGTTTACTTTCGTGTCATAGAAGGAATTCGATTTGGGAAGCCGTATAGGACGTGTGCGGTCGTGGGAAACAGCGGGTATTTGCTGAACAGGACGTACGGTCAGTTCATAGATGATCACGAGATGGTAATGCGGCTTAACAACGCGAGGGTCATGGGGTTTGAGAAGCGTGTGGGCTCCAAAACTACCCTCTCATTTGTCAACAGTAACATTGTACACTCTTGTTCACGCCGGCTACGGTGCTCGTGTCCGGCCACGTATACGGATCGCGTCCCCACTGTATCTTATATTTGTCAGGTAAGAAGTGTGTGTGTGGGTGGTTGTAAATCTTGACTCTAGAAGTTTTAAAAATGTTGCAAGCTTTATAATCAGTAATGCTATTGTTTAGGTGGCGCATTTCATTGACATTGCATACTGTGGAGCATTCCGGAAAGCCCCATTACTCGTTACAGACGCTCGTTTCGACTCATTATGTACAAGAATCATACGATACTATTCACTGACAAACTTCTTCACCACCACCAACAACACTGGCAAAACATATGACGATTGGAACAGGTGTGTGTGTGTGTGTGTTCTTTACTCTAGTGTAAGAGATAGATAGCAACAAACACATATCTAGTACACGTACCATATACATCTAGCATATATCTATGTACTATTGCAATAATGGTATATCACCATTATCTTTTGGATTGTATTAGTGATTTATACAAACACGTCCATCTATGTCTATCGTATCTCATAGTATATACACGTGTATGTTATTATTTGCTTGTCAGAGAAACACAGAATTTCGTGACATCCATTGCTTATTAAGTAATATTTTCAATCTTATTTTACAGTATTTTATAATGACAAGAACTCCCTTAAACTGTACATACACACACATATACACAATTATAAACTTATCACAAGGGAACTGTACGTATAAATATATACATTGTTTGACATATTTATATACACACACAAGGATATACACCTACATTATGCATATCTACACATAAATATATGTATATGAGAGGGACTGCAAATACGTTGCTCGCGTATTTGAATCTTTAGACGGACATCATCACAAATGCAACGACACACTCAATGGGTATACATTTAACATTATGTGCAATATATATGTTAGATGTATATGGTATATGCGCAGTATGTGTCTGCCCGTATTTATCTGTCTGTACACATACAATATATGAAACATTTACCATTGTATATATGTTAGATGTATATTGTGTTTTCATCTGTATTTATCTCTGTACACACACAATACAAACAAAATGAAAACACAGACAAACACACAAGTAATCCATATTATATTATTAGAAACACTAAACAAATCATTTCAATAACCACTAATAACTTTGAATATTCTCTTTTGTTGTGTTTTTATGTTTTATGAACCACTGCATTTATAAATAAAATGGAAATGACTGAAGATACTATTCTAAAAGGTTTCTTTTATTTCAAAGATACATGTGTATAACGTGTACACATACAGATAATAGTAGGATAAAATTATACAGATACTATGAATGCACTCTCTGTATTTTGCAGTTATACTCGGACATATGTATGTTGTTTATGTAATAATCATATGTATATGCATCACTCTTGTTACGCATGAACCAATATAATAGTAGCGATACGCATCATCATGTAATGCTAATGTCTCTCTCTCATATACATGCATTACATACTCATATTTTATGTACAGGCTCCATGATGGTGCTTTATTTCATTACTCATCGGGAATGCAAGCTGTGATGCTGGCACTAGGAATATGCGAGAATGTGGATATACTTGGATTCGGAAAACTGGCCAACACGACTCACCATTACCACACGAATCAGAAAAAGGAGCTCGCTTTACATGATTATGAGGCCGAGTATGTTTTCTACAAAGACCTCGTCGAAAGGCCACAAGATATTCCCTTTCTTAATGAGTCCGGTTTAGTTGTCCCCCTGTGAAGATTTTCTCTGAAGGTATGCTCATGAATTATATACTAAGCAATGTGTACAATTAGTATGTACTACAGAATCTAACACTTATATACTATATATGCAGCTACATATGCTTGTATTTGTATGTTTCCTTTTGTTATTGAAGTAGTGGAAAATAACTCTGCTTAAACCAGTGAAAATATTACTACTGTATGAAGTACTAGGCTAGGTATCTCTCTCTCTCTCATACACTTCGTACAAATGTTTGTATAAGGACTTTTGAAATGTCCATCTTATTGTAGGTACGAAGCTTTACAATATACACTAGTATGTGCTATATTCTCTTTCACACACTTTATTTACTAACCTTGTTTTAAAACAAACAGCAGGTCGTCGTATGAAGGATGTAAATAGCGAATGGGAGCTTGAGAGCAGCATTTTGTAACTTTTTAAGCAGGTACAGAACATTTTGTTCAGCTTTACAATGTCTATTGAGATAAGAAGCTTAGTCTTAAATTTGTGTACGTTTAGATAATACATTTATCAGTATTATATATGTATAAAGATATATAGTTATAATATAGTAATGTTGTATATATAATTTGTTTATTATATGGATTACATGTGAATATTAGATACAACATGTATACCAGTTTGTATATGTGGTTGTATACACAGTATATATTGGATGTCATGCGGTTGTTTGTGATTATATTTCAAGGTCAGGTCTATATATAAAGTGTGTGTGTGGTAACGATTTTATGCAAATCATAAAAAGAGAAGGGAAAATGAAATTGAAATAAAAATTACTAATTTATTTTAAGTTGTATTTAATTACAGTAGGAAGTTTTACATATATACTTGAATATTAGATAACCAAAAAATAATAAAATTATTGAAATTAAGAAAAAAAATTATTTGAAACAAGGATAATATTAAGGAGGGTAAACATAACAATAACTCATATTAATAATGTCATTACGACATTTAATAGTTACCTTAAAGAAGTATATATATTTATATTATCTATCGCCTTGTAAGAAAGACATCAAATAGTCTTTTTAAACTGATAAAATATTGATATTTTTGCTAAAATATTATGTCTTTTCTATGAAATAAATGTTAATCTTTATATAGTAAAATCTATGTAACATCTTGTTTGAGTTTTGAATATTTATAAAAATGTCACTCTAGTTTTAAAAATGATGAAAATACAATTTGGCAGCGTGGGCACCGTATTACTTTATAAAAATTACAAATTTCTTCTTACATTTAATTTAAGTTTAGAGTTTGTTTAATATTGGGTTTAGGGTAAAGTTAAACCACTGGTGTGGGATGAGCGCATTGTTCATGGGAGTTTGCTTTGGCTACATAAATTTATGGCGAGGGATGAACTCATTTGGGTCACATTCGGGCTTGCATAGTATAGATAGTGATAAAGATTTAAGTGTAAAATTAAATATGCAAATGAAAGTTGTTCACAGATGTTATATGCCTCTACTGTTTTATTAAGTGGTGAAGACCGTGTGTAATAAACACTCTTGTAATGATGTTAATTAACGTAGTAACAAGGAAGTATGTAACAAATGGGTTATTGAAAAATATATTTAAAGTTTCAGAATAAATTAGAGTATAAACTTCTAAAAACTTATTATAATCTTGAGATAAGAGCATGGTGTAAAAATTAATTATCATTTGGTTTGATTAATAAAGAAAAATGCTATGTTTAAAATTTATAGTAATTAAGAGGAAATTTATAAGCTTTAAAAGGATTTTTTAATTAAATAACAGAAGCAATCCTGACTTTATTAGTTTTATTTAATAAAATTATGAAAAATGATTTACAAAAATGTTTTTAAACTTGAAAACTAACTTAAATAGTTTTAATAATGAATAATTGTGATAACTTATTTATCTTGCATATGCATGTATTGGTATTGAAAAATGATAATAAGTAAAACTAATTTTTAATAAGTCTTTAAAGTTGTTTAAGACTTTGAGATACTTATGATTTTTTTGTTTAATTACAATAAAGGAGTGATGAAAATGTAATCGCTCTTTTCAAGAGAAATGTTATGTATAAATATTGTTTAAAGCATTTAATAAAAATCTTAAGAAAACAATTTAAATATAATAAATTTGTAAAGTATTTATGAAAAATAATTCATGTTATAACAATTATTAAGTTTAAAGAGATAGTTTAAGAAATTTGAGAAAGAATTTTATAATTGTAACATATATATTTAATTCAGTTTATTATCCTCGTTCTTAATCAAAAAACCTTTTTTACTTCATATTTTGGACATCTTACATTTAATATTATAAAATACTTAAATGTGATTATTTAAGATAATGGACAAATTAAAAATTATTCACGATGAACATTATATCTTTATTGTAACATATATAAGGTTTTATATTAAATTTTGAATATAGTATCAGAGTCGTTTTCGATTTGGATAAGGAGTTTTTAAGAGCCTTAAAAAAGAATGGCCAGATTAATCCGGCCACCATATTAAAAAAACAATAATAGTGATTACTAAAATAATTTTGCTATAATAAAAAAGATCAAAGTTGTTATTAGTTATTAGTATATGGTATTTTGTTTAAACATTTATTCAAAATCACAATAGTACTTGCAAGTTAGAATATGCTCTTGTTTAAAGTGAAAAAAATTAAATGTTTATTATATAATGGGAGCAAGTGCAAATTTATAAATATATATTAATTTATTACTCATGTGTCATATTGAGTAAAGCATGAAAAAGAAGAAAGAAATATGTTATTCCTAACCATATTTCACATGTTTGGACAACCATTTTCTAAAAAAAAAAAAACTAAAAAAGGGTATTCTTATAATTATGTTTTGCTTAAATACCTTAATTTGCTTGAAAGGCATTTTCATAAATTTTAAAACTATAGAGACATTTTATAAATACTTAAAACTTTGCTTCCATGGGCATTTTAGTAAGTTTTATTAGAAAAATAATTTTTGTATTAAAAATTTAAGTTTTATAAATAAATGATTTAAGTGAACAAATTATCTTAAAATGAAATATAAGGCATGTCTTATAAATTCAATTTGTCCACAAGGAATAAATAAGTTGAATATTCGTATTCAAAATTTCTAAACATTTATAAATAAATCATTTAAAAATGGCATAGAAAAATTTAATTCACTAATGCATGTTTTATAAATTTAACTTGTCCATAAAAAACACATAATGAAGAAACTCTTATGAACTATATTATTTCACTTTTTTTTTTTTACTACTAAAGAAAGTCATAAACAATTATAAAAACAGTCCTTAGAAAAATCAAATAATTCCATATATATTTTTAACGATGGCATTAAGATATAAATTTTCTAATTATTCTATTTAATAAGTGGCATAGTTTTAAAACATGATTGAACATAATAAATAAAAAATAAATTTCATTTATGGAAAATATTATTTCTAATGTACTTCATTATATGTATAGTATCTATCTTTATTAAATATATAAGTCATTAAAAAACATAATGCTCAATTAAATTCAAAGGTCCATTCAACTGCTAAAAGTTAAAAACCTCACACACAAACACTACTAGCAATATAATCAACTCAAACCAAAACAAATTACACAAACCTGGAGAATATAGAACTCATAAATACACAGATGCTATTATGGATCCCAATGTAATAGTAAGGACAATTATACACAATACATCCACAAGAAATATAGGTAAGATGATTTATATTATTAATATAACAATGTGGAGATAAATAATTAGGTTGAGAATAATGTTAAAGATATTAATTAAAGATCCAATTTCAAAATAAATTCTAGATGTTAAGAATAACAACTTAATAGATAAATTTCAAAGGTTAAAGATAAACTTATCACATTAAGAATCATTAAATACTTAACCCTCATTACATAACTCAAAACTCTTGTTTTGGCTTAAATTTTTCACTGTCATTGTTTTGACATATCTGTTTGATTTATTGTACTTTTGGGAGTGCCGTGTGTTCAAATTTATTTCTGCACTGAAAATAAAGTTATTTATATATCCTACACATGCATACACGTGTATAGTACCACTAACCTGTGTAGTAGTATCGTCTTTTGCTGAATGGTAACCATTCTCACTTAAATGGCATCCATTGCCAAATGTATCAGTGATTTCCATTGCATCTTGTACAACAGCAGAAGGTGAGATTACTGCAGGCTTGGTCTTTGTATTGTGTTATTCTTCTGCAATACACATACATACAGGTGGTGTGTGTGTGTGAGTGTGTGTGTTCGGGTGAGTAGACAGAAGGCAATGAGATCTTTTCGAATTGGAATCTTCAATATAAAGGATCTACAATAATATATCTGAAGTCAAATAACCCTAAACATCTCTCTCTAATAGTTTTGTATATGCATCTGTGCGTGCATATATGCCCACAGGTATAAACATACATGCATTTGTACAGTACTATACGTAAATATATAATACCTTTGGGTTCTTGCAGTGTGCGAAGTACATCAACCGTATCAAAGAGTATGTAATATACAAGTACATGTATAAACAAACAGGTTGGGAAAATGTTAAATACAACAGTATGTTCATGTGTAGAATTAACTAGAAAAAGACAGGAAATCTTAATCATCATACATGAATGAAGACAAGACAAGACAGAATATTCAAAACCCCTGATGAATCGAACTGATCCTCTTACATAGAGGATTTTGCGATCTCATTATCTTCAAGCTCTCCGAATCTTCTACATGGTGGTCAGAAGAATACACGTAGACAATGTTTGCTAGATCATAGCATCCTGAAAAAAAAAGAAAAGAATTAAGAATTAACCATCCATCCCCTGAAAACTTTTTTTTAGGTTTAATCTCCGTGTATGCCTACACTTGTGATGGGGTTGACAAATAAGATAAATCATCATGTAATTACTGGACTTAGCTCCATTGGATAAAATACAATTAAAAGAAGTGTAATATTATTAATTATTAAATGACCTTATTTAAGTAATGTATCAAAACTCACAGCCACATAACAGCTCCAATAACGCAATCCCTCGTCATCTATTGATTAAGATGGCCAGGATAAGTCAGGTGAGCTCGCTATGTATATCCTAAGCGCTTGCAACCGAGCTTTAGAATAAAAAGAAAGAATAATAAGAGTTTAAAAATAAAGAAAGAAAAAAAAAAAAGTTCCCGACTGAGGTGCTTCTCTTACCGGCGACTTGAAAATTTATATCATCCACGTTCAATTGCAGAACATGCGAATAGATTATTTTGGAACATGTTTTCCATTTGCCACTGAAAACATGTTCCAAATAATCTACTCGCATATCCTGCAGTGCAAGAGCCAGTAGCAGAGGAAAGTAGACTTGACATGGCCAGTCGTCAGGTTCCACTCGAGAATCAGAAGCGATATTAATCCTTTCTGTTCTAGCCGACCCCAGCTGTTCTCAGGGCCGGTACAACCTTATGTGCGACCGATACACGGTCGTACCCAGTAGAGAAAGCCGGCATCTTCTCGGTACTTACGGGGATTCCACCGAGTCAGAGAAACTGTGTTCCAAAGTAGAATATGCTGTCGAACGACTGGGCAGCCGCTAAGAGTGCTGATGCAGAAATTGAATCGTTTCTTGATCATTAACCATCCCTCTAATCATAAACCCCAAATACCATGGCATCCCTCCAGTTAACTCAATGCAGAGTTGGAGTGTCTCGTTTGGCTCAAACTTCTCATTGTAACCGAGTATAACTGAATGCTTATCGAAGAAAGTCGTAACAACGGTAAGATAGTCTCACACAAGAATGAGAACACGTGGAGTTAAGATTCCTGAGAACACGTGGAGTTAAGCGGGATGACGTCAGCCTCAAGCTCACAGCTGTATGCTGTGTGCATGCTACGCCGACCAGGAGCAAAACATACCAGGATAGGCAATCAGAGCGTTGAAGTGAGAGTCCTTAATACCCATATCGTTGGCGACACTGATAGTATTGTCCCGTGTGAAGTTTTGGAATGCCAGAGTGGCACTACGGAAGAAAGAACTATACATCTTGTGCCTGCCACATATGGGAAAAACAAACGCCTGGATCAGTTCCTGGTACGTTCAGATTGCCACATTCATCTATCGGAACCGTGTCGCCTTCTCTCAGGGGGTTCCTTTCCAGAGTGACATCTGTGGCCTTCCGTAAATCGTCAGCATACAGATCCACTAGCGCTTTATTAGTTGGCCCTGGTTAAACCACAACACTCCTTGTGTTAATCAAAGCCAAGTTCTTTAGAATTGTCGTAAGAATGACAAGCTTAACTGATCAAGAATATTAAGCAAAATCATACCTGATGCTCCACTCGTGTAGGCCCTGCAAAAGTAAACAAAAAATCTTATTAAGAATCAGCTTGGCCACTGAAATGCACAAACTCAAGACAAAGTCACCGACCATATCCAGAATGCAAAAATCAAGGGGGCAAAAGAAAAATGCAGAGCACAAGGATGACACAGAAAGCAGAGAAGAGCACACAAGGCTAGAAGAAGGAACTAC
This sequence comes from Selaginella tamariscina, assembly GCA_003024785.1. NCBI lineage: Eukaryota > Viridiplantae > Streptophyta > Lycopodiopsida > Selaginellales > Selaginellaceae > Selaginella > Selaginella tamariscina. The sequence continues at coordinate 819,154 of PUQB01000007.1, forward strand.
CCACAACCTTGGACTACTAACGCATATGCTAAACCAAGCAACACAAATTTGTCAGCAGATCAAGCAACCATCGCCATCGACATGGAGCACGACATGAAAGCACATATTCGATTTTTTGCGAGTGTTTTTCTTGTTGTGCTCCATGTTAGACACAGATGGGTCACTCTCGTATCTCAATTCTCTCTTATGCGGTTTTTGTGGTTTGCGTTCTTCATCTTCCGTATTGTAAATCCTGTTTACATGACACACGGATAATAGAGGAGCATGCACCATAAATAGCTTATTATCATATTATGTTCGATTATACTATCACTAGAAAAGATAATATGTTATATCCATAAGATAACACACACCTGGACCGGAATGATACTGATAACATCGATCCCTCTCAAACTTCACTGACACTTCAAACTCAGGACAATGTGCCGGTCCCACTTGTATTGTGCTATAACGTGGGGAAGACAAGTATTTCTTCAGTGCTAGATAATCCAAGAAAGTTTTCTCCATCTAAGTGGACCAATGAATTAAGTTTATGTGAATATTTAATAATGATTAAAAAAAAAACTGTAATTAGGATAGAATGAGATTCGTTCCAACCCCATCAAAATTACATGTTACCCAATACATGCATGTAGGGAAATATGAAGAGGCCAGTACTACCATAAAATACATAAAGAATCAGACAATATACTTAACATCCCACCTTTGAGATTACAAGGGAAATTCAATAGAGCGAACTAGATTGCAGTAGGCACATGAGAACCACAGGCGAAGGCTGCTATGGCACACTGTAATTGCTATACTAGGCAAAGAAGATGCACTTCCAAAGTGCCACAAGACATGCAGAGTATAAGTGTATTGGAAACCTACATTTATATATGGAGTTAGGTGCCCTAGGTAATATTGTAATAGGAAAACTACTACTATATATCAAATCAAAGTTTCTTAGGAATTTCAAATTAATTTATAAAAACTTATAAGAATGTTTATTATTGTACATAAATTGAAGAATTTATTTATATTAAATAATATATTGTAGATAGTTTATATTTTAATCTTATTTTTGAAATTATTAAAATAAATTATTATTGTAACTCAAACAAAAGGACTTAGATTCAGATTTTTTAATATATTAAATTAATCAATATGTTTTGTTAAACCCTTTTGTTGTATTGACCCATGATGAATATGAATATATATTGGTTGTAATTTCACTAGGTTTGTGCATACTTAATATTCAATTATTTATATTATAATACCCTCAAGCAAATAGCATTTTCTTAATTTCATGAGAAAGGTAATGTTTACAAATAAAGGATGCCCCAATTTTCTCGAATAAAATTGAATATTTGTTACTACATAGTTATGCTTGTTTTAAGCACTGTCAAGTATTATTTAGGACTAACACTTAGGATTATTTGATGTACCCATGGGTTCTTGGTCTAGTATGGTTTGACTAAGATCGTAAGGTTGTCAATTAAAATGAATTAAATCAATTGGAAATGTGATTAACAATTGTACAAAAACAACTTGCTCTCCTTCACATGTATACACAAAGTATAACTTGTATTAAACTAACCAAATTGCCCCAAGTAGATCACACACACACAATGGTTTGACCACCGTCAAACCACTAGCCGAAGCGAATAAGCAATAGGACGAAGCGGCCGAGTGGGCTGTCACGACCGGATACAGGATACGAGTTACATGATATGCCTATAGAATATACTTACAGGATATGCCTGCAGGATATTCCTACAGGATATGCCTATAGGATATACCTATAGGATATGCATGCAGGATATTCCTATAGATACTTACAGGATATGCCTATAGGATATACTACAGGATATGCCTAAAGGATAAGGGTCACTATTTTTAGCTCATGACCATATTAGACTCATGACCAGATTAGCTTGGAGTTGTGAGTATAAAAGCTCCGACCTAATTGTTGTACAATCAGTTACTATCAACACCAGTCATTCTACGATCATTCTTGTCTTGTTCCTTGTTCTTTCTTGTTCCTTGCTCTTGCCTTGTTCTTGAGTCAAGCCTTCTTGTTGTTATCTTGCTCTTAGGTCGTGGCTTGACAGTTTGATAGTAACTACTTTCATAGCTTTTCGATTTTCAGCTACTTTTTTTTTCCTTGATTCTTCTCCTTTTTTTTTCTTTCATAGATCATGGCCGATTTTGAGCAATTTCAACACGAGCACCAAATATTGCTTCATGAGCTAGCCACTTTGCGCCAAGTGGTCACAGATCTGCAAGGTTCCACCAACGCGGCGCATGCAGCTGCTGATGCATCCTCCAAGGCTGCTGCACAGGCTCTCTCTCAAGCATCCGTGATTTCCTCTACATCGAACACTTCTTCGGAGCCGAAGATTAGCATGCCAGAAAAGTTCAATGGCAATCGTGCCGATTTCCAAGGGTTCCTGAATCAGATTAGGCTTTTGATCCGCATGCAACCACGCCGCTACTCGACTGATGCACAAAAGGTTGGCCTTTTGGCATCCCTACTAGTTGGATCTCCACGGGCTTGGGTTGCCCCTTTGCTGGAACGTGACGACCCATTGATGGAAGACTTTGAAGGTTTCGTGGCTGCCTTTGAAGCTTGCTTTGGAGATCCCGATAAGTACCGTTCCGCATGCACAAGTATAAAAGCTCACACAAGGATCTCGACCAGCTTCCGTTTATGCATCCGAATTTCAGCAACTTTGCACGAACATTCCATGGGACGAGACTGCATTGATTGAACACTTCCGTTTTGGGTTGAGGGATGATGTGAAGGACCTTCTCCTTTCGTTACCGGATGCCCAAACATTAGGAGATCATGCAACAGGCCGTTCGCTGCGACAACCGCTTGTTCGAGCGTCGTCAGGAAAAATCCCGTCAGCAGTTCCTGCAAACCAATCCTGCAGCTGTGGTACATACTTCTGCGACACCTTCTGGAGTAGTTCCTATGGAGGTTGAGAAATACAAGCGTGGCCCACTTTCCGCTGCTGAGAAGCAACGTCGCCGCAGTGAGAATCTATGTTTGTATTGTGGTGAAGCAGGACACAAGGCGGCGGAATGTCCTATTAAAGCCAGGAAGTTCAAGACGCGTGAAGTTGAAGCTGAAGTTCAGTCGGAAAACTTCAATGTTCACTTCGTTTAGGAGCCACGAAGTTGGACGTAGGTGCAGGCTCCATTGGTGCTGCTCATACCATTCCATCACTCAAGTTTCCTATACACATTCATCTCAATAATCGAGAGCTCAAGGAGTTTGCCCTGTTAGACACTGGTGCAAATGCATGCTTCATGGATGACACTTTTGCAACTCAACATGGCATTCCGATGGTGAAGTTGAAGCGTGCAGTTCCTGTAGAGGTGGCCGATGGTCGTCTGATTGCTTCTGGCGCAGTTACCCATGCTACCAAACCTCTCTCTTGCAGTCATGGCGCATTCAACTGTTCAATTTCCTTCAACTTGATCAAGACTCGGTCGACTCCCATCATTTTGGGCATGCCATGGTTCGTTGTTGCAAATCCTCAGATCAACTGGAGGTCTAGGACGTTCACGTTTTCCTCTCCGGCAACCAGGACCAATCCTGTACCTTCCTGTGTGCAGAATACATCCTTAGTGTCTGAGGCAGTACAAGCTACAGGATTGACCGTGCCTGTTCCTGTATAGTGTTGAAGACTCCTCCTCGACAGGATCCACCTCCTATTGGTTCGTCAGCACACTCACAAGTTCTCCTCACCTGTGCATCCACGGACTTCTGTACAGGATTCTTCCAATCCTGTACACTTGTCAACATCCACACATGTTTCTCCCAATCCTGCCTCTTTTCATTACTCTTCTTCTGTTCCACCCCCCAAGATCCTTCCTCTTTTTCAATCACAGCTCCCTCCTTCTCCTCTTCGAGTTCTTACCACTACCATGCATGAACTTGCCACTGATCCTGCTCCTTTTCATCTTTTTGCCTTCCAAGTAACTCCTACGTCCTCTTCTACCTTTCCTGTATCTGATTCCCCTGTTTTTCAATCTCCTTCTTTCCTTCTTCTCCTCTTCTTCCCTGCCATCCAAGTATCACTCCTTTCAGAACGTTTTTGACAAGCACAAGGCTGCAGTTCTTCCTGTTCACAGGTCCTACGACTGTCCTATCGATCTTGTGGAAGGAAAGACTCCACCGTTCGGACCGATTTATGCACTGTCACCTACAGAATTGGAGGTTCTTCGTCAGTACATCGAGGAAAACTTGGCATCCGGCTTCATTCGTCACTCAAAGTCCCCTGCAGGAGCACCTATCTTCTTTGTCAAGAAGAAAGATGGGAGTTTACGTTTGGTTGTGGACTACAGAGGTTTGAATCAAGTCACCATTCGGAACCGGTACCCGTTGCCATTGATCCGGAACTTCTCGATCGGCTACAAGGAGCAAAAGTGTTCACGAAGATTGACTTACGAGGGGCTTACAATCTTGTACGGATTCGTCCAGGCGATGAGTGGAAGACTGCCTTTCGTACAAGGTATGGACACTTCGAGTATACGGTGATGCCTTTCGGACTTACCAATGCCCCAGCCGTGTTTCCAACACATGGTGAACGACATCTTTCGTGACTTCTTGGACCAGTTTGTGGTAATCTACCTCGATGACATTTTGATTTTCTCCAAGGACCAGGCGGCTCATGACAAGCATGTACGACTATCTTACAGAGGCTTCGCGAGCATGGCCTGTATGCGAAGTTGGAGAAGTGTTTCTTCGACAGGATACTGTAGAGTTCTTGGGCTACATCGTCTCTCTGCTGGCGTTTCCATGGACATGCACAAGGTGAAGACTATCGCGGAGTGGGAGAGGCCCAAGTCTGTACGAGATGTACAATGTTTCCTTGGCTTTGCAAACTTCTACAGGCGTTTCATACAGGACTTCTCCAAGCGTGTACTTCCACTCACGGAACTCACCAAGCGCACAGGAGTGTTCTCTTGGTCCGACAAGGCAGAACATGCATTCACAACACTCAAGAACATCTTCACGACAGCTCCGATTTTAGCACATCCTGATCCTTCTCGTCCCTTCTTCGTTGAAGCAGATGCCTCGGATTTTGCAGTAGGATCTGTTCTATCACAAGTTGGAGAAGATAAGTTGCTTCATCTGTAGCTTTTCACTCTCGTAAGTTCCTTTCGGCGGAGATCAATTACGAGATTCATGACAAGGAACTCAAGGCCATTGTGGATTCGTTCGAGGAGTGGCGGCATTTCCTGGAAGGTGCTGCGCATCCTGTACAAGTTCTTACGGATCACAAGAACCTGGAGTATTTTCAAACGGCTCGAGTTCTCAGTCGGCGACAGGCTAGGTGGGCGAGTTCCTATCACGTTTTGATTTCGTCATCATCTACAGGCCTGGTTTTCGAAATGGCAAGGCGGAATGCATTGTCTAGGCGCTCTTACCTTGCACCGACCCCGGGCGATCCTGCATATGACTGTCAAAAGCAAGTGTTGTTGGGTCCTGATCGACTTCGGCTTGCAGCACTACAAGTTCATCAGGCTCCAGCAGATTCCACACTCCTACAGGACATCCGTTTGCAGTTGGCTAAACGACTTGGCAAGGAATGTGTTTTCACACATTAGTCCTGACATCGCAAGTTCCTCTTCCTCCAGTTCCCGTACAGACTACAAGTTATTTATCATACAGGACGGACTTCTGTATCGGGAAGGTCTCCTGTGTTCCTATTGGTGTTTGCAGGACTTGTGAGTAATATCTTCGCTGCTTCATCAGTTACCAACAGGACAACTGGTTGGACCTTCTTCCAATGGCGGAGTTTGCCTACAACAACTCCGTTCATGCATCTACAGGCCAGACACCTTTCTTTGCTCTTACAGGCTACCATCCACGTTTTAACTTTGCTCCTCCTGCTTCTCCTTCTTCTGCTCCTGCAGTACAAGATCGTCTCCAGCATCTTCGTCAGGTACATGAGGATCTCCGGGTTCATCTTCAACAGGCACATGAATGGTACAAGCATTATGCTGATGCTCATCGTCAACCGGCACCTACATACAAGATTGGTGATCTCGTGTGGCTTCTTCGTCGGCATATTCGCACCAACAGGCCTTCTTCTAAGTTGGATTTTCAATGATTGGGCCCTTACAGGATTGCGGCTGAGGTCAATCCTGTAGCTTTTGTCAAGCCACGATCCAAGAACCAGGAAGTAAGTGATTCCAGGAACAGGAAGGCTTGACTCAGGAATAGGAACAGGAACAGGACGGATCTAGGAGCAGGACAGGATCAGGATAGGATCCGGGAGCAAGACAGGAAAGTGCAGGACAGGATCCAGGAACAAGATAGGAACTAGACAGGATCCAAGAGCAAGACAGGAGCAGGAGGCAAAGAGTAAGACAAGAACATAACAAGAACAAGGAACAAGAATAATCGTAGAATGACTGGTGTTGATAGTAACTGATTGTACAACAATTAGGTCGGAGCTTTTATGCTCACAACTCCAAGCTAATCTAGTCATGAGTCTAATCTAGTCATGAGCTAAGAATAGTGTCCCTTATCCTCTAGGCATATCCTGTAGCATATCCTATAGGAATATCCTATAGGTATATCCTGTAGGAATATCCTGCAGGCATATCCTGTAACCCGTATCCTGTATCCGAAATCCTGCATCCTATATCCTGTATCCGGAATCCTGTATCCTGTATCGGGTTGTGACAGCACCTCCTCCCTAAGGACGAGTTCCACGAGTCTCTTAGGACCTGGTTTAGCAGGATAATGCCGATGGAAGGCAGCAACTTTGGAAGAGCATGGAGTAAGTTGGATGCAGGTTCCCAAGTGCGATCGGTAGGCAAATAACCTTTCAATCCACCAAGTATTGAAGTTGGCGGCGATGAAGACGAGAATCAAGGATGGCTGCAACTTCGTACTCAGGTTCACCAGCAATGACCACAGGAGGGGGAGGAGAAGAAGCACGACCAGGAAGAGAAGAAGGATGATACGGCTCCAACAAGGAGGTGTGAAACACAGGATGAAGTTTCACCGTGGATGGTAACTCGAGTCGAAAGCTACAGGATTTACCTCCGCCACGATCCTGTAAGGGCCCAATCGTTGAAAATCCCAACTTAGAAGAAGGCCTGTTGGTGCGAATGTGTCGACGAAGAAGCCACACGAGATCACCAATCTTGTATGCAGGTGTCGGCTGACGGTGAGTATCAGCATGATGCTTGTACCGTTCCTGTGCTGCTGAAGGTGAACCTGGAGATCATCCTGTACCTGCCGAAGATGCTGAAGACGATCCTGTACTGCAGGAGCGGAAGAAGGAGAAGCGGAGGAGCGAAGTCAAAACGTGGATGGTGGCCTGTAAGAGCAAAAAAAGGTGTCTGTCCTGTAGATGCGTGAACGGAGTTGTTGTAGGCAAACTCCGCCATTGGAAGAAGGTCCAACCAGTTGTCCTGCTGGTAACTGATGAAGCAACGAAGATACTGTTCTAAGGTCTGAATTGTGCGTTCGGACTGCCCATCGGTTTGTGGGTGATATCCTAAAGAAAGATCCGCTTTAACCTGTAGACTCCGAAGAAGCTCTCGCCAAAACTTGGACATGAATTGTGGACCTTGATCGGAAACAATGCTCTCAGGAAGACCATGATGTCAGAACACCTCACGGATCACCAACTCGGCAGTTGTCTGACCTGTAGCTGTCTTGTTGCAGGGTAGGAAATGAGCTTGCTTGGTGAAACGGTCAACCACCACAAGAACTGCATCGAATCCACGAGAAGGAGGAAGATCTGTGAGGAAATCCATAGAAATGGATCTCCAAGGAGCAGAAGGAACATGAAGAGGACGAAGAAGACCAGAGGGTGCATGATGAGGCATCTTCGACCTGCAACAAGTGTCACAACTCGTACAAACCTCTCCACAAAACCTCGCAACCCAGGCCACCAATAGTTGCGAGTCACCAACTCAACTGTCTTGGCCACACCAAAATGTCATGTAGCCGGGGTATCATGACAATCCTGTATCACACGAGTCCTGGAAACACCAACATGGAACGTACAGGAGACCTTCCCGGTACAGGAGTCCATCCTGTATGGTGAACAGGTTGTAGTCTAGACGGGAACTGGAGGAAGAGGAACTTGCAACGTCAGGATGAATGTGTTGAGAACACATTCTTTACCAAGTCGTTGTAGCCAACTGCGAACGGACGTCCTGTAGGAGTGTTGAATTTGCTGGAGCCTGATGAACCTGCAGTGCCGCAAGCCGGAATCGATCAGGACCCAACAACACTTGCCTTTGACAGTCAAATGCAGGATCGCCCGGGCTTGGTGCAAGGTAAGAGCGCCTAGACAATGCGTCCGCCTTGCCATTCCGAAAACCGGGCCTGTAGACGATGACGAAGTCAAAACGTGATAGGAACTCCGCCCACCTAGCCTGTCGCCGACTGAGAACTCGAGCCGTTTGAAAGTACTCCAGGTTCTTGTGATCCGTAAGAACTTGTACAGGATGTGCAGCACCTTCCAGGAAATGCCGCCACTCCTCAAACGAATCCACAATGGCCTTGAGTTCCTTGTCATGAATCTCGTAATTGATCTCCGCCGACAGGAACTTACGAGAGTGAAAAGCTACAGGATGAAGCAACTTGTCCTCTCCAACTTGCGATAGGACGGATCCTACTGCAAAATCCGAGGCATCTGCTTCAACGAAGAAAGGACGAGAAGGATCAGGATGTGCTAAAATCGGAGCTGTCGTGAAGGTGTCCTTGAGTGTTGTGAATGCATGTTCCGCCTTGTCGGACCAAGAGAAAACCTCTGTGCGCTTGGTGAGTTCCGTGAGTGGAAGTACACGCTTGGAGAAGTCCTGTATGAATCGCCTGTAGAAGTTTGCAAAGCCAAGGAAACATTGTACATCTCGTACAGACTTGGGCCTCTCCCACTCCACGATGGTCTTCACCTTGTGCATGTCCATGGAAACGCCAGCAGGAGAGACGATGTAGCCCAAGAACTCCACAGAATCCCTATCGAAAAAACACTTCTCCAACTTCGCATACAGCCATGCACGAAGCCGCTGTAGAACCAATCGTACATGCTTGTCATGTGCCGCCTGGTCCTTGGAGAAAATCAAAATGTCGTCGAGGTAGATCACCACAAACTGGTCCAAGAAGTCACGAAAGATGTCGTTCACCATGTGTTGGAACACGGCTGGGGCATTGGTAAGGCCGAAAGGCATCACCGTGTACTCGAAGTGTCCATACCTTGTACGAAAGGCAGTCTTCCACTCATCGCCGGACGAATCCGTACAAGGTTGTAGGCCCCTCGTAAGTCGATCTTCGTGAACACCTTTGCTCCTCGCAGCCGATCGAGAAGTTCCGGGATCAATGGCAACGGGTACCGATTCCGAATGGTAGCTTGATTCAAACCCCTGTAGTCCACAACCAAACGTAAGCTCCCATCCTTCTTCTTGACAAAGAAGATAGGCGCTCCTGCAGGGGACTTTGAGTGACGAATGAAGCCGGATGCCAAGTTGTCCTCGATGTACTGGCGAAGAACCTCCAACTCTGTGGGTGACAATGCGTAAATCGGTCCGAACGGTGGAGTCTTTCCTTCTGCAAGATCAATAGGACAGTCGTAGGACCTGTGAACAGGAAGAACTGTAGCCTTGTGCTTGTCAAAAACGTCCTTAAAGAGTGTACTTGGATGGTAGGAAGAAGAGGAGAAGGAAAGAGTAGGAGAAGGAGATTGAAAAACAGGAGAGTCAGACACAGGAAAGGTAGAAGAGGACGTAGGAGTTACTTGAAAGGCAAAAAGGTGGAAAGGAGCAGGATCAGTGGCAAGTTCATGCATGGTAGTGGTAAGAACTCGGAGAGGAGAAGGAGGGAGCTGTGACTGAAAAAGAGGAAGGATCTTGGGGGGTGGAACAGAAACAGAGTAAAAAAGAGGCAGGATTGGGAGAAACCTGTGTGGATGTTGAAGTGTACAGGATTGGAAGAATCCTGTACAGAAGTCCGTGGTTGCACAGGAGTGAGGAGAGCCTGTGAGTGTGCTGACGAACCAACAGGAGGTGGATCCTGTTGAGGAGGAACCTTCGACACTGATACAGGATTGGAAGAACCCTGTACAGGAACCGCAAACTTACAGGAGTGGAGAGAGCCTGCGGATGTGCTGAGGAACTGACATGAGGTGAATCCTGTCGAGGAGAGTCTTCAACACTGGTACAGGAACAGGCACGGTCAATCCTGTAGCTTGTACTGCCTCAGACACCAAGGATGTATCCTGCACGCAGGAAGGTACAGGATTGATCCTGGCTGCTGGAGAGGAAAACGTGAGCGTCCTAGACCTCCAGTCGATCTGCGGATTTGCAACAACGAACCATGGCATGCCAAAAATGATGGGAGTCGACCGAGTCTTGATCAAGTTGAAGGAAATCGAACAGTTGAATGCACCATGACTGCAAGAGAGAGGTGTGGTAGCGTGGGTAACTGCGCCAGAAGCAATCAAACGACCATCGGCCACCTCTACAGGAACTGCACGCTTCAACTTCACCACCGGAATGCCATGCTGAGCTGCAAAAGTGTCATCCATGAAACATGCATTTGCACCAGTGTCTAACAGGGCAAACTCCTTGAGCTCTCGATTATTGAGGCGAATGTGTACAGGAAACTTGAGTGATGGAATGGTATGAGCAGCACCAATGGAGCCTGCACCTACGTCCAACTTCGCGGCTCCTAGACGAAGTGGACATTGAAGTTTTCCGACTGAACTTCAGCTTCGGCTTCACGCGTCTTGAACTTCTGGCTTTATTAGGACATTCCGCCACCTTGTGTCCTGCTGCACCACAATACAAGCATAGGTTCTCACCCCGACGACGTTGCTTCTCAGCAGTTGAAAGTGGGCCACGCTTGGATTTGTTAACCTCCATAGGAACTGCTCCAGAAGGTGTCGTAGGAACATGTGCTACGGCTACAGGATTGGTTGGCAGGAACTGCTGACGGAATTTTTCCTGACGGCGCTCGAACAAACGGTTGTCGCAGCGAACGGCCTGTTGCATGATCTCCGCTAACGTTTGAGCATCCGGTAATGTAAGGAGAAGGTCCTTCACATCATCCCTCAGCCCAAAACGGAAAGTGTTCGATCAATGCAGTCTCGTCCCATGGAATGTTCGTGCACAATTGCTGGAATTCGGATGCATAAACTGAAGCTGGTCTGGATCCTTGTGTGAGCCTCCGTAACTTTGTGCATGCAGAACGGTACTTATCAGGATCTCCAAAACAGGCTTCAAAGGCAGCCACGAAACCTTCAAAGTCTCCATCAATGGGTCGTCACGCTCCAGCAAGGGAGCAACCAAGCTCGCACTTTTTGTGCATCCGTCGAGTAGCGGCGTTGGTTGCATGCGGATCAAGAGCCGGATCTGATTCAGGAAACCTTGGAAATCGGCACGGTTGCCACTGAACTTCTCTGGCATGCTGATCTTCGGCTCCGGAGAAAAGTTCGATGAAGAAGGAACCACCGATGCCTGAGAGAGAGCCTGCGCAGCAGCCTTGGAGGATGCATCAGCAGCTGCATGTGCCGCATGGGTGGAGCCTTGCAGATCGGTGACCACTTGGCGCAAAGTGGCCAGCTCATGAAGCAACATTTGGTGCTCGCGTTGAAAGTGCTCAAAATCAGCCATGATCTTATGAAAGAAAGAAAGGAGAAAACGAAGGAAAAGAATCAAGGAAAAAAAAGTAGCTGGAAACGAAGAGCTATGAAAGCAGTTACTATCAAACTGTCAAGCCACGATCCAGGAACCAGGAAGCAAGTAGGATTCCGGGAACAGGAAGGCTTGACTCAGGAACAGGAATAGGAACAGGACAGGAACCAGAGCAGGACGGATCAGGATAGGATCCGGAGCAAGACAGGAAGACAGGACAGGATCCAGGAACAAGATAGGAACTAGACAGGATCCAGAGCAAGACAGGAGCAGGAGGCAAAGAGTAAGACAAGAACAAACAAGACAAGGAACAAGAATAATCGTAGAATGACTGGTGTTGATAGTAACTGATTGTACAACAATTAGGTCGGAGCTTTTATGCTCACAACTCCAAGCTAATCTAGTCATGAGTCTAATCTAGTCATGAGCTAAGAATAGTGTCCCTTATCCTCTAGGCATATCCTGTAGCATATCCTATAGGAATATCCTATAGGTATATCCTGTAGGAATATCCTGCAGGCATATCCTGTAACCCGTATCCTGTATCCGAAATCCTGCATCCTGTATCCTGTATCCGGAATCCTGTATCCTGTATCGGGTGTGACAGCTTTCTGACTCGAGTTACCATCTACGGTGAAACTTCATCATGTGTTTCACACTTCTTTGTTGGAGCCGTATTATCCTTCTTCTCTTCTTGGTCGTGCTTCTTCTCCTCCCCCTCCTGTGGTCATTAACGGTGAACCTGAGTATGAAGTTGCAACCATCCTGATTCTCGTCTTCATCGCCGCCAACTTCAATACTTGGTGGATTGGAAAGGTTATTTGCCTACCGATCGCACTTGGGAACCTGCATCCAACTTACTCCATGCTTTTCCAAAGTTGCTGCTTTTCATCAGCGTTATCCTGCTAAACCAGGTCCCAAGACTCGTGGAACTCGTCCTTAGGGAGGAGGTGCTGTCACGACTGGATACAGGATACGAGTTACAGGATATGCCTATAGGATATACTTACAGGATTGCCTGCAGGATATTCCTACAGGATATACTTACAGGATATTCCTACAAGATATGCCTATAGGATATACTACAGGATATGCCTAAAGGATTAAGGGTCACTATTTTTAGCTCATGACCATATTAGACTCATGACCAGATTAGCTTAGAGTTGTGAGTATAAAAGCTCCGACTAATTGTTGTACAATCAGTTACTATCAACACCAGTCATTCTACGATCATTCTTGTCTTGTTCCTTGCTCTTGCCTTGTTCTTGAGTCAAGCCTTCTTGTTGTTATCTTGCTCTTAGGTCATGGCTTGACATGGGGAAGGTACAGGAGGCACGGACTAACGGTGATAACTGTCAGGCAACGCTTAATCCAAGAGTAGATCCGATCATTCGGATCAACTACCAAGGTACTCAGGAGGTGCATAAATGCTATAGGTAGGACTGTCACAAGGTGGCAGACCAATGGGAGCATGCCAGGGTCTAGCACTAGCCGACCCACTATATAAGCAAGAAGGCTTATAGTGAGTTGGGGTCCTTCTAGTCCGTTTTCATCTTTATATCTTGCTCCATCTTTCTAGGGCAGCTTTGTACTTGGACATGGAATATATATATATATATATATATATATAACATTCTCTTTCTGTTTACCAGCCCTTCCATTACTCTACTCTTGCCCCACTCTAGCCACAACGACGTACCAGCAAAGGAAGCGGCAACACTGCACTAGGAGAACTCTTCCTCACCTGTACACGGACCCTCACGATGTTTGGGTAAAGGCCATCTCAGCACCTTCCAGTGCACCCGAGGTAAGTCCGGTTCACTAGCGCAAACCCCCAAGACTGGATGCTATGCATAGCATCCTGGTGACCACCAAGACTTCATAGCAAACACCACATCTGACCTGAAGAGTCCCGATGACCACACCAACTGTACATATATATATATATCTATGAGTCAATTTGTGTTATTTGAATTCAGCCCAATGCACATGACACTCCCTTGAACAGAGCAAGATGTTGGTGTCACAATGACACATGCAAATGTTTTTTGGATCTACATTTTCATTCTTTTCTAAATCTTTTTTCTTACTCTTGGTCTAGCTTCAAACTACTTTTTCCCTTCCACATCTTTGTTCAATCTTTTTATTTTCTTGCTTATTAACTTTTGGCAATGTTGAATTCTCAAGCAAACATTTGCATCTTGCAGCTAGCAATATCCATGTGGACTTTGTATGCAAGAGAGTACACAATTTCATAAGCAAGACTGTTTTACTTGAACTTATTCCAGGCATGTGTGGGATTTAATTTCTCTATTGAGCCACAAAATTGTTGTAAAAAGAGATTTATTATGTAATAAATATAAATTAATAAAAAAAAAAACAATATGGCTAGTTCAAAAGGTTCTCTTATGCTATAAAGACGGTGGCTAAGAAAGTGAAAAGTAAGTGCATTGGTGTAAAACAAGATTAGAACATTTAGGACTTTAGAACGTTTAAATAAGGATCATAGGGGCAATCCATCTAATTGTTCGTGATGATAAAAAAGACAGGTGGAAATAGTTACTGCCTTGGTAATAATTTATTTATGTAAAAGTTACATTTATGTTACAGTGTTTCATTGGTTGCTGTTGTAAAATTTGAGCATCAAGTAAAAGCCTTTTATGCATTACGTAACAATTTTGTAAAAAAAACAAATATGAGATTTGCATGTTTCATCTTTTTGTGTATATGTTGTCACAAACCACCTGATATATGTTGAAACCACCAAATATATGTTTGATACGATGATGATGATGATGTTCGATGCTAGAATATGCAAATATGATGTTGATGTCAATACTAAAATATATATTAGAATATTCCAAAAACATTTCATACATAATAATAAAGCTACCTAACAAGCACCACCCAAAGCGAGGAATATACTAGGATTAACGAATCCAGATCATACATGAGAATTACTGGTCCAAAAGGTTTCATGTTAAGAATATTCTTAAGTCAAGAGCATATATTATGACCATAGGATTAGAGAATTAACGGTTCTTTCATATTAATTAAGAGTATTTTAAGTGGGGAGCCCTGTATATATGAGGTTAAGGATTAGGTTTTCAACACTCTTCCTGGTTCCTGACTCATGTTGTTTTATATTGGTGTGGAAATGTTAACACATTAGTTATGTAATAAATGATGTAAGACTGAAAGTTTACCATGTTAATTTCTTTATGGTGTAAAATAAATTAAATCTAGTGTTTTATATCATGTGCTACGACTATGATGAAACTTATTGTGTATCGTATTAATTTGGTAATTTATTGGTTTTGAATGGTATCATGTCTTTGTTTTATAAGCATTTACTCAACCCTAATGTTTGTTAAGGACTGTGTGTGTGATATAAAAAAGGTTTTAATTGTATGTGTATGCACGTTGTAACTAAAGTGGGCATGATACGTGAAAATGGAATATAAATAAATTACTAATTAATACTTAAGTTTTAATTATTAATTAATCATTTAATTAATATGTAATTAAGCCTTAAATATTAATTAATTAATTAATTAATCCTTCAATAACCTTACTTAGTAAGGAATATTCCTAAAATATCTTAGAATATTCATATTATTCTAAAAATAGTTTACAATAATGAAGAAATACTATCAAACATAATTACAAATGAAATCATTTTCTTATCAACATGTTAATTTTTTATAAATACTTTCTTTTAACCATAAGAAATCTTCATTTTGTCTAAATCATCACTCTCCGGATTAATCAAATCATTTTGGTCAATATCTTGATGTTGTTGCCACCACTTAACACTCTCACGAATGCAATTGGGAGTTGCCATCCTTGTTAATACATAAGATGTAATAAGAAGGTCTGCATAAAGGCTCATCTAAAAACTGACGTTCCTTAAGAATAATATTATAAAGCGCCCGGTTGCTATCCTTCATTTTATAAAATTCAAATCACGAGAAAGAAAAGCTTCAGGAAATGTATGATACGGTGGATACTGCTCACAAAAATTTTCGAGATTCTTCTTTCTGAGGCACGTATCCAAGTAGTTCACTAGCTCATCCATGATATCGGTATCAGAATATGGATCGAAAGTGATTGGATGAATACAAGCAATGTTTTGGTTGAGCATAGCCTTCTGAGGAGAGTCGTCTACTACTAAGATATGTGCATTCTTCATTATCCTTAAGCGACTGATCTCCCCATGAGTCCCAATTATTCTTTCATTCTTGAAGAAGTATGGCTTGCTTTCCTTTCTTATATTGTGAAATTCGAGAGGTTTATAACACATTCGCTGGTCAAAAATCCAATCTTTACGAATCACCTCTTCTGCAACACTACAATGTTTCTTAAGCAAATTCAACAGCGGTGTTAAGTTATGAATCTGCATGCATGACCAAATCCCCACAAGCGCACCCATCTCCTTAAGCTTTTGAAAGAGACGATCCAACCCTGGACGAAAAATAATATCATATCGAAATTTACCATGACAAGGAATGAAATCTCCTTGTTTGATTTCTTTTTTCCTATCCTCGGGCCTTTGTCGATGAAGCAGAACACCATTGACATCCAACAACACAATATGGCCATGAGTAACATGAGATAGCGTTGCCTCTTGAATACTTTGCAAATCACTTGTTTGCTCCCTTTCACATTTATCCGTTGCCACTATCTCGTTGCCTATCCCTTCATCATTTAATTGTACATCATCCTTACAAGATTCAGATATTGCATGCGCTGAAGAAATTGATTTCGGAACTGAAGCCAATAAAAATGATGATGAAAAAACTGAAGTGGCCCCCATGGTAACGATGTTTTGAGCTGCATTATTATCCATTTCCTGCATGAACTCTGTCATTCTGACATGTGGCACAAGAAATTGTCGCCAAACCCCTCTCTTACCTCATGCCAATGCTGAAAATCCATGTTCTCAATTGTTTCATTACATCTGCAAAATGATAATTAGCTGACCTTAAAATTATCAAGGTATATTATTTACCTTGTTAATGTGTGACCCATGTTTGAACTAAAAGCTTCATTAATCCTTGAGAATTTATTTTCTGTACAAATATAAAGAAATATACAAAAATGCCTTATGTTACACTCATTTACAACTATTCGTCACTCTAAATTCATTAACAATTCTTCTTCGCTATTACCTTCTGAGTGAGGCGAAGAAGGTCTAAGCCGCTTGTGAGATGGTTCAAGATCTTCTGCATCTTCTATTGATGTTTCCATGGGTAATGGAGTGTGCGAATGTTCTGTACTCCTCGAGATAACTTCCGGTCTAATATCTGATTGAAGTTCGTTCTCAGACTCCGACATTGAACCAGATTCCTTCAGAGCTATCGCACTTATCTGGAGGGAACTTTCTCAAATACTCCTTTATGGATTCGTTGGGGTACTCAGTTGAGAACCTATCTATCCACTTGTTCAGGTCCTCAACCATGGTCTTATCCTTTTCAACGGCAAACACACATGTATGCCGAAGGTAACACTCCTTCAAGACGGACCCCCTAGTGCAGTAGTCAAAAACCCACGCATCACTGTGAGGACCCCTGATCAAGTTGACGATGCTCCGTGCCGCTTGACTTGTGATGTTTGGATAACGTACATTGCCGAATACGTCACTTCCTATCGGTGTATCGGATGGAGGTTCAGGGCCGTTGGAGTGCAAACAGATGCCTGGCCAGTCATTTGGAAGTTTGAAATTGTTTGGCGCATTCCTAACAACCAAGTGAACAACGAATCAATGCACTTGGGATCAGCATCATTCATATAAAATCCTGTCCAACGATGTTTATTCCTCTTGGCAAAGGAGAAGGCAAAGTATCGGTGACATGAGCAAGAATCAAGAAATAAATACCTGAAAACGTAGATATCAGTCAAGAGTGCAAGCATGAATTCAATAATAAATACCTTCTTTGTATATGCTTGCACGGCTAAGTTTCTCCACCAAATCCTCTAGTGTCCTCTGTCGAAGATTTTTTGACACCCGCCGATCCATCACGAACAATTGAAACGGTTTCCTACAAGCAGTGATGTACCCCATAAAGTCTCCGAATCAACAACAAACATCTGTAGGGCTTGTCGTGATTCGTAGCATCCTCCTTTATAAGGTTCAACTCGGTTCTCCGCTGCTGAAGGACTGCCATAAGAGAAGGCGTCATCCAATGTTCTCCTTTTTGGCGTTGGCGTGCAATAGATTCTTGCCCAGATCTTCCGATTGATTCACCCATTCGACAAGCATATCATCATTTGTCACATGCAAATATTTGCTGACCTCTTCGTATGTTGAAGCCGAATCCAACCCAGTTTGTGGCAGTGTATTCCCAACCACTCCTTGAAGTGCCTGACCGTCTTCAACTCCATTGCCTTGAGATGAAAAGGAGAGGTGGGCTGCTGTTGTTAATGAGTTTGCCATCAATCACCAAATCAGCCAAGACTTCCATCTCCTCCATCGTTGTTCCATTTAAAGGCTTCAACCATGTGAGCTTGAAATCGTTGTCTACATCCTTTATAGATTGAACAGACTTAGCCTTCGGCGTCTTACTGGGTTTCTTTGCAGACTTCTCTGAGGGCTCCCTTCACTTGTCTGCTTCTTCTTCAGTGTTCCTTTTGCAAAGGATTCCATAATCCCCAACCATTTGGCAAAGATCCTATCTCGGGACAAGAAATCAACATCATCAAAAGGATGTTTCCTTCCCGCCCACCTGGGCAAAATCAACTG
Organism: Selaginella tamariscina; assembly: GCA_003024785.1. Taxonomy (NCBI): domain Eukaryota; kingdom Viridiplantae; phylum Streptophyta; class Lycopodiopsida; order Selaginellales; family Selaginellaceae; genus Selaginella; species Selaginella tamariscina. Next base: position 837,551 of record PUQB01000007.1, read on the forward strand.
CTACAATTTCTTCAACTCTCTGAGGAAAAAGACAGATTAATATACCGGCGAGATAAATCCCGCCCAAACAATTTGCTTACCCGGTATTCCGCAGATTGTGTATTCCCTGCGGTAGCTCTTTGTGGTCGCTGAAGAGATTCCCACACGGCTCGCGTGTGTTTGAACTTCTCCCATATTTTGCTGTTGTAGTGGTTGGTGTCTGCAGCGTCCCATTCCGCCGATAACTTATGGTACTGCTCGATTGTGAGATTCGGCTTCGCTAAAAACGCCGATCTTTTGTCAGCTTCTCACGGGTATGCTCGGAAAGTTTTGTTGCCATCGTTCCTTTGTTGTGTTCGTCGAGAAGTCGTTGGGCTGCCGTTATTGTGTGCTGGCCACTAATGATGTAGTACTTGATGATTTTCTATTCTCCGTCTGAATCTTCATTTGTTCGGTGTTGTGATCCACTTTGTCAGCGCCTTTGTTTCTCTTTTAGTATGGCACAAAACAGCATTATGTGGAACGGTGTAAGAATTGTCGTCCTTCATCTTCTCCATGAGCTCAGCTACACGTTCCTGTTGAGTGGCCTGTAATTGAAGTTTGGGTTGACGCTGCAATACTTAACCCTACAGGAAATCTATCATCCAACATCATTTCCTTGTGGCTTATTGCAGCATGGATGCCACAGGTGCAGCTGACAAAAGACTAATGATTTTCTTTTACGATCCGAATCAACATGTGTGATCCCCGATTGATGCTGTTCTAGTGTTCTCGGCACACTCTTCCAGCTCCCGAAATTTCCTAAGCAAATTGAACGTGATCTGTAAAGAACCTGAGACCAGCCACCCTCTCAATCTCCTTATGATGTCGCTGTGTTCTTCTTCAATGTGAAGAGGGACGATTGCTCCACTTGCTGATTTTCTGTATTGTGAAGCAATATCTCCTGACAATACACCTACTCGATGAGTCTGAAGATCTTCGAAGTAGACATCCAGATGGATCCCCTCCATAGATGGGCTTTCGTTGAGTTGAAGAAGAACTCCAAGGTCAACATCATTAGTGAACACGTGAACGTCATTATCCACAAGTCGACAAAACCACCCGAAATTAATGTTGTAACTGGCGACCTCTGGATCCGAGAACGTGACATTGGATGGAACAAGGCATATGTGTCGAGCATCGTTCAATCTGGGTTCACAGCATGCTTTCGGTGCTTGACTAGCACACCCACTTTCCATTGTTTTGCTTGTCCATGCGATGTGACAGAGGTTATTTGACAGCAACCATGGTTGTTCCAATGCGCTTCCCTTTAGTTTAAAATATGGCCAAGTTGATTCCAGAATCCCCCTGCCCATCTCTTCTCCTGCTCTCGTCTTTAATGTCACCTCAATTCCACATCTGAATACAAAAATGATTAGTTCAAGTATCCGAGTATAACAGATTTTATTTTAATTCTTACCCAGAATTTGACGACGACTCCATACTAATGACTCGATCTCCTTGTTTGATCAAATCGTCCTTCTGCAAAATAATACACTATGAATACAAATCATATAAAAACGCACACACACTTGTATAAACCCGAATATACAAAAATAATACACAGAGAGAAGTAGACGAATTAACTGTCCAAAGCTCACATTTGTGCTAGTGCAAAAGAAAGATAACATTTCGTTTTAGAACCACCACAAATGTGAGCTCTGGACAGTTTTACATAGATTCCTAGCTTTTACTCGAAATATTATGATAAGATGATAAAAGTAAATAAAATGAGATATGCAACTTATATATACTAATACACATATATATTCACATGGAAGGTGCGGCGGGATTAATCTCGCCACCCCTTCAATGCCTCCTGAAAGAGTGGGCGGGATTAATCTCGCCACCTTTCTGGAGGCCTTGAACGGGAGTGCGGAATTAATCTTGCCACCCTTCTCGGTTTAGAGTGTGCGTGTGTGTGCGAGAGATAGATAAATTAAATAGAAGAGAGAGAGAGAAAGAGAGAAGGATATATATATATATATGTGTGTGTGTGTGTGTGTATACGAGTGTGCGTGTGTGTGCGAGAAATAGAGATATAAATTATATTATTAAGATACACACACATATAAATATATATGTGAATAAAATAAATTAATAAACTCAGAGGAGTGTGCATGTGAGAGAGAGAGAGATCTCACCTATGTGAGAGAGAGAGGAGATTTCCACGCCGCCGCGCCGCCTTACAAACCCTAGGAATATACTTAAACCTAAAAGGAATAGAATATATTAACCCTTAATCGAATATTCCTTCTAATAATATACTTAAACCCTAAAAAGAATAAACTATAGATTCGCCCTAAACGAATATTCTTTCATTATATTATCAGCTAAACGAATATTCTTTCATTATATTATCAGCGTGTGCGTGTGCGTGGTGTATTACATACACCCCAAGAATAAATATCATGCAGGGTTTAACACGTGTGTGTCCATGAGAGTGTTAAAGTTTCACGTGCAGCAATACATATGTACAACATAGTATTATACACATAGAAATACATAACCATATTAATACATATTTAATATAGAGAGACAAAGTACAAGGATCATGTATGGTGTGTATGTATGAAAGAAGAGTGACAATACATATTATGGATCATGCATGGTGTGTATGTTTTGAGAGAAGAGAGACAATACATATTTACATGGATCATGCATGATGTGTATGTATGAGAGAAGAGGAAAGAGTGTTAACAAATTAAATTCATACACATTACATATATTAGTACACACATATACATACACACGTGTATACACACAGACATATAATTACATATTACATGTGTAAATTCAATTGTGTTTACAAGGGTTTAGGGTTTAGGGTTAGGATGGATCATGCATGGTGTTATGTATGAGAGGAGTGAGTGTTATACACATATATACATATACATATTACATAATATTGTAACATCATTACATTATTATGGATCATGCATGTGTGTATGTATGAGAGAAGAGACAGCTACATATTATGGATCATGATCATGCATGGTGTGTATGTATGAGAAAAGGGATTATGCATGGTGACACTGTGTATGTATGAGAGAAGAGATATAGTGTTAACAAATGAAAATCGTACACATTGCATATATTAGTACACATATATACTTACACACGTGTATACACACAAACATACATATATATTACATGTGTAAATTCAATGTGTTACATACACACACTGAGTACATATAGATCATACATGCGTTGAACATGATGTTTTTCAAAAGAAGCAACATATAATTTCTCAAGTTTGGTTTAGGGCAATGTGCATGTGTGTGCATATGTGTCTCTGTAAGTGCTTATAATGCGTGTGCACGTGTATATATAATTTATGATTGTGTTTATATATATGTGCAAAACAAACATCGAATAATTAAGAAAATAATATTAATATACACACTATGAACATATTTTAAATTATACATAATAATATATGATTTTATCTAATATATAGCCATATATAGTTTTAATAATATAATTAATTTAATATTGATAATAAGGTTTAACACTAGAATATTTTTGAAATAATAACAAATTAATTGAGAAAATCCCATTAATATATACAAATGTAGAATAATTACTGAGATAATTAAGAATAAGATTAATTTAATTATGATAATCAGGTTTAATATTGGAATATTCTTTGAATATTAAGAAAATAATAAAGAATATCCCATTAATTGTAGGAAATATAAATTAATTACTCAAGTAATTAAGAAAATAATAATAATAAACAGACTATGAATATATTTTAAATGTACATAATAATATATCAATTTATTTATTGTATTAGTGTATATATATATATAATATAAACTTAATAATATATACTTTGAATATTAAGAATGTAGAATAATTACTAGAATTTCGTAATATTAAACAGCTTGAAGCACTTGAATAACATTAAATGCAATTTTAAAACACTCATTGGAATTGGAGAGTATATATGTCAGACTGTCGGTTATTTGTTTCAACTCATCTTAAATTTCTTTTTTGTTATTTCAAAAATTTTAATTTCTGACATAAGTATTGTCGGTTTGACATGTAAATTTGAAAATGCATTTAATTTCCCACTTAAATTCAGATCTGGTTCTTTCTCCGACAAGGGTTTCTTCATTTTTTTATTTTTCACTCTTCAGATTTTCTTTTTTCTTTTTAGTGATCAGCTCAAGAGTAACATTAAATTGGTTGCGCTATTGTTTATAGGAAAGCACGGCGCCTTTAGTGATGTTTACAAGTAAGTATTATAAACAAATTTAAATATATTTATAAAGATTCACTCTCTTACATTCTCTCTTAAATTTTAAAATTTAGGGATTTAGGAATGCATTAGGATTACAATATATGCTGTTAGGGATTTATCCCGTTTAAATATACTTCTAACTTAATATTCTCGGTTAGTCGGGGCGGCGGGATTAATCCGGCCATTTTTTCGCCTCTTTGAAGAGGTGGCGGGATTAATCCCGCCACTATCTCTTTAATAGCTATGACAGAATTACTCCAGGCAATGCTTCTCCGCCTCTTAAGAAGAGCGGCGGAATTAATCCCGCGGATAACTCTCTCAACTGATAAAGAGATACTTGAATTTATTGAAAAGAGTTATCTACGGGATTAATCTCGCCAACCATTTTAGGAGGCAAGAAGGTGGCGGGATTAATCTCGCCACCACTTTCCTGTTTTAAATATTTGTGGGCAGAATTAATCCGAATTTCTTTAAAATCATAATTTCAGAGAGAGTTGTGGGCGGAATTAATCCCGCCGACTCTCTCCGATGGGTAGAGTTGACGGCGGGATTAATCCTGCCGACACTCTCCGATGGGCTAGAGTTGTCGGCAGGATTAATCCCGCCGACTCACTCCAAAGGATAAGTAAGTAGTGTCGGCAGGATTAATCCCGCCGTTGACTCTACCCATCGGAGAGAGTCGGCGGGATTAATCCCGCCACCGATTCCCTCCCGCGAGGAAGAATCGGCGGGATTAATCCGCCCATCGTTCCTCGTCGGATGGAGTCGTGGGCGGAATTAATCCCGCCATCAGTTATATTAATAAAGCATGAGATATTATCTTATACATAATTATGTATTATTGCACATGCATATTATTAAGCAACCGTAATTATGATTTCTTAGAAATATTGCATAAACAGATATCATAAATAACACAATTATTTATGTGCAGGACAATATGTATAATATTGGAGATAAAATATGTCTTCTTCGGAACAACGAGATAGTTGACACTGGAACTGTGGAAGTTCGAGATGATAATGCATCATGTCACAATATTGCCCAAGGATCTTGTGTGTACGTATGGTGAACACCATTTTCAAGCATGTTGAGGTTCCGGGAATGGAATTTGAGGAGGGTTCTCCTGTATTGTGGAATTTGGATGAAGTCAAGGCTGACACAGAATATACAGAGTCAAAACAAACAGTAGCACGAGTTTTCCAGATGATGGCTTGCATGCTGTGATGGATGAGGTGATTCTCTTTCTTCATGAGATTGAGGTTGGGAGAGGCATCATCACAGCTATAAATCCAATGGAAGCAGTGTCAGAAGAGAAACTAGGGTCCGACTTCGGGGGTGTAGTTGTGACAGAGGTTTCACCTAATGGCACTTTGCATCCTGGATCCCTCGTGAGGTGGCGAACATCTGAATTAAGACGGGAAGATGGTTCAACATATTATGAGTTGGATTTCAATAATAACAACCCGGAAGAACAACTCATATTTGAAGAGGTTCCTTGCATTGGTCGTATTGTAAGAAAAAGGCGATTCATGAGTTGCAGATCTTCCCTTGCAAGTTTCAGCAAGAGGGTGAAGATAGATCCTACATCTTCCAAAAGTGTTACGAGCATTTCCACGATTGACTGCTACAAGAAGAAGTGTTGTCAGATGGCAGACCGGAATGAAATTACCCAATGTAGACATATCTTTCGTACGCTCACCCAAAAGCAAAGGCATGAGTTTGTATATGCAGCACTAACTGGGTGTATTGATGGAATGACCTCGAACACAGGTTATCAGAGTACATCCATGGTATTTAATAAGGTGGCCATCTGCTTCAAAGCTTGGTACATTATATACGGGATCCCAAAGACCACGTTCTACGTCGGAGGATGAGTGGCTAGATGGAGCGCGAACCTTAGTACATGGGAACACTCGCTTGGTCAAAACCCACTCTCACATTATGGCAGCCATAGAGATACTCAAGGCTTTTGTGGAAGCAAATGCAGACAGGATGCCTCACAAATGCCGAACCACAAATGCAGGGATCAGGGAAAATCTCAAGGTTTTGCCTTCAATCTATACTCAATTGAAGCTGTGTGAACATGTGAACAAGTGCCTCAGTTTGATGGGGCTGCAAGCAATCTGCACTGGTACCTTAACAACATATGGAATACTCATTTTAAGGATGTGGAGATTGCAAAAACACTCTAGCTTTTCCAAGTGTAACACTTGTACATCATTGAAGGCTGCAGAGGCTTGTGCAAAACCTTGGGGAGATCACTGCCATTCAAAAGAAGATGGAGGCCCACATGATTGCACAACAAAACTTGCCGGTCTCAGTACTATGCACACCGCATGCTTTCTGTGTCACGCCCATCAGAGTACCTGTGCTTGATCCATGACAAGATGGATCATTCAAGACCAGCATTCTAAAGCTCGTTGCAACACCAAAGTGCCTTGGAAATGTCATGAAACTTCCGATTTCATTAACAAGTGTGCTAACACATGGACATGGTTGTGAGTCATATGGACACTTTTCACTTCCACATTGGTTTAGCACTCCAATTTCACTATTGGGTCGTTGGCCATGTGTTTCAGAAACCTTGAAGCCCACTCACAGACACGTCCTATCAGTGATCTCAAAGTGAAGAAACAACACCTTCAACCTTTACATAATGCTCTCATGAACACGTTGCACTTGAGGCTACTTGGGAATATAAGAGGCATTGTCAGCAACCTGCACAAAAAACAGATGGCCCTGTTGAGAGTTCAGGTTCAGTGGAGGGATCTAGCTCAAATAGTGTACATGTATCCTCAACATCAAATAAGCTTCCTCGTCATTTGCTTTTACAGATGGATAATTGTGCAGGCGAGAACAAAAATAAGTAAATCATTTTACTTAAGGGTTTCTCAAGCTCATACTTACTTTTATTTTCTAGATATGTGTAGCATACTTGTCAATGCTTGTTGCCAAAGGTGTGTTTGAAACAATCACGCTCAGTTTTCTTATGGTTGGTCACACTCATGAAGATATTGATGCGTTCTTCAGCAAGGTCTCCAACTCTACAAAAAGGACAAGTGCACTTACCTTACTGCATATGATGAATCTTTTTGAAAACTGCATCTTCAAAAAAAGTTGTGCTTTGCTTGTGACTGAGGTGCCAGACTTCAAAAAATTTCTCAATGAGTATATAAAAGAGGGAGTGATTCTTTAGTTGGTCACCTTGTGCTGCTACAATTCTGTTTCTCCATACGAGATGGTATACCTATTATGCAGTATAAGTTACGGCCATCAGAGCAGGAGTGGTTACCGAAAGAGGGGTTAATGCTCTTCAAAAGTGGAGAGAATGGAAAGCCACTTCTCCCAGAAGGACAACCAGACCCTATTCCATTGAGTGCCCAGCTCAAGGAACAAGAGGTTATTATTGATGGCATCAAAAAATATGTGGCATGGGTTCAAAAATCGATGCCGAAGAATTTTGATAAGGCAACTAGTTACTCAGAACTATATAAGCATGTGGTTGACTATTGGGAGACTGTTGTTCGAGAGTTGGAAGGGCCTACTGTCACAAGTACAGAATTGCAACACCCTTTTTGGCCTAAATCAAGGTGGCGAGAGGAGATTGAAATGACATCACTGAGCATAGACGACATAGAAGCCAGTAATGATGTGGAAGTGCAAACCCCACACTTTGTTGGACAAAGGAACCAAAAACCTAAAGCATACTTTGATTGCTGCCAGGATCTTCAAAAACTAATGATGGTTCTCATTACTCCAGATGCGTCATATAATCAGCCTATTTGGATGGGTCAAATTATCGACACACCTGAAGTAATCACAAAAAATAGTATTGTTAAGGTTGCATGGTTCAAACCACAAAAAAGGCGACACGAGAAGGAGAGCGAAAGATATAATGGATGCCTAGAGAAAACATGGTCTCCCAATCAAAAAGACCCAGCATGTTTTATAAATGTTAAATCCATTCGATATGGGTGGATGTCAAGAAGCGTTGATAAAGTCACGATTAACAAAACTGCAAGGGAATGTATGTTTTCTAAGCTTAAAGCAATTACAAAATTATAAAATATCATATATTTAATATTCATAATTATTATAAACTCTTTATAATAGTACCAAATTGTTTACTTAACTATATAAATTTAAAAAAACGATATGGAAGATTGACTATATTATTAAGGATTTTGTATATATATATATTATTACTACTACAAATTTTTAATTAATAATGTTTATTTAAATATTAATATTTTAATAACAACATCAATATTTATATAATGTACCTCTTATGCTCTTCCTTAATTGTTATATTAGGCAATATATTATATAATTTAATACTTTCTACTTTTATAATGTTATTAATTTTTTTCAATGAATGCTATAATTTATTAAAGGGTCGAATACAAAATAGAATATTTTAAAGAATATTCTGTTTTCAAACATATATTCTAAAGAATATTCCTTTAATATTAGAAAATGCTAATTAAATAGCTAAAATTGCTAATTATTAAAAATGGGACTATAGTCATGCCCATTTTAGTTACAACTTGCATATGTTTTGTGTAAGAAACCTAATTAATAAAAAATATGGAATGAAGTATTCTGAATTGTATAAGTTAAACATCTTATTATAACGTGTGATTAGTCCTTCCTATATTCCAAATTACATATTTTTTACAATTGTTCTTTTTTTTTTTTTTTTTAACACATGTAACATGTTCAATTTCCATTTGTAATCGATAAGAGGATGTGTATATCATAATAATACTCTTCATATCCTAATATTATTAAATATTACTGCATTTTACCATGCCATTGGGAAACATCTTTAATGTTCTCATGATATACTCACCCTGTATATTATTTTATAACATGCTTTTCAATATAAATTGATATTACCACTAAGTAATTATTAACTTTGAACATGTCTCAAACTTCACTTTTCAATTATACATATGCAAGTTGTAATTAAAATGCGAATGGCTATAGTCCCATTTCCTAATAATTAACAATTTTAGCTATTTAATTAGCATTTTCTAATATTAAAGGAATATTCTTTAAAATATGTTTGAAAATAGAATATTCTTTAGAATATTCTATTTTGTATTCTACCCTTTAATAAATTATAGCATTCATTGAAAAAAATTAATAACATTATAAAAGTAAAAGGTATTAAATTATATAATATATTGTCTAATATAACAATTAAGGAAGAGCATAAGAGGTACATTATATAAATATTGATGTTGTTATTAAAATATTAATATTTAAATATAACATTATTAATTAAAAATTTGTAGTAGTAATAATATATATATATATACAAATCCTTTAATAATATAGTCAATCTTCCATATCGTTTTTTAAATTTATATAGTTAAGTAAACAATTTGGTACTATTATTAAAGAGTTTATAATAATTATGAATATTAAATATATGATATTTTATAATTTTGTAATTGCTTTAAGCTTTAGAAAACATACATTCCCTTGCAATTTTGTTAATCGTGACTTTATCAACGCTTCTTGACATCCACCCATATCGAATGGATTTAACATTTATAAAACATGCTGGGTCTTTTTGATTGGGAGACCATGTTTTCTCTAGGCATCCATTATATCTTTCGCTCTCCTTCTCGTGTCGCCTTTTTTGTGGTTTGAACCATGCAACCTTAACAATACTATTTTTTGTGATTACTTCAAGTGTGTCGATAATTTGACCCATCCAAATAGGCTGATTATATGATGCATCTGGAGTAATGAGAACCATCATTAGTTTTTGAAGATCCTGGCAGCAATCAAAGTATGCTTTAGGTTTTTGGTTCCTTTGTCCAACAAAGTGTGGGGTTTGCACTTCCACATCATTACTGGCTTCTATGTCGTCTATGCTCAGTGATGTCATTTCAATCTCCTCTCGCCACCTTGATTTAGGCCAAAAGGGTGTTGCAATTCTGTACTTGTGACAGTAGGCCCTTCCAACTCTCGAACAACAGTCTCCCAATAGTCACCACATGCTTATATAGTTCTGAGTAACTAGTTGCCTTATCAAAATTCTTCGGCATCGATTTTTGAACCCATGCCACATATTTTTTGATGCCATCAATAATAACCTCTTGTTCCTTGAGCTGGGCACTCAATGGAATAGGGTCTGGTTGTCCTTCTGGGAGAAGTGGCTTTCCATTCTCTCCACTTTTGAAGAGCATTAACCCTCTTTCGGTAACCACTCCTGCTCTGATGGCCGTAACTTATACTGCATAATAGGTATACCATCTCGTATGGAGAAACAGAATTGTAGCAGCACAAGGTGACCAACTAAAGAATCACTCTCCTCTTTTATATACTCATTGAGAAATTTTTTGAAGTCTGGCACCTCAGTCACAAGCAAAGCACAACTTTTTTTGAAGATGCAGTTTTCAAAAAGATTCATCATATGCAGTAAGGTAAGTGCACTTGTCCTTTTTGTAGAGTTGGAGACCTTGCTGAAGAACGCATCAATATCTTCATGAGTGTGACCAACCATAAGAAAACTGAGCGTGATTGTTTCAAACACACCTTTGGCAACAAGCATTGACAAGTATGCTAACACATATCTAGAAAATAAAAGTAAGTATGAGCTTGAGAAACCCTTAAGTAAAATGATTTACTTATTTGTTCTCGCCTGCACAATTATCCATCTGTAAAAGCAAATGACGAGGAAGCTTATTTGATGTTGAGGATACATGTACACTATTTGAGCTAGATCCCTCCACTGAACCTGAACTCTCAACAGGGCCATCTGTTTTTTGTGCAGGTTGCTGACAATGCCTCTTATATTCCCAAGTAGCCTCAAGTGCAAACGTGTTCATGAGAGCATTATGTAAAGGTTGAAGGTGTTGTTTCTTCACTTTGAGATCACTGATAGGACGTGTCTGTAAGTGGGCTTCAAGGTTTCTGAAAACATGGCCAACGACCCAATAGTGAAATTGGAGTTGCTAAACCAATGTGGAAGTGAAAAGTGTCCATATGACTCACAACCATGTCCATGTGTTAGCACACTTGTTAATGAAATCGGAAGTTTCATGACATTTCCAAGGCACTTTGGTGTTGCAAAGAGCTTTAGAATGCTGGTCTTTGAATGATCCATCTTGTCATGGATCAAGCACAGGTACTCTGATGGGCGTGACACAGAAAGCATGCGGTGTGCATAGTACTGAGACCGGCAAGTTTGTTGTGCAATCATGTGGGCCTCCATCTTCTTTTGAATGGCAGTGATCTCCACCAAGGTTTTGCACAAGCCTCTGCAGCCTTCAATGATGTACAAGTGTCACACTTGGAAAAGCTAGAGTGTTTTGCAATCTCCACATCCTTAAAATGAGTATTCCATATGTTGTTGAAGGTACCAGTGCAGATTGCTTGCAGCCCCATCAAACTGAGGCACTTGTTCACATGTTCACACAGCTTCAATTGAGTATAGATTGAAGGCAAAACCTTGAGATTTTCCCTGATCCCTGCATTTGTGGTTCGGCATTTGTGAGGCATCCTGTCTGCATTTGCTTCCACAAAAGCCTTGAGTATCTCTATGGCTGCCATAATGTGAGAGTGGGTTTTGACCAAGCGAGTGTTCCCATGTACTAAGGTTCGCGCTCCATCTAGCCACTCATCCCTCCGACGGTAGAACGTGGTCTTTGGGATCCCGTATATAATGTACCAAGCTTTGAAGCAGATGGCCACCTTATTAAATACCATGGATGTACTCTGATAACCTGTGTCCGAGGTCATTCCATCAATACACCCAGTTAGTGCTGCATATACAAACTCATGCCTTTGCTTTTGGGTGAGCGTACGAAAGATATGTCTACATTGGGTAATTTCATTCCGGTCTGCCATCTGACAACACTTCTTCTTGTAGCAGTCAATCGTGGAAATGCTCGTAACACTTTCGGAAGATGTAGGATCTATCTTCACCCTCTTGCTGAAACTTGCAAGGGAAGATCTGCAACTCATGAATCGCCTTTTTCTTACAATACGACCAATGCAAGGAACCTCTTCAAATATGAGTTGTTCTTCCGGGTTGTTATTATTGAAATCCAACTCAGAATATGTTGAACCATCTTCCCGTCTTAATTCAGATGTTCGCCACCTCACGAGGGATCCAGGATGCAAAGTGCCATTAGGTGAAACCTCTGTCACAACTACACCCCCGAAGTCGGACCCTAGTTTCTCTTCTGACACTGCTTCCATTGGATTTATAGCTGTGATGATGCCTCCCAACCTCAATCTCATGAAGAAAGAGAATCACCTCATCCATCACAGCAGGCAAGCCATCATCTGGAAAACTCGTGCTACTGTTTGTTTGTGACTCTGTATATTCTGTGTCAGCCTTGACTTCATCCAAATTCCACAATACAGGAGAACCCTCCTCAAATTCCATTCCCGGAACCTCAACATGCTTGAAAATGGTGTTCACCCATACGTACACACAAGATCCTTGGGCAATATTGTGACATGATGCATTATCATCTCGAACTTCCACAGTTCCAGTGTCAACTATCTCGTTGTTCGAAGAAGACATATTTTATCTCCAATATTATACATATTGTCCTGCACATAAATAATTGTGGTTATTTATGATATCTGTTTATGCAATATTTCTAAGAAATCATAATTACGGTTGCTTAATAATATGCATGTGCAATAATACAAATTATGTATAAAGATAATATCTCATGCTTTATTAATATAACTGATGGGCGGGATTAATTCCGCCCACGACTCCATCCGACGAGGAACGATGGGCGGGATTAATCCCGCCGATTCTTCCTCGCGGAGGGAAATCGGTGGCGGGATTAATCCGCGCGACTCTCTCCGATGGGTAGAGTCAACGGCGGGATTAATCCTGCCGACACTACTTACTTATCCTGGAGTGAGTCGGCGGGATTAATCCTGCCGACAACTCTAGCCCATCGGAGAGTGTCGGCAGGATTAATCCCGCCGTCAACTCTACCCATCGGAGAGAGTCGGCGGGATTAATTCCGCCCACAACTCTCTCTGAAATTATGATTTTAAAGAAATTCGGGATTAATTCTGCCCACAAATATTTAAAACAGGAAAGTGGTGGCGAGATTAATCCCGCCACCCCTTCTTTGCCTCCTAAAATGGTTGGCGAGATTAATCCCGTAGATAACTCTTTTTCAATAAATTCAAGTATCTCTTTATCAGTTGAGAGAGTTATCCGCGGGATTAATTCCGCCGCTCTTCTTAAGAGGCGGAGAAGCATTGCCTGGAGTAATTCTGTCATAGCTATTAAAAGATAGTGGCGGGATTAATCCGCCACCTCTTCAAAGAGGCGAAAAAAATGGCCGGATTAATCCCGCCGCCCCGACTAACCGAGAATTTAAGTTAGAAGTATATTTAAACGGGATAAATCCCTAACAGCATATATTGTAATCCTAATGCATTCCTAAATCCCTAAATTTTAAAATTTAAGAGAGAATGTAAGAGAGTGAATCTTTATAAATATATTTAAATTTGTTTATAATACTTACTTGTAAACATCACTAAGGCGCCGTGCTTTCCTATAAACAATAGCGCAACCAATTTAATGTTACTCTTGAGCTGATCACTAAAAAGAAAAAAGAAAATCTGAAGAGTGAAAAATAAAAAAATGAAGAAACCCTTGTCGGAGAAAGAACCAGATCTGAATTTAAGTGGGAAATTAAATGCATTTTCAAATTTACATGTCAAACCGACAATACTTATGTCAGAAATTTAAAATTTTTGAAATAACAAAAAAGAAAATTTAAGATGAGTTGAAACAAATAACCGACAGTCTGACATATATACTCTCCAATTCCAATGAGTGTTTTAAAATTGCATTTAATGTTATTCAAGTGCTTCAAGCTGTTTAATATTACGAAATTCTAGTAATTATTCTACATTCTTAATATTCAAAGTATATATTATTAAGTTTATATTATATATATATATACACTAATACAATAAATATTGATATATTATTATGTATCATTTAAAATATATTCATAGTCTGTTTATTATTATTATTTTCTTAATTACTTGAGTAATTAATTTATATTTCCTACAATTAATGGGATATTCTTTATTATTTTCTTAATATTCAAAGAATATTCCAATATTAAACCTGATTATCATAATTAAATTAATCTTATTCTTAATTATCTCAGTAATTATTCTACATTTGTATATTAATGGGATTTTCTCAATTAATTTGTTATTATTTCAAAAATATTCTAGTGTTAAACCTTATTATCAATATTAAATTAATATATATTATTAAAACTATATATGGCTATATATTAGATAAAATCATATATTATTATGTATAATTTAAAATATGTTCATAGTGTGTATATTAATATTATTTTCTTAATTATTCGATGTTTGTTTTTGCACATATATATAAACACAATCATAAATTTATATATACACGTGCACACGCATTATAAGCACTTACAGAGACACATATGCACACACATGCACATTGCCCTAAACCAAACTTGAGAAATTATATGTTGCTTCTTTATTGAAAAACATCATGTTCAACGCATGTATGATCTATATGTACTCAGTGTGTGTATGTAACACATTGAATTTCACATGTAATATATATGTATGTTTGTGTGTATACACGTGTGTAAGTATATATGTGTACTAATATATGCAATGTGTACGATTTTCATTTGTTAACACTATATCTCTTCTCTCATACATACACAGTGTCACATGCATAATCCCTTTTCTCATACATACACACCATGCATGATCATGATCCATAATATGTAGCTTGTCTCTTCTCTCATACATACACACCATGCATGATCCATAATATGTAATGATGTTACAATATTATGTAATATGTATAATGTATATATGTGTATCACTCACTCCTCTCATACATAAACACCATGCATGATCCATCCTAACCCTAAACCCTAAACCCTATGTAACACATTGAATTTACACATGTAATATGTATATATGTCTGTGTGTATACACGTGTGTATGTATATGTGTGTACTAATATATGTAATGTGTATGAATTTAATTTGTTAACACTCTTTCTCTTCTCTCATACATACACATCATGCATGATCCATGTAAATATGTATTGTCTCTCTTCTCTCAAACATACACACCATGCATGATCCATAATATGTATTGTCACTCTTTTCATACATACACACCATACATGATCCTGTACTTTGTCTCTCTAATATTAATATGTATTAATATGTATGTATTTCTATGTGTATAATACTATGTGTTACATATGTATTGCTGCACGTGAAACTTTAACACTCTCATGGACACACACGTGTTAAACCCCTGCATGATATTTATTCTTGGGGTGTATGTAATACACCACGCACACGCACACGCTGATAATATAATGAAAGAATATTCGTTTAGGGCGAATCTATAGTTTATTCTTTTTAGGGTTTAAGTATATTATTAGAAGGAATATTCGATTAGGGTTAATATATATTCTATTCCTTTTAGGGTTTAAGTATATTCCTAGGGTTTGTAAGGCGGCGCGGCGGCGTGGAAATCTCCTTCTCTCTCTCACATAGGTGAGATCTCTCTCTCTCTCACATGCACACTCCTCTGAGTTTATTTATTTATTTTTATTCACATATATATTTATATGTGTGTGTATCTTAATAATATAATTTATATCTCTATCTCTCGCACACACACGCACACTCGTATACACACACACACACACACACACACACACATATATATATATATATTTCTCTTTTCTCTCTCTTCTTCTATTTATTTATCTATCTCTCGCACACACACGCACACTCCTGTATATATATATGTGTGTGCGTGTGTTTGTTTATCTGTATGATTTTATTTGTTTCACACGCATACACATGATATACATATACACACACATATATATATATGTACATATATACATACATATATTATGTGTACCAGTATTTGTATAATTTTATTTATTTATCTATTTCTCGCACACACACGCACACTCCTATATATATATACACACACACCACACACACATATATATACCTATGTACATATATATAATACATATATGTGTACTAGTATCTGTATAATTTTATTTATTTATCTATCTCTTGCACACACACACACACTCATGTATATATACATATACATATATATGTGTGTGTGTGTGTGTATCTATATAATTTAATTTATTTAGCACACATACGATATACATATACATATATATATGTGTGTGTGTATCAGTATAATTTTATCTGATTTGTCTATCTCTGGCACACACACACACTCTCCACACACACATATACATATATATAAATACATATGTGTGTAATCCCGCCGCTATATGGTGAGACGTGTATAGCGGCGGGATTAATCTCGCTGCTATATGGTTAGCCCCTCGCGGCGGGATTAATCCCGCCGCTATATGGTTAGACCCTCGGCAGCGGGATAAATCCCGTCGCCCTTCAGGCAGGCTATTCGGTTAGCCTCATGAGCGGCGGATTAATCCCACCGCCCATGAGGCTAACTGAATAGCTGCGGGATTAATCCCGCCAGACGCCAGTGTCCTGTGCGGAATCCGATGGGATTTATCCTGCCGCCATTGGCTTGTTTGAAGGGCCCAGGCGGCGGGATTAATCCTGCCGGATTCCGCACAGGGCATTGGCGTCCGAAGGGATTAATCCCGCCGCATACGCATGCCTTGTACGGAATTGGGCGGATTTATCTCGCCGCCAAAGGCCTGCCTGAAGGGCCTAGGCAGCAGGATTAATCCCGCTCGATTCTGCGCAGGGCATTGGCGTCCGGCGGGATTAATCCTGCCGCCTAGGGCCCGAGTGAAGGGCTTGGGCGGCGAGATTAATCCCGCTGCCCTGCGCGGAATTAGGCGGGATTAATCCCCCCAAAGGCCTACCTGAAGGGCCTAGCGGCGGATTAATCCCGCCGATTCCACGCAGGGAATTGGCGTCTGGCGGATTAATCCCGCCGCCTAGGGCCCAAGTGAAGGCCTGGGCAGTGGGATTAATCCCGCCGAGCCTTCAATGCTTATTGGAGGATGAATCCCGCCACCTTCCTTTTATCTTCATTGGTGAGTCGGACCAATCCCAAACGTTTCTTCTAAGACGTAGAAGGTTTACAACATACCAATAGAGAGAACCGAGAAGGGTGGCGAGATTCATTTCACCATCCCTTACATGTGGGCGAGATTAATCCCGCCCCTTTCTGGAGTCACTGAAGGGGTGTGCCAAATAAATACTGCCAAGTTTTCTTATGGTGGCAAGATTAATTCGCACTCCCGTTCAAGGCCTCCAGAAAGGTGGCGAGATTAATCCCGCCCACTCTTTCAGGAGGCATTGAAGGGGTGGCGAGATTAATCCCGCCGCACCTTCCATGTGAATATATATGTGTATTAGTATATATAAGTTGCATATCTCATTTTATTTACTTTTATCATCTTATCATAATATTTCGAGTAAAAGCTAGGAATCTATGTAAAACTGTCCAGAGTCACATTTGTGGTGGTTCTAAAACGAAATGTTATCTTTCTTTGCACTAGCACAAAGGAGCTTTGGACAGTTAATTCGTCCACTTCTCTCTGTGTATTATTTTTGTATATTCGGGTTTATACAAGTGTGTGTGCGTTTTTATATGATTTGTATTCATAGTGTATTATTTTGCAGAAGGACGATTTAATTAAACAAGGAGATCGAGTCATTAGTATGGAGTCGTCGTCAAATTCTGGGTAAGAATTAAAATAAAATCTGTTATACTCGGATATGTGCTTGAACTAATCATTTTTTATTCAGATGTGGAATTGAGGTGACATTAAAGACGAGAGCAGGAGAAGAGATGGGCAGGGGGATTCTGGAATCAACTTGGCCATATTTCAAACTAAACGGGAAGCGCATTGGAACAACCATGGTTGCTGTCAAACTAACCTCTGTCACATCGCATGGAAAGCAAAACAATGGAAAGTGGGTGTGCTAGTCAAGCATCCGAAAGCATGCTGTGAACCCAGATTGAACGATGCTCGACACATATGCCTTGTTCCATCCAATGTCACGTTCTCGGATCCAGAGGTCGCCAGTTACAACATTAATTTCGGTGGTTTGTCGACTTGTGGATAATGACGTTCACGTGTTCACTAATGATGTTGATCGTGGAGTTCTTCTTCAACTCAACAAAGCCCATCTATGGAGGGATCCAACTGGATGTCTACTTCGAAGATCTTCAGACTCATCGAGTAGGTGTATTCTCAGGAGATTGCTTCACAATACAGAAAATCCACAAGTGGAGCAATCGTCCCTCTTCACATTGAAGAAAAACACACGACATCATAAAGGAGATTGAGAGGGTGGCTTGGTCTCAGGTTCTTTACAGATCATGTTCAATTTACTTAGAAAATTTTGGGAGCTGAAGACTGTGCCGAGAACATTAGAACAGCATCAATCGGGGATCACACATGTTGATTCAAATTGTAAAAGAAAATCCTGATCGTTTTGTAAGCTGCACCTGGCATCCCATGTTGCAATAAGCCACAAGAAATGATGTTGGATGATAGGATTTACAGTGTAGGGTTAGTATTGCAGCGTCAGCCCAAACTTCAATTACAGGCCACTCAACCAGGAATGTGTAGCTGAGCTCATGGAGAAGATGAAGGACGACAATTTTTACACCGTTCCACATAATGCTGTTTTTGTGCGCATACTACGAGAGAAACAAAGGCGTTGACAAAGTGTGGATCACAACACCGGAACAATGAGGAAGGTTCAGACGGAGAATAAAAATCAATCAAGTATACATCATTAGTGGCAGCACACAATAAAGCAGCCCAACAACTTCTCGACGAACACAACAAAGGAACGATGGCAACAAAACTTTCCGAGCATACCCGTGAGAAGCTGACGAAAAGATCGGCATTTTTAGCGAAGCCGAATCTCACAATCGAGCAGTACCATAAGTTCGGCAGGATAGGACGCGCAGAACCAACACTACAACAGCAAAATATGGGAGAAGTTCAAACACACGCGAGCTGTGTGGGAATCTCTTCAGCGACACAAAGAGCTACCGCAGGAATACACAATCTGGCGAACTACCGGGTAAGCAAATTGTTTGGGAGGATTTATCTCGTATATTAATTGTCTTTTTTTTTCAGAGAGTTGAAGAAATGTAGCAGTTGATTTTGCCCAGGTGGGCGGGAAGGAAACATCCTTTTGATGATGTTGATTTCTTGTCCCGAGGATAGGATCTTTGCCAAATGGTTGGGGATTATGGAATCCTTTGCAAAAGGACACTGAAGAAGAAGCAGACAAGTGAAGAGGAGCCCTCAGAGAAGTCTGCAAAGAAACCAGTAAGAACGCGAAGTCTAAGTCTGTTCAAATCTATAAAGGATGTAGACAACGATTTCAAGCTCACATGGTTGAAGCTTTAAATGGAACAACGATGGAGGAGATGGAAGTTTGGCTGATTTGGTGATGATGGGAAATTACAATAACAGCAGCGCCCTCTCCTTTTCATCTCAAGGCAATGGAGTTGAAGACAGTCAGGCACTTCAAGAGTGGTTGGGATACACTGCCACAAATGGGTTGGACTCGGCTTCAACATACGAAGAGGTCAAGAAATATTTGCATGTGACAAACGATGATATGCTTGTCGAATGGGAATCAATCGGAAGATCTGGGCAAGAATCTATTGCACGCCAACGCCAAGAAAGGAAACATTGGATGACGCCTTCTCTTATGGCAGTCCTTCAGCAGCGGAGAACCGAGTTGAACCTTAAAAGGAGGATGCTACGAATCACGACAAGCCCTACAGATGTTTGTTGTTGGATTCGGAGACTTTATGGGGTACCATCACTGCTTGTAGGAAACCGTTTCAATTGTTCGTGATGGATCGGCGGTGTCAAAAAATTCCTTCGACAGCAGGAACTAAGGATTGGTGGAGAACTTAACCGTGCAAGCATGTACAAAAGAAGGTATTTATTATTGAATTCATACTTGCACTCTTGACTGATATCTACGTTTTCAGGTATTTATTTCTTGATTCTTGCTCATGTCACCGATACCTTTGCCTTCTCCTTTGCCAAGAGGAATAAACATCGTTGGACAGGATTTTATATGAATGATGCTGATCCGAAGTGCATTGATTCGGTTGTTCACTTGGTTGTTAGGAATGCGCCAAACATTTCAAACTTCCAAATGACTGGCCAGGCATCTGTTTGCACTCCAACGGCCCTGAACCTCCATCCGATACACCGATAGTGAGAGTGACGTATTCGGCAATGTACGTTATCCAAACATACAAGTCAAGCGGCACGGAGCATCGTCAACTTGATCAGGGGTCCTCACAGTGATGCGTGGGTTTTTGACTACTGCACTAGGGGGTCCGTCTTGAAGGAGTGTTACCTTCGGATACATGTGTGTTTGCCGTTGAAAAGGATAAGACCATGGTTGAGGACCTGAACAAGTGGATAGATAGGTTCTCAACTGACTACCCCAAAACCCATAAGGAGTATTTGAGAAAGTTCCCTCCGATAAGTGCGATAGCTCTGAAGACGAATCTGGTTCAATCGGAGTCTGAGGACGAACTTCAATCAGATATTAGACCGGAAGTTATCTCGAGGAGTACAGAACATTCACACTCCATTACCCATGGAAACATCAATAGAAGATGAGAAGATCTTGAACCATCTCACAAGCGGCTTAGACCTTCTTCGCCTCACTCAGAAGGTAATAGCGAAGAAGAATTGTTAATGAGTTCTTAGAGTGACGAATAGTTGTAAATGAGTGTAACATAAGGCATTTTTGTATATTTCGTTTATATTTGTACAGAAAATAAATTCTCAAGGATTAATGAAGCTTTTAGTTCAAACATGGGTCACACATTAACAAGGTAAATAATATACCTTGATAATTTTAAGGTCAGCTAATTATCATTTTGCAGATGTAATGAAACATTGAGAACATGGATTTTCAGCATTGCATGAGGTAAGAGAGGGGTTTGGCGACAATTTCTTGTGCCACATGTCAGAATGACAGAGTTCATGCAGGAAATGGATAATAATGCAGCTCAAAACATCGTTACCATGGGGGCCACTTCAGTTTTTTCATCATCATTTTTATTGGCTTCAGTTCCGAAATCAATTTCTTCAGCGCATGCAATATCTGAATCTTGTAAGGATGATGTACAATTAAATGATGAAGGGATAGGCAACGAGATAGTGCAACGGATAAATGTGAAAGGGAGCAAACAAGTGATTTGCAAAGTATTCAAGAGGCAACGCTATCTCATGTTACTCATGGCCATATTGTGTTGTTGGATGTCAATGGTGTTCTGCTTCATCGACAAAGGCCCGAGGATAGGAAAAAAGAAATCAAACAAGGAGATTTCATTCCTTGTCATGGTAAATTTCGATATGATATTATTTTTCGTCCAGGGTTGGATCGTCTCTTTCAAAAGCTTAAGGAGATGGGTGCGCTTGTGGGGATTTGGTCATGCATGCAGATTCATAACTTAACACCGCTGTTGAATTTGCTTAAGAAACATTGTAGTGTTGCAGAAGAGGTGATTCGTAAAGATTGGATTTTTGACCAGCGAATATGTTATAAACCTCTCGAATTTCACAATATAAGAAAGGAAAGCAAGCCATACTTCTTCAAGAATGAAAGAATAATTGGGACTCATGGGGAGATCAGTCGCTTAAGGATAATGAAGAATGCACATATCTTAGTGGTAGACGACTCTCCTCAGAAGGCTATGCTCAACCAAAACATTGCTTGTATTCATCCAATCACTTTCGATCCATATTCTGATACCGATATATGGATGAGCTAGTGAACTACTTGGATACGTGCCTCAGAAAGAAGAATCTCGAAAATTTTTGTGAGCGTATCAAACATTTCCTGAAGCTTTTCTTTCTCGTGATTTTGAATTTTATAAAATGAAGGATAGCAACCGGGCGCTTTATAATATTATTCTTAAGGAACGTCATTCTTTAGATGAGCCTTTATGCAGACCTGGTCTTATTACATCTTATGTATTAACAAGGATGGCAACTCCCAATTGCATTCGTGAGAGTGTTAAGGTGGTGGCAACAACATCAAATATTGACCAAAATGATTTGATTAATCGGAGAGTGATGATTTAAACAAATGAAGAAAATTTTTTGTATGGTAGGAAGAAAGTATTTATAAAAATTAACATGTTGATAAGAAAATGATTTCATTTGTAATTATGTTTGATAGTATTTCTTCATTATTGTAAACTATTTTTAGAATAATATGAATATTCTAAGATATTTTAGGAATATTCCTTACTAAGTAAGGTTATTGAAGGATTAATTAATTAATTAATTAATATTTAAGGCTTAATTACATATTAATTAAATGATTAATTAATAATTAAAACTTAAGTATTAATTAGTAATTTATTTTATATTCCCATTTTCACGTATCATGCCCACTTTAGTTACAACGTGCATACATTCATAAGAAATTATATTTAAGATGTTTAAAGAACAAGAATATATTACCTCAAGAGCAAAAACACCAATAAATGTTCATTAAATTATTATTGAGCATGGATTTTTCTTTGATAATCCTATTAAAAAGTATAAGTCCTTCTCTGTAAAAAGTCTGTCATGCATCTTTGGTTATAATTCTTTTATATTATTATTATTTAAAAAGAAATATGATAATACACAAGAATATTCTACATTTCCAATAAAAAAGTTTAAAATGCATAATTCTTAAGAATATTTTTATTAGATAATGAAATTTGAAGACTCAAATGTGACTTGGTTGGGTGGCTTGTCAATGTAGATCCCTATGGTAAGGATTAGGAGGTGAAGAATTAGGAGGACAATACGGTGGATGACTGTATGAAGGATTAGGAGGACAATATGGTGGATGACTGTATGAAGGATTAGGAGGACAGTACGGTGGATGACTGTATGAAGGATTAGGAGGACAGTACGGTGGATGACTGTATGAAGGATTAGGAGGACAGTACGGTGGATGATTGTATGAAGGATTACGAGGACGATAGTATGAAGTTGGAGCATATGGTGGATGATAGTCTAGAGTTGGAGCATGGGGATTGTACACATAACCTAGGTGAATAAATGGAGCATTGTCGGGAGCAACATTCGGTGGAGGATAGTATGGAGCTGGATCGTAATGGCTACCTGGAGAATTGCTAGGAGCAACGTTAGTCGAAGCATCTATAGAGAAAAAGAAGATAGCCATTAACTTAAGACTATATGTCCTAGATGCTTATATATGTATATGTATATCACGCATGCATTCTACACATCTATATCTATTCTGATCAACACAGCAAGAGAAGACAAGCAAAATACCCCAATCATAGTATACATGTAGATATTAAACTATGTGGTTGGAGTTACTACACAATAGTTATAGCTCATAATATATATTATACTCCACAATATACTTAAAGTTTATATAGGTTGTTGCAAGAAGCACTCCAATGGATGTGTTTATCATATATAAATGTGTTCTATGTGTTCTTAAAAACTTACCAGTGCCCACATTACTGCCACTATCGCTGTTGGCCTCAATCTCATTTGATGCTCCAGAAACTAAAATAAATTACAAAGTGTATATATATATATATATATATATATATATATATATATATATATTCATTACAGCATGTGTTATTTGTGTGCATGGATATTCAAATATAATATGCATAAACAAGACATATAATATATAAGTAGATTCCACACTTTATAACTTACACATATGTCCTAAGGAAACTAAACTTGAAAATACTATACTATATCTATATACTAGTTTACAATTCTGAATAAATAGTTGGGAATCATAAAAGATAAAGCATATATAAGACATCATATTAGAAAGTACCATTGTTTGACGTGTTGCTTGTAGCATTCTCACGGACTTGTTTGAGATTCCCATTGTCGGGTGGATTTCCTAAAGAAAGTAGACAATGTAGCTAGTACTACTGCCTATACATTACACATGTAGGTGCATAAAATATATATCTTAATATATTTAATATACATGTTTTTAATATAATGAGTATATACATAATACATCAGTATCATGTTTTGTAAGTATTAAACTTACCATTTTCTTGCTCTAAGATCCACAGAACGATCTCTGTTGCCTTCTCAGTGGCTTCTCGTTTAGATGATGCATACCCCCCAAACATGTATTTACCACCGTATTTAACTATTGCATACACACCATTCTCATTTCTATGAAATGTATATAGAGGAAAGCCACGGCCGCTTTTGTGTACCAATTCCTGTAGCTTAGTCTTCACCAATCCAATGTTAAATAACTTAGTAAGTTTATGTCTATAACTAAAATAGTATTTAATACGTATTATGTTATATCCCACACCATTGAATTCTTATTTACATTGACATAACAATTAGATAAATAGAAAAATGATTGATTATTCTACTTACATCCAATTTAGCACCAGTAATGTCCTCGATGGCAACTGAAGCAGCGGCAAGTTCAGCAGCTTTCAAGCTTTGTAATCCTATTTACACGACACATGGATAATAAACGAGCATGCACCATAAATAGATTATTATCATATTATGTTCGATTATACTATCACTAGACAAGATAATATGTTATATCCATAAGATAACACACACCTGGACCGGAATGATACTGATAACATCGATCCCCCTCAAACGTCACTGACACTTCAAACTCAGGACAATGTGCCGGTCCCACTTGTATTGTGCTATAACATGGGGAAGACAAGTGTTTCTTCAGTGCTAGATACTCCAAGAAAGTTTTCTCCATCTACATGGACCGATGAATTAAGTTTATGTGAATATTTAATAATGATTAAAAAAAAACTATAATTAGGATAGAATAAGATTGATTCGAACCCCATCAAAATTACATGTTACCCAATACGTGCATGTAGGGGAATATGAAGAGACCGGTACTACCATAAATACATAAAGAATTAGACGATATACTTAACATCCCACCTTTGAGATTACAAGGGAAATTCAATAGAGTAAATGAGATTGCAGTAGGCACACGAGAACCATAGGCGAAGGCTGCTATGGCACACCGTAATTGCTATACTAGGCAAAGAAGATGCACTTCCAAAGCGCCACAAGACACGCAGAGTATAAGTGTATTGGAAAACCTACATTTATATATGGAGCTAGGTGCCCTAGGTAAATTCCACGTAAGAAATTCCATGGTATGTGCCACGTAATAATAACGCGCATGACAAATATTTATATATAATATTATAATAGGAAAACTACTACTATATATCAAATCAAAGTTTCTTAAGAATTTCAAATTAATTTATAAAAATTGATGAGAATGTTTATTATTATACATAAATTGAAGAATTTATTTATATTAAATAATATATTGTAGATAGTTTGTATTTTAATCTTATTTTTGAAATTATTAAAATATATTATTATTGTAACTCAACCAAAAAGACTTAAATTCAGATTTTTTAATATATTAAATTAAGAAAAGCAAATCAATATGTTTTTTAAACTCTTTTGTTTGTATTGACCCGTGATGAATACTTCACTAAGTTTGTGCATACTTAATATTCAATTATTTATATTATATACCCTCAAGCAAATAGCATTTTCTAAATTTCATGAGAAAGGTAATGTTTACAAATAAAGGATGCGCCAATTTTCTTGAATAAAATTAAATATTTGTTACTACATAGTTATGCTTGTTTTAAGCACTGTTAAGTATTATTTTAGGACTGACACTTAAGTTAGGATTATTTGATGTACCCACGGGTTCTTGGTCTAATATGGTTTGATTAAGATCGTAAGGTTGTTAATTAAAATGAAATTAAATCAATTGGAAATGTGATTAACAATCGTACAAAAACAGCTTGCTCTCCTTCAAATGTATACACAAAGTATAACTTGTATTATAACCAAATTGCCCCAAGTAGATCATATGCACACAATATACATACATATACATATACATATATATATATATATATATATATATATATATATATATGTGTGAGTCAACTTGTGTTATGAATTCAACCCAATGCACATGAAACAGAGCAAGACGTTATTGGTGTCACAATGACACATGTAAATGTTTTTTTGGATCTACATTCTCATTCTTTTCTAAATCTTTATCTTCCTCTTGGTCTATCTTCAAACTTCTTTTTCCCTTCCACATCTTTGTTCAATCTTTTTATTTTCTTGCTTATTAACTTTTGGCAATGTTGAATTCTCAAGCAAACATTTGCATCTTGCAGCTAGCAATATCCATGTGGACTTTGTATGCAAGAGAGTACACAATTTCATAAGCAAGACTGTTTTACTTGAACTTATTCCAGGCATGTGTGGGATTTAATTTCTCTATTGAGCCACAAAATTGTTGTAAAAAGAGATTTATTATGTAATAAATATAAATTAATAAAAAAAATATATGGCTAGTTCAAAAGGTTCTCTTATGATATAAAGACGGTGGTTAAGAAAGTGAAAAAGTAAGTGCATGGTGTAAAACAAGATTATAAACATTTAGGACTTTAGAATTTTTAAATAAGGCTCATAGGGGCAATCCATCTAATTGTTTGCGATGACAAACAAGACCGGTGGAAATAGTTACTGCCTTGGTAATAATCTATTTATGCAAAAGTTACATTTATGTTACAGTGTTTCATTGGTTGCTGTTGTAAAATTTAAGCATCAAGTAAAAGCCTTTTATGCATTATGTAGCAATTTGTAAAAATACAAATATGAGATTTACTATGCGTGTTGCATCTTTTTGTGTACATGTTGTCACAAACCACTTGATATACATATGATGATGATTATGGACCAACACTATAGAACATCGAGGAGAGGGGGAGCAATCTAGGACATGCCAGGTGGGACAAAGGAAAACCAATAGAGGTGGCGGAGTCATCTTGGAAAAGGGGCAAGACGAAGACTCGCTAGAGTTGGAGTAGCCATGGTTTAGGATTCGAGGGAGAAGGAGTAGAGGCCACCGATAACCAAATCGATCCCAAGAATTCCCATCGTGGTAGGACCCTGAGTACTCTCAAATCCACTGCAGGGACAATAAATGCAAGTTGTAACTAAAATGGCATGGCTATAGTCCCATTTTCTAATAATTAACAATTTTAACATTTTAATTAATATTAAAGGAATATTCTTTAGAATATATGTTTGAAAACAGAATATTCCTATTTTGTATTCGACCCTTTAATAAATTATAGCATTCATTGAACAAAAATTAATAACATTATAAAAGTAGAAGGTATTAAATTATATAATATATTGCCTAATATAACAATTAAGGAAGAGTATAAGAGGTACATTATATAAATATTGATGTTGTTATTAAAATATTAATATTTAAATATAACATTATTAATTAAAAATTTGTAGTAGTAATAATATATATATAATATACAAAATCCTATAATAATATAGTCAATCTTCCATATCGTTTTTTAAATTTATATAGTTAAGTAAACAATTTGGTACTATTATTAAAGAGTTTATAATAATTATGAATATTAAATATATGATATTTTATAATTTTGTAATTGCTTTAAGCTTTAGAAAACATACATTCCCTTGCAGTTTTGTTAATCGTGACTTTATCAACGCTTCTTGACATCCACCCATATCGAATGGATTTAACATTTATAAAACATGCTGGGTCTTTTTGATTGGGAGACCATGTTTTCTCTAGGCATCCATTATATCTTTCGCTCTCCTTCTCGTGTCGCCTTTTTTGTGGTTTGAACCATGCAACCTTAACAATATTATTTTTTGTGATTACTTCAGGTGTGTCGATAATTTGACCCATCCAAATAGGCTGATTATATGACGCATCTGGAGTAATGAGAACCATCATTAGTTTTTAAAGATCCTGGCAGCAATCAAAGTATGCTTTAGGTTTTTAGTTCCTTTGTCCAACAAAGTGTGGGGTTTGCACTTCCACATCACTACTGGCTTCTATGTCGTCTGTGCTCAGTGATGTCATTTCAATCTCCTCTCGCCACCTTGTTTTAGGCCAAAAAGGGTGTTGCAATTTTGTACTTGTGATAGTAGGCCCTTCCAACTCTCGAACAACAGTCTCCCAATAGTCGACCACATGCTTATATAGTTCTGAGTAACTAGTTGCCTTATCAGAATTCTTTGGCATCGATTTTTGAACCCATGCCACATATTTTTTAATGCCATCAATAATAACATATGTATCACCACCCATGTGTCACTATGCATGTGTGTATATACACATGCGTATATACAGTATGTTACCTACTGTTCAATGAAGTCAAGATGCCACGAAGCAAGTAATAAATAAATACAAAATAAAATTAATTATTATTTCTCAATAGTTAAGTGATCACAATATATATGTCGTTCCATAGCTGTCCGTCGCGTACCAAAGGAAGACATGAGACACGTCGCAAAGGCAACGGGTGCAACTATGACTACTACTCTCCACTTTTGAAGAGCATTAACCCTCTTTCGGTAACCACTCCTGCTCTGATGGCCGTAACTTGTACTGCATAATAGGTATACCATCTCGTATGGAGAAAAAGAATTGTAGCGGCACAAGGTGACCAACTAAAGAATCACTCCCCTCTTTTATATACTCCTTGAGAAATTTTTTGAAGTCTGGCACCTCAGTCACAAGCAAAGCACAACTTTTTTTGGAGATGCATTTTCAAAAAGATTCATCATATGCGGTAAGGTAAGTGCACTTGTCCTTTTTGTAGAGTTGGAGACCTTGCTGAAGAACGCATCAATATCTTCATGAGTGTGACCAACCATAAGAAAACTGAGCGTGATTGTTTCAAACACACCTTTGGCAACAAGCATTGACAAGTATGCTAGCACATATCTAGAAAATAAAAGTAAGTATGAGCTTGAGAAACCCTTAAGTAAAATGATTTACCTATTTTTGTTCTCGCCTGCACAATTATCCATCTGTAAAAGCAAATGACGAGGAAGCTTATTTGATGTTGAGGACACATGTACACTATTTGAGCTAGATCCCTCCACTGAACCTGAACTCTCAACAGGGCCATCTTTTTTTGTGCAGGTTGCTGACAATGCCTCTCATATTCCCAAGTAGCCTCAAGTGCAGACGTGTTCATGAGAGCATTATGTAAAGGTTGAAGGTGTTGTTTCTTCACTTTGAGATCACTGATAGGACTTGTCTGTGAGTGGGCTTCAAGGTTTCTGAAACACATGGCCAACGACCCAATAGTGAAATTGGAGTCGCTAGACCAATGTGGAAGTGAAAAGTGTCCATATGATTCAACCGTGTCCATGTGTTAGCACACCTGTCAATGAAATCGGAAGTTTCATGACATTTCCAAGGCACTTTGGTGTTGCAACGAGCTTTGGAATGCTGGTCTTTGAATGATCCATCTTGTCATGGATCAAGCACAGGTACTCTGATGGGCGTGACACAGAAAGCATGCGGTGTGCATAGTACTGAGACCGGCAAGTTTGTTGTGCAATCATGTGGGCCTCCATCTTCTTTTGAATGGCAGTGATCTCCACCAAGGTTTTTGCACAAGCCTCTGCAGCCTTCAATGATGTACAAGTGTCACACTTGGAAAAGCTAGAGTGTTTTGCAATCTCCACATCCTTAAAATGAGTATTCCATATGTTGTTGAAGGTACCAGTGCAGATTGCTTGCAGCCCCATCAAGCTGAGGCACTTGTTCACATGTTCACACAGCTTCAATTGAGTGTAGATCGAAGGCAAAACCTTGAGATTTTCCCTGACCCCTGCATTTGTGGTTCGGCATTTGTGAGGCATCCTGTCTGCATTTGCTTCCACAAAAGCCTTGAGTATCTCTATGGCTGCCATAATGTGAGAGCGGGTTTTGACCAAGCAGTGTTCCCATGTACTGAGGTTCGCGCTCCATCTACCACTCATCCCTCCGACGGTAGAACGTGGTCTTTGGGATCCCGTATATACTGTACCAAGCTTTGAAGCAGATGGCCACCTTATTAAATACCATGGATGTACTCTGATAACCTGTGTCCGAGCCATTCCATCAATACACCCAGTTAGTGCAGCATATACAAACTCATGCCTTTGCTTTTGGGTGAGCGTACGAAAGACATGTCTACATTGGGTAATTTCATTCCGGTCTGCCATCTGACAACACTTCTTCTTGCAGCAGTCAATCGTGGAAATGCTCGTAACACTTTCGGAAGATGTAGGATCCATCTTACCCTCTTGCTGAAACATGCAGGGGAAGATCTGCAACCCATGAATCGCCTTTTTCTTACAATAGGACCAATGCAAGGAACCTCTTCAAATATGAGTTGTTCTTCCGGGTTGTTATTATTGAAATCCAACCCAGAATATGTTGAACCATCTTGCCGTCTTAATTCAGATGTTCGCCACCTCACGAGGGATCCAGGATGCAAAGTGCCATTAGGTGAAACCTCTGTCACAACTACACCCACGAAGTCGGACCCTAGTTTCTCTTCTGACACTGCTTCCATTGGATTTATAGCTGTGATGATGCCTCTCCCAACCTCAATCTCATGAAGAAAGAGAATCACCTCATCCATCACAGCAGGCAAGCCATCATCTGGAAAACTCGTGCTACTGTTTGTTTGTGACTCTGTATATTCTGTGTCAGCCTTGACTTCATCCAAATTCCACAATACAGGAGAACCCTCCTCAAATTCCATTCCAGAACCTCAACATGCTTGAAAATGGTGTTCACCCATACGTACACACAAGATCCTTGGGCAATATTGTGACATGATGCATTATCATCTCGAACTTCCACAGTTCCAGTGCCAACTATCTCGTTGTTCCGAAGAAGACATACTTTATCTCCAGTATTATACATATTGTCCTGCACATAAATAATTGTGTTATTTATGATATCTGTTTATGCAATATTTCTAAGAAATCATAACTGGTTGCTTAATAATATGCATGCAATAATACATAATTATGTATAAAGATAATATCTCATGCTTTATTAATATAACTGATGGGCGGGATTAATCCCGGCAGACTCTACCCCTTCGGAGTGAGTCGCGGGATTAATCCCGCCGTCGACTCTACCCCATCGGAGAGAGTCGGCGGGATTAATCCCGCCGACTTCCTCGTCGAGAGAGGCGGCGGGATTAATCCCGCCGGCTCCCTCCGACGGAAGTACCGGCGGGATTAATCCGCCGCGGGCTCCCTGACGAGGAAGTACCGGCGGGATTAATCCCGCCGCCGGATCTTCCTCGTGTGAGAGTCGGCGGGATTAATCCCGCCAAATTCCTCCGACGAGGAAGAGGGGCGGGATTAATCCCGCCCACAACACTGACGGGAGAATAGGGCGGGATTAATCCCGCCCACAACTCTGACGACGGGGAATAAGCGGCGGGATTAATCCCGCCCACAACTCTCTCCGAAACTATGATTTCAAAGAGATTCGGGATGAATCTGCCCACAAATATTTAAAACAGGGAAGTAGTGGCGAGATTAATCCCGCCACCCCTTCTCTGCCTCCTAAAATGGTTGGCGAGATTAATCCCGCCGACAACTCTTTCTAATAAATTCAAGTAAATCATTATCAGTTGAGAGAGTTATCGGCGGGATTAATCTCGCCGCTCTTTTTAAGAGGCGGAGAAGCATTGCCCGAACTAATTCTCATAGCTATGAAAGAGATGGTGGCGGGATTAATCCCGCCACCTCTTCAAAGAGGCGAAAAAAAATGGCCGGATTAATCCCGCCGCCCCGGCTAACCGAGAATATTAAGTTAAAAGTATATTTAAACGGGATAAATCCCTAACAGAATATATTGTAATCCTAATGCATTCCTAAATCCCTAAATTCTAAAATTTAAGAGAGAATGTAAGAGAGTGAATCTTTATAAATATATCTAAATTTGTTATAATACTTACTTGTAAACAGCATTGAAAGCGCCGTGCTTTCCTCGAGTAATTAATTTACATTTCCTACTATTAATGGGATATTCTTTATTATTTTCTTAATATTCAAAGAATATTCCAATATTAAACCTGATTATCATAATTAAATTAGTCTTATTCTTAATTATCTCAGTAATTATTCTATATTTGTATATATTAATAGGATTTTCTCAATTAATTTGTTATTATTTCAAGAATATTCCTATGTTAAACCTTATTATCAACATTAAATTAATATATATTATTAAAACTATATATGACTATATATTAGATAAAATGATGATTATTCATAGTGTGTATATTAATTTCATTTTTTAATTACTTGAGTAATTAATCTTCTTTATATTAATGCGATATTCTTTATTATTTTCTTATTATTCCAAGAATATTTCAATATTAAACATGATTATCATAATTAATTTAGTTAATTATTTCAATACTTGATCTACATTTGTATATATTAATGGGATTTTCACAATTAATTTCTTATTATTTCAAGAATATTCTAATGTTAAACCTTATTATCAATATTAAATTAATATATATTATTAAAACTATATATGGCTATATATTAGATAAAATCATATATTATTATGTATAATTTAAAATATGTTCATAGTGTGTATATTAATATTATTTTCTTAATTATTCGATGTTTGTTTTGCACATATATATAAACACGATCATAAATTTATATATACACGTGCACACGCATTAGAAGCACTTACAAAGACACATATGCACACACATGCACATTGCCCTAAACCAAACTTGAGAAATTATATGTTGCTTTTTTATTGAAAAACATCATGTTCAACGCATGTATGATCTATATGTACTCAGTGTGTGTGTATGTAACACATTGAATTTATACATATAATATATATGTATGTCTGTGTGTATACACGTGTGTAAGTATATATGTGTACTAATATATGCAATGTGTACAATTTTCATTTGTTAACACTGTATCTCTTCTCTCATACATACACAGTGTCACCATGCATAATCCCTTCTCTCATACATACACACCATGCATGATCATGATTCATAATATGTAGCTTGTCTCTTCTCTCATACATACACACCATGCATGATCCATAATATGTAATGATGTTACAATATTATGTAATATGTATAATGTATATATGTGTATAACACTCACTCCTCTCATACATAAACACCATGCATGATCCATCCTAACCTTAAACCCTAAACCCTATGTAACACATTGAATTTACACATGTAATATGTATATATGTCTGTGTGTATACACGTGTGTATGTATATGTGTGTATTAATATATGTAATGTGTATGAATTTAATTTGTTAACACTCTTTCTCTTCTCTCATACAAACATCATGCATGATCCATGTAAATATGTATTGTCTCTCTTCTCTCAAACATACACACCATGCATGATCCATAATATGTATTGTCACTTCTTTCATACATACACACCATACATGATCCTGTACTTTGTCTCTCTAATATTAATATGTACTAATATGTATGTATGTCTATGTGTATAATACTATGTGTGTATATATGTATCGTTGCACGTCAAACTTTAACACTCTCATGGACACACACGTGTTAAACCCCTGCATGATATTTATTCTTGGGGTGTATGTGATACACCCACGCACACGCACGCACTGATAATATAATGAAAGAATATTCGTTTAGGGCGAATCTATAGTTTATTCTTTTTAGGGTTTAAGTATATTCTTGGAAGGAATATTCGATTAGAGTTAATATATATTCTATTCCTTTTAGGGTTTAAGTATATTCCTAGGGTTTGTAAGGCGGCGGCGGCAGCGGCGAAATCTCCTTCTCTTTCTCACACAGGTGAGATCTCTCTCTCTCTCTCTCACACGCACACTCCTCTGAGTTTATTTATTTATTTTTATTCACATATATTTTATATGTGTGTGTATCTTAATAATATAATTTAGATCTCTATCTCTTGCACACACACGCACACTCGTATACATATACACACACAGATATATATATATATATAATATATATATATCTCCTTCTCTCTCTCTCTTCTCTATAGATCTCTATCTTTCGCACACACACGCACACTCGTATACATATACACACACAGATATATATATATCTGTGTGACACAGATATATATATTCTATTTATTTATCTATTTCTCGCACACACACGCATACTCCTATACATATATATATACACATATATATGTGTGTGTGTGTGTTTGTTTATCTGTATGATTTTATTTGTTTCACACACGCATACACACGATATACATATACACACATATATATATATATATACCTATGTACATATATACATACATATATTATGTGTATTAGTATCTGTATAATTTTATTTATTTATCTATCTCTCGCACACACACACGCACACTCCTGTATATATATACATATACATATATATGTGTGTGTGTGTGTGTATCTGTATAATTTTATCTGATTTGTTTATCTCTGGCACACACACGCACTCTCCTACACACACATATACATATATATATATATATATATATGTGTGTGTGTGTGTGTAGCGGCGGGATTAATCCCGCTGCTATATGGTTAGCCCCTCGGCGGTGGGATTAATCCCGCCGCCTACGCATGTCATGTGCGGAATCGGGCGGGATTTATCCCGCCGCCATTGGCCTGCTTGAAGGGCCTAGGCGGCGGGATTAATCCCGCCGGATTCCGCACAGGGCATTGGTGTCCGACGGGATTAATCCCGCTGCCAACACATGCCCTGCGCGGAATCGGGCGGGATTTATCCACCGCCAAAGGCCTGCCTGAAGGGCCTAGGCGGCGGGATTAATCCCGCCCAATTTTGCGTAGGGCATTGGCGTCCGGCGGGATTAATCCCAACGCCTAGGGCCCGAGTGGAGGGATTAATCCCGTCGAGCCTTCAATCCCTGTTGAAGGGATGAATCCCGCCACCCTTCCTTTTTTTCTCCATTGGTGAGTCGGACCAATCCCAAACGTTTATGTCTAAAACGTAGAAGGTTTACAACATACCAATGGAGAGGATTGGGAAGGGTGGCGAGATTCATTTCACCATCCCTTACATGGTGGGTGAGATTAATCCCGCCGCATTTCTGGAGTCACTGAAGGGGTGTGCTAAATAAATCCTGCCAAGTTCTCTCTGAGACCGAGAAGGGTGACAGGATTAATCCCGCACTCCCGTTTAGGGCCTCCAGAAAGGTGGCGAGATTAATCCCGCCCACTCTTTCAAGAGGCATTGAAGGGGTGGTGAGATTAATCCCGCCGCACCTTCCATGTGAATATATATGTGTATTAGTATATATAAGTTGTATATCTCATTTTATTTACTTTTATTTCTTATCATAATATTTCGAGTAAAAGCTAGGAATCTATGTAAAAACTTCCAGAGCTCACATTTGTGGTGGTTCTAAAACGAAATGTTATCTTTCTTTTGCACTAGCACAAAGTGAGCTTTGGACAGTTAATTCCGTCCACTTCTCTCTGTGTATTATTTTTGTATATTCGGGTTTATACAAGTGTGTGTGCGTTTTTATATGATTTGTATTCATAGTGTATTATTTTGCAGAAGGACGATTTAATTAAACAAGGAGATCGAGTCATTAGTATGGAGTCGTCGTCAAATTCTGGGTAAGAATTAAAATAAAATCTGTTATACTCGGATATGTGTTGAACTAATCATTTTTGTATTCAGATGTGGAATTGAGGTGACATTAAAGACGAGAGCAGGAGAAGAGATGGGCAGGGGGATTCTGGAATCAACTTGGCCATATTTCAAATAAACGGGAAGCGCATTGGAACAACCATGGTTGCTGTCAAACTAACCTCTGTCACATCGCATGGACAAGCAAAACAATGGAAAGTGGGTGTGCTAGTCAAGCATCCGAAAGCATGCTGCGAACCCAGATTGAGATGCTCGACACATATGCCTTGTTCCATCCAATGTCACGTTCTCGGATCCAGAGGTCGCCAGTTACAACATTAATTTCGGGTGGTTTTGTCGACTTGTGGATAATGACGTTCACGTGTTCACTAATGATGTTGACCGTGGAGTTCTTCTTCAACTCAACGAAAGCCCATCTATGGAGGGGATCCATGGATGTCTACTTCGAAGATCTTCAGACTCATCGAGTAGGTGTATTTCAGGAGATATTGCTTCACAATACAGAAAATCCACAAGTGGAGCAATCTTCCCTCTTCACATTGAAGAAGAACACAGCGACATCATAAGGAGATTGAGAGGGTGGCTTGGTCTCAGGTTCTTTACAGATCACGTTCAATTTGCTTAGAAATTTCGGGAGCTGGAAGAGTGTGCCGAGAACATTAGAACAGCATCAATCGGGGATCACACATGTTGATTCGGATCGTAGAAGAAAATCATGTCGTTTTGTCAGCTGCACCTGTGGCGTCCCATGCTGCAATAAGCCACAAGGAAATGATGTTGGATGATAGGATTTACGAGTGTAGGGTTAAGTATTGCAGCGTCAACCCAAACTTCAATTACAGGCCACTCAATCAGGAACGTGTAGCTGAGCTCATGGAGAAGATGAAGGACGACAATTCTTACACCGTTCCACATACATACGAGAGAAACAAAGGCTGACAAAGTGTGGATCACAACACCGGAACAAATGAGGAAGGTTCAGACGGAGAATAGAAAATCATCAAGTACTACATCATTAGTGGCCAGCACACAATAACGGCAGCCCAACGACTTCTCGACGAACACAACAAAGGAACGATGGCAACAAAACTTTCCGAGCATACCCGTGAGAAGCTGACGAAAAGATCGGCGTTTTTAGCGAAGCCGAATCTCACAATCGAGCAGTACCATAAGTTATCGGCGGAATGGGACGCTGCAGACACCAACCACTACAACAGCAAAATATGGGAGAAGTTCAAACACACGCGAGCCGTGTGGGAATCTCTTCAGCGACCACAAAGAGCTACCGCAGGGAATACACAATCTGCGGACTACCGGGTAAGCAAATTGTTTGGGCGGGATTTATCTCGCCGGTATATTAATCTGTCTTTTTTCAGAGAGTTGAAGAAATTGTAGCAGTTGATTTTGCCCAGGTGGGCGGGAAGGAAACATCCTTTTTGATGATGTTGATTTCTTGTCCCGAGGATAGGATCTTTGCCAAATGGTTGGGGATTATGGAATCCTTTGCAAAAGGAACACTGAAGAAGAAGCAGACAAGTGAAGTGGAGCCCTCAGAGAAGTCTGCAAAGAAACCCAGTAAGACGCCGAAGGCTAAGTCTGTTCAATCTATAAAGGATGTAGACAACGATTTCAAGCTCACATGGTTGAAGCCTTTAAATGGAACAACGATGGAGGAGATGGAAGTCTTGGCTGATTTGGTGATTGAAATACAACAGCAGCCCCACCTCTCCTTTTCATCTCAAGGCAATGGAGTTGAAGACGGTCAGGCACTTCAAGGAGTGGTTGGGAATACACTGCCACAAACTGGGTTGGACCTCGCTTCAACATACGAAGAGGTCAGCAAATATTTGCATGTGACAAACGATGATATGCTTGTCGAATGGGTGAATCAATCGGAAGATCTGGGCAAGAATCTATTGCACGCCAACGCCAAAAGGAGAACATTGCGATGACGCCTTCTCTTATGGCAGTCCTTCAGCAGCGGAGAACCGAGTTGAACCTTATAAAGGAGGATGCTACGAATCACGACAAGCCCTACAGATGTTTGTTGTTGGATTCGGAGACTTTATGGGGTACCATCACTGCTTGTAGGAAACCGTTTCAATTGTTCGTGATGGATCGGCGGGTGTCAAAAAATCTTTCGACAGACAGGACATAGAGGATTTGGTGGAGAAACTTAGCCGTGCAAGCATGTACAAAGAAGGTATTTATTATTGAATTCATACTTGCACTCTTGACTGATATACGTTTTCAGGTATTTATTTCTTGATTCTTGCTCATGTCACCGATACCTTTGCCTTCGCCTTTGCCAAGAGGAATAAACATCGTTGGACAGGATTTTATATGAATGATGCTGATCCGAAGTGCATTGATTCGGTTGTTCACTTGGTTGTTAGGAATGCGCCAAACAGTTTCAAACTTCCAAATGACTGGCCAGGCATCTGTTTGCACTCCAACGGCCCTGAACCTCCATCCGATACACCGATAGCTGAGAGTGACGTATTCGGCAATGTACGTTATCCAAACATCAAGTCAAGCGGCACGGAGCATCGTCAACTTGATCAGGGGTCCTCACAGTGATGCGTGGGTTTTTGACTACTGCACTAGGGGGTCCGTCTTGAAGGAGTGTTACCTTCGGCATACATGTGTGTTTGCCGTTGAAAAGGATAAGACCATGGTTGAGGACCTGAACAAGTGGATAGATAGGTTCTCAACTGACTACCCCAACGAATCCATAAAGGAGTATTTGAGAAAGTTCCCTCCGATAAGTGCGATAGCTCTGAAGACGAATCTGGTTCAATGTCGGAGTCTGAGACGAACTTCAATCAGATATTAGACCGGAAGTTATCTCGAGGAGTACAGAACATTCACACTCCATTACCCATGGAAACATCAATAGAAGATAGAAGATCTTGAACCATCTCACAAGCGGCTTAGACCTTCTTCGCCTCACTCAGAAGGTAATAGCGAAGAAGAATTGTTAATGAGTTCTTAGAGTGACGAATAGTTGTAAATGAGTGTAACATAAGGCATTTTTGTATATTTCGTTTATATTTGTACAGAAAATAAATTCTCAAGGATTAATGAAGCTTTTAGTTCAAACATGGGTCACACATTAACAAGGTAAATAATATACCTTGATAATTTTAAGGTCAGCTAATTATCATTTTGCAGATGTAATGAAACAATTGAGAACATGGATTTTCAGCATTGGCATGAGGTAAGAGAGGGGTTTGGCGACAATTTCTTGTGCCACATGTCAGAATGACAGAGTTCATGCAGGAAATGGATAATAATGCAGCTCAAAACATCGTTACCATGGGGCCACTTCAGTTTTTTCATCATCATTTTTATTGGCTTCAGTTCCGAAATCAATTTCTTCAGCGCATGCAATATCTGAATCTTGTAAGGATGATGTACAATTAAATGATGAAGGGATAGGCAACGAGATAGTGGCAACGGATAAATGTGAAAGGGAGCAAACAAGTGATTTGCAAAGTATTCAAGAGGCAACGCTATCCATGTTACTCATGGCCATATTGTGTTGTTGGATGTCAATGGTGTTCTGCTTCATCGACAAAGGCCCGAGGATAGAAAAAAGAAATCAAACAAGGAGATTTCATTCCTTGTCATGGTAAATTTCGATATGATATTATTTTTCGTCCAGGGTTGGATCGTCTCTTTCAAAAGCTTAAGGAGATGGGTGCGCTTGTGGGGATTTGGTCATGCATGCAGATTCATAACTTAACACCGCTGTTGAATTTGCTTAAGAAACATTGTAGTGTTGCAGAAGAGGTGATTCGTAAAGATTGGATTTTTGACCAGCGAATGTGTTATAAACCTCTCGAATTTCACAATATAAGAAAGGAAAGCAAGCCATACTTCTTCAAGAATGAAAGAATAATTGGGTTGGGGAGATCAGTCGCTTAAGGATAATGAAGAATGCACATATCTTAGTGTAGACGACTCTCCTCAGAAGGCTATGCTCAACCAAAACATTGCTTGTATTCATCCAATCACTTTCGATCCATATTCTGATACGATATCATGGATGAGCTAGTGAATACTTGGATACGTGCCTCAGAAAGAAGAATCTCGAAAATTTTGTGAGCAGTATCCACCGTATCACATTTCCTGAAGCTTTTCTTTCTCGTGATTTTGAATTTTATAAAATGAAGGATAGCAACCGGGCGCTTTATAATATTATTCTTAAGGAACGTCATTTTTAGATGAGCCTTTATGCAGACCTTCTTATTACATCTTATGTATTAACAAGGATGGCAACTCCCAATTGCATTCGTGAGAGTGTTAAGGTGGTGGCAACAACATCAAGATATTGACCAAAATGATTTGATTAATCCGGAGAGTGATGATTTAGACAAAATGAGGAGATTTCTCTGTATGGTTAGGAAGAAAGTATTTATAAAAAATTAACATGTTGATAAGGAAAATGATTTCATTTGTAATTATGTTTGATAGTATTTCTTATTATTGTAAACTATTTTTAGAATAATATGAATATTCTAAGATATTTTAGGAATATTCCTTACTAAGTAAGGTTATTGAAGGATTAATTAATTAATTAATTAATATTTAAGGCTTAATTACATATTAATTAAATGATTAATTAATAATTAAAACTTAAGTATTAATTAGTAATTTATTTTATATTCCATTTTCACGTATCATGCCCACTTTAGTTACAATGTGCATATAAGAATCAATGGAACGCAGCGAACAACCATCTTGATCTCCAGCAACCCAGCTAGAACCAAAAGGAGCAAATTCAAAGGTAGAGCTATTAGATGCATACCACCACTTCCATGCAAACGGGCAATGGGCATATGGAGTACAAGGTGATCTCGCGAAGGCCTTTGATCAAATTAGGAAAGGCATGGCAGTCTACGACAGATTGGATCTCAAGGGAATAACGGAGGAGCACGACATCATCGTGGAATGCCTCAGGACATGGCTCGAGGACGTGCTAGTAGATAAGTTTGGGCATCTGGTTGATGGCTGGGCAGCCACCTGCCAAGATAGACAGGTGGAGTGTACGAGCGATGGTCAAGCGGAGGCCAAGACTAGGGTGGTCTACCAAAGAAGGACATCTAGAAGGATGTTGACACTCTTAGGTGGCATTGACAGATAGGGACATGAGACAAGTGGTGCTATCAGTAAGCTAGATTTGATTATTCGGATTAACCACTAAGGTACTAAGGACAACATGTGTGAGAAGACGCATTAAGACAGTAGGCTAGTATCCAATCCTAGGGAGGATGTCTATTGAGAGCGTGACACCTGGTCCTACGGCCAAGTACCACCCGACCCTCTATATAAGCAGGCAAGCGAGTAGTGGGTTAGGATTTTTCTAGTTTGTCTTTTTCATGTGTCTTGTCCCTACTAGTAGATTGAGGTCTTGACCATTGGTCTTTGGAGGAGGGCTGCCTTGTAATTCCCACTGCAATATATATCTTCTTGTCTAAGCTGACTACAGTACCTTTCACTCTCTCTCTCACTTCTACACCCCTTAGAGGGAGTACGCACACCCTGAAGGAACTCTCATCCACCAATACACTGACCCTCGTGGCATTCAAGTAGAGGCCACTACACACACTCACGTACATCTTGAAGCCTAGCTCAAAGCCCTGGGAGTGGACGTTGGCAACAACATCTTGGTGATCACTAGAGCCACATGAATTCACCCCACATCTAGCATGTGGAGTCCCGACGACCAACGACTCACTCGCAGTTCCCTAGTTTAGAGTTTATGTTCGATTTCTCACCTCAAATGTAATAAATACACATTTAGGGTTGTTAAATTATCTTTATTCTCTCAATTGATGTTGTCGAATTCCATTGTCTACACCCTATCTCTCTAAAAAAAAATTTCTCATTAAAAATATACTCTCTAGGATTTGAAATTGCATGCGACTCGTTATTCTGCACAATCCCATAAGGCAAAACTACAGGCGACCCACTCGCAGTTCCCTGGGTCCTTAGGAATTGAAACCTTTGGCATCTATGAGTGACTGCTTGTAGTTGGAAGGAAAGACAAACATATTATTTATATAAACATAATATTGATATCACACACACATACACACACATGTATTTATTTATTTATGTGTTTATGTGTATTTTAAATATTTCTATTTACAATTTTAATCCATGGGTATTATCTTATATGTTTTATATATATTCTTTAAATATTTATACTAATGATGATAGTCTCTTGATTTACATATGTCTGAATTCATGAATAGAGATTTTGCGAAAACCAATGAGTTGGATAAGGTATAATAAGCTCCATATAGATGTTACATGAGGTTCCAATTACAATATATCACACTCACTTATGAGTTTTGTTTGTGTATCAAATTGTACATATCGAGGCTGCAACTTGAAGTTAAAGCTCCCATTGCATGGCTTTTAATGGCGTTTATGTTGACAATCACTAATAATAAGTGCTCAAGCCAAGATAAATTTTCAACAACCAATTTAGAGAATGCCACCATGACCCACCTCCATGTGAGTTTGGACCTTAAAATCACATTACAAATTGAATTATATTGATGTTTTCTCTATCACATAGTACAATGCACAAAGAAAGTCCAACTTTTTGATATGACAATAGCACGATCAATTGTGAATCAATTGTTAGAATGAGGAACTGGGCTAGTACACACCAACATAGTAATAGCCCAGTTCCATATGGCCATTACCACATTAGTGTGGTTGTCGAAGAAATCATAATTGTTCCTTCTCAACTTTATTAAAACAAACTTAGTGTGATAGCATATATCTTGGTTAAAATGCCTTGATTGAAGCAAATTCTATGCACTTAAATTGAGATTAAGATGGATGACTAGAGTCATTATTAGACATCTCAAAAACATGGAAGTGCAAGTATTAGGGAAAATGCCTTAATTAAGCAAATTCTATGCACTCAAATTGAGATTAAGATGGATGATTAAAGTCATTATTAGACATCTCAAAAACATGGAAGTGCAAGTATTAGGGATGGTAATGAAGATGCACTTCTAAAGCTCCACAAGACACACAAAGTACAAATGTATAGAAACCTACATTTATATATGGAGCTAGGTGCCCTATTGCCACATAATAATAACTCACATGACAAATATTTATATAATATTATATTAATAAAAAAAAACTATTATACAAATCAAAGTTTCTTAGGAATTCCAAATTAATTTATAAACTTTATGAAAATATTTATTATTAAACATAAACTGAACAATTTATTTGTATTAATAATATATTGTAAATAAATTTTTAAATTATGTAGTTTATACTTTAATCTTATTCTTAAAATTATTAAAATACATTATTACTGTAAAAGGACCTAAATTAAGATTTTTTAATATATTAAATTAAACAAAACAAATCAATATGTTTTATTAAACTCTTTTATTGTATTGACTCGTGATGAATATGAGGTATATTGGTTGTAAATTCATTGGGTTTGTGCATAATTAATTTATTTAGAAATTTAATTATATATTTATTATAATACCCTCAACACTAACTAACACTTTTTTTTAAAAAATTTAAAGACATATGATACAACTCACTCCTTATGACATCAAACATGCTTTAAACAAACCTACTTCTGTTGTTAAGATGCAAGGGCTAAGATCGAAGGAACTTGTCTTTTTCTTGTTCAATAACTTTTAGGCATAGTATTTAAATGTAAACATACATTTCTCATGAAATTAAGAAAATGCTATTTGCTTTTGTATTTGGATATTAATTACTTGAATTGATTGGGTATAGGTAAGTTACTTTAATAGCTTAGTTATTATTTATAGTTAAAAAAAAAAAAATAAGAATGTGATTAAGTAGGTATATGATTTTATGTTCTAAAATCCTTTAAAATATTAAGATTTAAAAACACAACCGAGAGTCCAAGTTCTTTTAAAATATCTAGATCACTAAGATTATTAATTAATTTTCCCACCTAGAACTTAATGTGGACTAACAAACTTTTATAAATCACAATCTACATGTCACAAACCATGAGCTAAATAAATTACTTAAAGTAAAAGACAAACAAATCACCTCTGTCAATAAAGCTAAATTAAAAAGGCTCATTCAAATTAAAAATCCATGCCACATTCACTCCTGAATGGAATATTGTGCTAGCCCTTATATGTGCAAGTCATGTAAGTATTAACGTATTTATTTAATTAAAAATTAACACAATTACATGGACATATAAGAGAGGGAATCATCTACAATATGGCTAGATCCAAGTTGACTCACAAACAAAAGATTATCCCACTTGTATAATTTAAGGTTACCAATGAAGAAAAAATCGACACTAAGATGAATCGAATTTTATTGTTTGTGTCTTCATCCAACATATGAAGAAGAAAAGTTGTCACATAGATGGATTGTGAAGGAAAAGCTAGCATATGAAAATCTCAATAATGTTAGTTTTGAGGTGTGCAAGTAAGGTATTCCACCTAAAGCATCTGGCTCTCTACCATTTAAGAAACAATTTGGGCAGCTTCATTTCATGCGAATATGTGTTTATAGGTTCATTACTTCAATCTAATGTGTTCTTCATTAATTGATAAGCTTAAGAGAAAAGCATCACTTGGTACGTTTAAAAGTGACATTCATCTCTAGACTCACCATCCTCTTGCCCATTTAATGAGGATATTCACCAAAACTCTAAAACGAATGCGATTCCAAAACAATCTATTATTCTTGCTACAGCCCACACTACATAGGACGAGAGTGAGAGTGCACCAAATGGTTGATGGTGGTTTGACTACCATCAAACTGCTAGTTGAGCAAACGAGTGACGAGGATGAACAATCAA
Source organism: Selaginella tamariscina (assembly GCA_003024785.1). Taxonomy (NCBI): domain Eukaryota; kingdom Viridiplantae; phylum Streptophyta; class Lycopodiopsida; order Selaginellales; family Selaginellaceae; genus Selaginella; species Selaginella tamariscina. Next base: position 882,326 of record PUQB01000007.1, read on the forward strand.
GCGGGGAAGGTACAATGGGTACTAACTGACAGTGACAGTTGTCAGGCGGCATTGATAGTGGCTAGATCCGATCATTCGGATCAACTACCAAGGTACTTGGGACAACATGCATAAGGGAGGCGCATTAAGACCATAGGACAAGACTCCACACAGGGTGGCAAACCAGTAGGGAAGTGCCACCTAGGCCTATGACCTAGCACCAATTGACCCACTATTTAAGGAGAAAGGCAAGTAGTGGGTCAGTCCGTCAATATCTTCTGTTTATTGTTGCCTCCTTGCCAAACCTTCCTTCTTCCTCTCCTTGATTGGCTCCCCATCAAGTTAGTAGTAGCACTACTTGACAAGAGCTCCAACCACTTGTACACAAACCCTTGCGGTGTCTAGGTAGAAGCCACCAGAACACCTCCCTGCTTACCTCGAGGTAAAGACTGGGCCCGGCTCAAACCCCCCTAGGACTAGGCATTGGCAATAGCATCTTGGCAACCACCGAGGCTACATAAGTCACTCGACATTTGGCCTGCGGAGTCCCCAATGACCATTTGTGGCGACCATGGAGGGAGATTAACTTGTTTAAACAACTGGAGATCATTAAATACCAACTGGCCAGGAGGCTGCATTGGGTTGGCTAGGAAATGTTAATGGAGGGTAGGGAGATACCTCAAATGCCACAGTCGGCCCCAGCCTCGCATGCTAGAGAGCACGACACATACACCATGTGGCCAAATCTCCGAGAAGTGGAAAACCCGGCACAACACCATAGAAGTCGGTCGCAAGCCGCAAATGACGAAGAAAGGTATGAAGAACCACTAGCACGTCCTGACGAAATCCCAGGTGTAGGAACGTGTAGGAATGAGCAACACCTAGACAGGCGAGACCGCCCATCGATGGCCTATGTTGTAGAGTGGGACAGATGGTAGGACGATGAAAGCCCTCCACCCCCTCTTGACATAGGTGAAAGTGACGGCTATGATGAGCCCCCATATCACAAAGATGAACCCGTACTCGATGAGTACCCCCAAGGGGGGACCTCATGCAAAAGAACCCCAGTGGCCAACGCTACGAGGGACGCAAGGTAGTAAACCCAGCAAGGCAAGGCATGTAGGTCGTAGATGCCAAGAAAGAGGGGAGGAAGAGCCTTATTTGGAAGGCCCCCGTAGGGAAGGGCGTTGACCACTGATGGAGAAACCTCTGCACTAGGAGTTCAGTAGGTCAGACGATGCAGTATGCCAGGGTGAGTACCAAGATGGCGGCCCAAGGCTTCGAAAGGCCATGCTACACACAGGAAGACCACTCACGCAAAGGCGACTAGACGTTGATGTGCTGACAAACTGAGATGAGGCGTCGGTGAGGGGGACTGCATAGTGGTCACTCTAGGCAAGGGCCAAGGGGATTCCTTCTGAGGGCGAGGGAAATCCGTGCAAGCAAGACCTTATCAACCACGCAAGGGAATTCCACAAAGGCGTATGGCAGAGCCATAACAACTATGAGATGAGGGGATACCATCTTAGGGCAAGGAGAATCCGCCCTAGTAGCCACTATTGTTTCGACAACGCAAGGGGATTTTGCAAGGTTGCACGGTCATGCCAAGACACTTGCTGGATGAGGGGATACCGTCCAGTTGAGGTATGTTGCACCACCAGCAATCATGCTGGTCCCGCGAAGGGGGCCTCTGAGGGACAGTCAGGAGGAGCCCAACCTCATCACCAACTTTGAATAGAAGGGTGGGTGTGCAAGGGAGGAAAAAGGTACCTACATGGTACCAGGACATAGACGACAACACGTCCAAAGCGAAGGGACCAGACCAGAGCACTTCCCAGGCTCAATGAGAAGCCATGGGAGTAGACCTAGTCATAGTAAAAACTATGACACACCCTTATGCCAACTAGGCAAAGGGCCAATTGATGTTTATAAGAGGGCCCCTGGTCATGATGACTCAGTTACGCTTGAGTCTTTTTGCTCACATATCCCACATATTCCACAATCTTTACCCAGGTAATAAACTCATTAGGTTAGAACTATGACAGACCCAGTGACCTTACTAGCATGTGTGCTCAATCAGATGCAAGAGAGCATAGTGACAATGCCCTTACCTGCGTTCCAAGGAGCAAGAGGCGAAAACACCAACTAGCATGTACACAAGTTTGAGCAAGTGTGCGAGTTGAGGAGCGTGAGTGATAACCACAAGAAGCTAAGCGCATTTGCATGCACTTTAGATAAGAAGGCACATGACTGATGAATGCAATTTCACGAGGCAAACGAAGGATGTCACTGGGAGACCGCGCGGAGGGCGTTCTTAGACACCTTTCGAGAGGAGAAGAGCGAGGAAGAGGTAATGCATAAGCTAGCTAACTTGAAGCAGAAAGCAGGAGAGTTGGTCAATGAATGCACGATCTGCATGCTTGGCTACATCACTCGGTTAAGGGATCTCCCCGTTGACCTGACCAAGAAGATGTGGTACTGGAAGGGATTATGATTGGAGATTTGCAAGTGGACCGGGCTGGATGACGATAAATTACTCCGATAGGCCAAGAAGGCGGAAAGGCAAGAAGCCGAGTGACGCCAAGAGAGGAAAATGTAGGACAAGTCCAATGTAGAAGGGGTGAACGACACCCCTACGGATGAGGAGACCCTCTCGGACACCCCAAGTCCCGCAAGAAGGGAACGACATTTGGGAATCAAGGAACAAGGACAACTACTATAAGGAGAGGCCCACAAGGTTGCAACTCGAAAGGAGGACTTGACTACAACCCTCGCCCAGCTAGGATACATAGCGCATGGGGACAAGTATTGGAAGGTGTGTAATGTTCGTGGATCCCACAACATAGACGGCTGCTATCGATTGACCGAGCTCATCAATAACACGCTACCCCATGTAGCTGCTTTGGCCATTGAACAGAGGTTGGGGGAAGATGCGGACAACTAGAAGGACCAGTGGCACAAAGCCAGCAACAGTGGTCAGCCTTGCCGAAGGTTGTGATCAGGGGAGCGTAGTCGGAGGTCATGCTCTCGAAAGTGACAACCATATCGACAGAGGTGCAATGATAGGGACAAATGGCCAAAACACTGGGAGATGGTCTGCACTCTATGCAACAGGCACCACCCACTTTACTAGATCTCAATGATCAAGCCCATGCTAGAAGCAGATGCATTGGGGTTTGCGAAGGTAGTCGAAGGACCACCCCCTTTCCCCGCGACACTGGCCCTAGCACCACAGGCCAACCATGTAGCAATGTCACAATCAGAACTGCAATGTGGGGCCATCACAAGGTCACAAGCCCGACAGACGGAAGGGATGAAACCACCAGTTGACCTTGAGGATGAAGACGTCGAGGAATCCAGTGAGGAGGAAGTGGTGGTAGAACCCGTTGAGCTAGAGTAGTGGGCCAGGAAGCGCGCCGAAGTGGGGACCGTTGCGGAGCAAATAAGACTCGCACAAGGCCTAGGGACAAGGGAAACAACAGGATTGCAAAAAGTCCTTGCAGGAAAAGTGCGGGAAATGCAGGTGTTAGTGACCTACTTTGGCTATCCCCCAGGCTGTATGAAATCCTCACTTGAGAACTGCACGGGCCAACTACAACCCCACCAAGGGTCGCGATGGTAGTAGTCGACTTTGTGGACGATGTGTCAGCCATACCAATCCAGGTTGCGAGCCGCACAGTCCACAACGTGATCATAGACAAAGGATCAAGCATGAACATTATGTTAGTGGAGCTCCATTAGAAGTTGGGAATGCCACCTCGGAAGCCTCACCCTTCCTCATACGAATGGCAAACCAAGCCAAGGTGGCGCCCAAGGGTATCATGAGAAAGGTGGAAATCAAGATCCAAAGTGTCAAGTTCTTGATAAACATTGTCATCCTCAACATGCACACAAGAGGGTGGTTCGACTTGCTCATGGGCTGCCCTTGGCTCAGGGGTGCGAAGGTGCAGCATGATTGGGAACACCAACGGGTCTGATTCCCCATAAAAGGAGGACTATTATCCGTCATCGCGGAGCAAGTTCGAGCACCACCGTTGGAGTCCCGACCCCATGAATACCATCTCCTAGACTGGAGCAAGGGATTGGACGATGACGAAGAAGCAGCCATCTTGGCTTGCCTACCGGACTTATTTGTTATAGGGGAGATAGATCTCCGATAGGAAGTACGAGAGACTACCACAGCATACCATGTGACCTGGTTGGAGACCGCGAGGGAAGCCCTAGAAGCACATATTTCAAAGTGGCCCGTTCTATGGAAGGAATTGAGGAACGTTGCCTTGCCTACCCAAGAGGAGTACCACGGTAAGCCGATGTACGATTGGAACATGACCCTCAAAGCATCAATCAAGCAGGTCAACATAGGCACCAACAAGGAACCCCGGTTGGTGAATGTCAATGCTCACATAGGACTAGAACTGAGGGAACAGATTGTCAATTGCCTCCGCAGGCATAAGGAAGTATTCACTTGGACCTACCACGACCTAAGGGGGAACCGCAGGAGTTATGCCAGCACAGGATCAAGTTGAAAACCAATATTAAACCTAGCCGCCAACAACGATACCGCATCAACCCCAACTATGAAAGGAAGGCTAAGCAAGAGATTGACAGTGGCTGGAAGCAGACTTCGTGTACCCATAGAGAATCTGGAGTGGCTTTCACCGATTGTCATTGTACCAAAGAAGGACGGGCAACTAAGGATCTACATAGATTATCGATGACTGAACGCTACCACGGAGACAGACCTGTTCCCCATCCCATTCATGGAGGCCATCATGGAGGATGTAGCTGGTCACGAGATGTACTCATTCATGGATGGATTCAGCAGGTATCCATGTCACAATCGCAATGGAAGACCGAGCCAAGACCACGTTCATCACGGATTGGGGGGCGTACGCCTTCAAGGTTATGCCATTCAACCTTTGCAATGCCATGGCCACATTCCAGAGGTTGGTCCAACATATATTTCTAGACAACCTCATAGACTTTGTCTGGGCATTCTTGAATGACTTCATGGCTTCTGGACTGGCAGAAGTGCACATGACGTGCCTCAAATGGGTGTTTCGGCGTTGCCGAGAGTACGGGATATCTCTTAACTCATCAAAATGTGTGTTTGGCATGACCGCAAAAAAACTACTAGAACATATCATGTCTAAGGAGGGCATCACAGTTGACCTTGGAGTGGTACGAGAGTTAGCCAAGATGCCACCCCCATAGAATGTCACAGAACTTTGGCAGTTCTTGGGGAAGGTAGGCTTCTACCGTAAGTTCATTTGGCAGTATGCAAATAGGGCCCAGCCGATGACCGAACTACTCACAAAGGAGGCATCATACGAATGGACCACCAACCAACAAGTAGCTTTCAAAAACATCAAGTGTCAGTTGGTGGAGGTGCCTATCCTCATTCCACCTGATTGGAGTTGGCAGTTCCACTTACAGACAGACGGCTTCAACATAGCAATAGTAGTTCTAGATCCATAGCATACAAAAGTCGGCTCATGATGTCGGCCGAATGCAACTACTGGGCAACCGACAAAGAGTGCATGGCGATCATTTACAGAGTGTTGAAGTTCCGTCACTACCTCCTGGGTAACCAATTCGTGCTGATCGTGGATCACCATGCCCTGCTCTACCTCATCAACAAACCTCAACTCACCGAGAGATTGGCACGATGGATCCTCCTATTAGATGAGTTCGATTTCCATAAGGCAGGTAAGCTACATGTATCTCTGGACCTCCTCTACAGGATACCTAGCGGTGAATAGCCTAAGGCCACACCACTACTCGACATACTAGATGCCAACTTCTTCAAAGTGGAACAGTGCGACCCACCACAAACCACTGAATCGGCAACTAGCACAGAAATGGTTGACGGCTAGGTGCTCCTCAGCAACAAGGTGGAGGTCCGTAGGGGGCAACCAAACGTCTCGAGAGAAGGTGCGGGGGTCCCGTGGAAAAGGTGCGGGGGTCCTGCTGAGGAGGTGTGGGGGTCCCACAGAGGAGGTGCAGGAGTCTCGCCGAGGAGGTGTGGGGGTCCCGCAGAGGAGGTGCAGAGGTCCCAGGAGGAAGGCCAAAGGTCCGTGGGAGGACAACTAGGGGCATTATGAGCCCTAGTTATGGCAGTGACGGCGGTAGGTCATCATGAGGAAGGACAATATAGGTGGCCATCATAAAATTCTAGAAGTAGGTGAATGATGGTGACATGGTTGACTGCCAACCATTGGACCACGTGGCAAGTGTCGATTAGACTATAAAAGGAGATTGGCTTCAACACAAGGGCATTGATCCATAGAGGAACATACATTCATATAAGGTTTCTAGCAGGCTCTCCCACTACAGTAAACAACATGGGTGCCCCTGGCTGCACCAATAGCCAGGGAGCGCCCAACTCAATGTAGCATAGATCTTAGCATAGCTAGATAGGCTCTTCCTCTTCGTATGGGAGGTGGAAGTATTCTTCTTTCCTAAATAGATTCTAGTTCTTTTCCTCCATAATATGCTACAAGGTGATCATTGGCTGGCTATCGGCCATGGGAGCCCACAGACAGCCACGGTGTTCCATCTGCCACTAGACCTAACGAACCCAATTCGTCTAGCGACCAGAAGGGTGGACTACATTAAAGGAACTCCCTCCAGGCACATAGCTACCGAGAGGGTCCATGCAGACCCCCTGGGGGGGGACCCTCCGCATGTCTGGAGGTGGGTGTTGGCAACAATGCTCTGGTGACTCCACATCTAGGAACACAATAGTCCACCCGCGCAAGGTTGAGACGACCAAGAAACCCTAGAATGGCAACAACTAATACGACGCTACCTCGCCAATGAGCTCGACGGACTTTCAGGAATGTTGACTACACACCGGCAAAGCTTCTCTTGAAGATGCCTACTGTTTCAACTGATCGGGAATCAGTTATACAACGAGGGAGAGATGACATCCTCCGAAAATGTCCCCAGCGTGGGAAAATCCCCGAGATTCTCAACGCGGTGCACGTGGGACTTGGTGTGGGACACTTTAGGGGGGACAAAATAGTCAGGAAGATTTTACAGACCGGACTATGGTGGCCCACAATCTTCCAAGACACCACAAGGCAGTGAGAAGCTACAACAACTGTCAATAAATAAGCAAACCAACGGTGGGCCAAGGCATGGAATACCACCCCTCAACAGGAATGGTGGCATTCAAGAAGTGGGGCCTAGACTTCGTGGGCCCAATCAACCCAAAGGCATGCCCGACACACTTCAGGTACATTGTGGTAGCAACAAACTATGCTACGAAGTGGGTAGAGGTGAAGGTGCTTAGGAATCAGGAACAAGACAAGAGCAGGACGCAAGAAGCAAAACAAGACAAGAACAAGACAAGACAAAATTGATCGTAAAAAGACTGGTGTTGATAGTAACTAATTGTACAACAATTAAGTCAGAGCTTTTATGCTCACAATTCCAAGCTAATCTGGTCATGAGTCTAATTTGGTCATGAGCTAAAAATAGTGACCCTTATCCTCTAGGCATATCCTGTAGTATATCTGTTAAACAGGAAAAGGGCTCTTGCCTCACCTTTTCCTATTTAACCTGTTTCCTTCACGCAGACAGGAAACCTTTCATACAACGTACAGGAAAGGCTACACCCTTTCCTTCTCAACTCTCAATATATCTGTATATATATATATATCAGACTTCTCCCAGTGCCACTATGACTGGTCTCCAAAGTCAAGGGCAAGAACGGATTTTGGCTATTGCCTTGTTAGATCCATTCATTGAGAGTACATAAACACACACAAGATTCTCTAATATGCACCTTTCATTACTAACATGAACACAAAAGACAAAGTGTAGAGAACCTTTATCTCCTGCTAAAACTTCAAATGGAGACCCTTCCTTCGTTGCCCTAACTTCCCTTAACTACTCTTTCTCTCGCCACGTCATCCTTTTCCCTTTTCCTTTTCCTTTTCCTTACCTTTTCCTCTCGGTAAGGATTTTCCTCTTCCAAAGCCTTTCCTTCCATACTTACTACGGACCTTCCTACCCTTATTCTCTCTACAGTAGGACGTCCTATGCTCCTAATATTTTACCTTTAACACTGCCCCCTCCTTATTTGTTGCTGTGTCCTCACGGCAACACATCCTGCGCATCATCCTGATATTCCACCTCCTCCTGATCCTTATACTTCTGAAACTCCGCCTTTTCCTTATCGAGCTCCTGCTGCACCATTGCTACCTGAAGACGAAACGCCTGCGTCTCCTTCCTAAGCTGCTCGTTCTCGTCCTGAAGACGCTGGAACTCGTCCACCACCACCGACAATATGGGCAGTCTGCTGGGTTTCATCTCTTCTCGCACTAACCTCTGGAACAATGTCATCGGCTCTTGTGACGTCACCGTGGGCTTAAGCTCCACCACCGGACTTGGAGTCCTCTGCTTAATCGGTCGCTGAATCCCCTTACTCACAAGTCCCTGGAGTGCCGTCATCTTCGGCGCCATCACGCTCTCCACTGCTTGTACAATGAGCCGCTGAATGTCTGCCCTATCTTTAATCGTGTACCCAGCGTTGACCAAATGATTGAATAGATCGCCGCCATCTGAGTTGCGTCCAAAGCCTCATTCCCTCCTCCAACGACCTGTTCCACCATCTCTGACTGAAGCTGCGCTAGAACCTGTGCAAACTGAATTGCGTGTCTGTAGTCTGCACCTCTTTTCGCGCAAACGCCTTCCTGCGCTTGAAGGAGATATCCGCCTGCATTCCCCGTCAAGATTCTGCTGATCGGCTCCTCCTCTTCCAGGCGGAAATCAGTCACCGGCATACCCTGCGACCCACTTCCCCGATACATCCCTCGTCCATACATACCTGTATGTGTGCGTGGAGAATGCTGAAAGGGCGGCGGATTAACTGATGCCTCGGAAACTTCGCTCCCCGCGCCATCTCCTCAGCTTCTCTCGCAATTCCCACTACTTCCTCATCGGTTATATCCACCGTTGTGGGTGTAACCGTCGGAAAGGGAATATCCGAGGATACTTTCTGCTTGTCCCCGATCTCCACCGTCTGTTCCCCAACCGTTGGCTCACCCTCATCACATCCCTTCTTCTTAAAGGGTCTATTCTCCCAACGGGATTATCATCATCCGTCTCTCACGCAACAGTTTCATCATATTCTCCTGTTCCTTCCCCACTGTGGTTCCAGCTCCGACTGAAGTTTTCCACTCTCCTGCCTGGCTTTTGTTCTCCGTTCCTTCTCAACCTCCTTTGGTTCCTCGTCCTCTCCAGGTTCGTCTCTTCCTCCTGTTCCATCGAAGGTTCTTCTTCCCGTATGATCTCTTCTAACTGCTCGTCTTCCTCCTCGTCAAGGTCTACCACTATTCTCGGCTCGGAGTTATCCTGTACTCCTGGCTTTGACTTCTTACCTTTTCACCCGATCTAGTATTCCTCCTTGCGGTCGTTGATCTCTCGACCTTTGATTTCTTCCTCTTTGGCGTTCTCTCCACCTGTTTCTCCTCCTCTGCCTGCAGGTCAACCTCTATCCTTTTCCCTTCGTCTCCCCCATCTTGCGCTTGGTTTGCTTCTTCTGGAGTGACTCCGTTTCTCTCCTCACTTGCTTCATACGCGCGACTATCTCCGGCCCCGCCGGTTCGCCGTATTGGCGTACATAATCCGCGATTATCTGTACCCATGTGAAGGCCATCATGGACGAAGGCTCTCCCTTTTCTCTAACTCCTGCATTGCACAGAGGTGCTCCCTCAGCCTTTTCAGCAAATACCTTGCCACTCCTACTGGCCTCTTTCCTTTAATCCATATAAGACATGACCGGATTCGATGCTGTAATATAAGATGTCCGAAATTCAAACGTTAACGATAAAATTCATCGCTAACTGCGTTTCCTCCCTCAGGTCGGAAAGCTTCAACCCCACCTTGCTCACATACTTTTGCCTTCCTTTAAGTACTCTGTAGGTGTGCCTTCTCGGCCTTTACCTCTCCTTCCGAATGTGGGAGGTGAAATACCTCCTCCACCAACCTATCGGTGAAAAGGAGTTTCCTCTCCTCTGCATAAGCTACAAATCCTGTATCCGGCTTCTCCACCTTCTCCAAAAGCATCACTAAGGTGAAGCATTCTTCATCATGAGGCTCGGCATCTCTTAGAATCTCCGCGTATGGCCACAAGCCTATCTCTCGCAGAACCTTCTCCATTTCACAGGAAAATCCCATTTGGTGTGCATCAGCTGTACATTCCCCACTCTCTCTCCATCCGGAGGATTCACCAGCTCCCGGCAATTCCCGCAGACACAAGACCCTTCTTTGCCGACATCTCTCTCTCACTGCGAAACCCTAGATCTGCTGCCTTGTTTTTCGTGCACTTCAGAGAGCAGAATATGCTCTTCAACTCAACATAAATATTACTCCCTTCAACGAGGTATTTCCTTATCTTATTAAGGTTAACCTTTCCTTCTATTGTCTCTCCTTCCAATGTTTCCAAATCCACCACACCTTCGTCCTTTACAGTTTAACCCGAAAAGGGCCTATCCAGTTCAAATTAAACTTTGGCCTATTTCATCCACCTTTCCCCTGTACCAAAGGACGAGATCACCTACCTTTATCTCTTTGCCTTTCCTTCGCCTATCTAGCCAAACCTTCCGCCTTCTCTGAATCGCCTGTATCGTCCACAGGGCATGCATTCTCCTCTCATCTAACTTCTCTAGCTCTATTAAACGAGCTTCCAAAGACTCCTTCTCCCCCATCCTATATTGAATTGCTATTCTCAAGGACGGCACAATATACTCCATCGGAGTTATAGCCTCCAATCCATACGCAAGCTTAAAAGGTGTCGTACCTGTAGTCACCTTATAGCTGTTCTATAGCCCATAATACTTCTGGTAACCTTTCATCCCAATCCTTCTTATTTTCCTGAACCACCTTCCTTAAAACGTTTTTAAGGACTTTGTTTGTAGATTCAGCTTGTCCATTACCTTGTGGGTAATATGGTGTAGACTTCTTATGTTTTATCACAAACTCCCTCATAAGCATTTCTATTGTTTCATTCACGAAATGCTTTCCTCTATCACTTACAATTTCCTTAGGAATACCATAACGTACTATTATAGTATTATATATAACCTTCGCTGTATTATATGCATCAGCCTTTTCATAGGCTCTGCCTCTACCCATTTAGTCATATAATCTGTTAAAACCAATATATATTGATTCCTTTTTGAACTTATAGGATTAACTGGTCCTATAAAATCCATTCCCCATTTTTGGAAAGGTTCCAATGGTAGAACTGGATTATAAGGTTGTATTTGTTTCTTTGGAGGCAATTGTGCACGTTGGCATTTATCGCATGCCTTACAATATCTATTTACATCTCTCCATAAAGTAGGCCACCATAACCCTGCCTGAAGGATTTTCCTTCCTGTTATTTCCTCTGCAAAATGTCCTCCTGCAAGGCCTGAATGAGCCTCTTTAAGAACCTCTGGGGCCTCTAAAGGATCCACACACCTTCGTAATACCCCATCGGACCCTAGTTTATACAGCTTTCCTCCCACGAGAAAAGTGTCGTGTCCTCACGACAAAGAGCTTCCTTTCATCGGGCGTCTTATATGTAAGTGGTACTATTCCAGTGGCTAGATATTGTGTAATATGATCTAACCACCTTAATGGAACATCGACACGAAATAAACTGGCATCAGGAAAGTCATCCATAGTACGAATCGGAAGTTCGCCTGTTTTAATACGACTTAAATGATCAGCCTGTTCGTGTTGCTTTCCAGGTTTATGAATTATTTCAAAATCATATTCCTGTAGAAGTAGGAACCACCTGGCTAACCTTCCTGTAAGTACCGGTTTATTAAGTAAATATAATAAAGCTTTATGATCCACAAAAAGTTTTACTTTATTAGCCAAAAGATAATGTCTAAATTTGTGGATGGCATATACCATGCCCAATGCTTCCTTTTCTGTAGTATAATTTACTTCTGCAGGTGTGAGCCTGCGACTAGCATAATAAATAGGACGATCCTTACCGTCCTCTTGCATTTGCGTAAGGACAGCTCCTATAGCAATATCAGAGGCATCACTTGTACATGGAATTCCCGATCCCACTTGGGACTAACCAATATGGGGGCTTTAATAAGAGCCGTCCGAAGGTTATCAAATGCCTCTTGACACTCTAAAGTCCAAACATATGGCACATCAACCTTAAGCAAATCGGTTAAAGGTTTGGCGAGTTTAGCATAATGCTTTATGAACCGCCTATGGTAGCCTATTTTGCCTAAAAACCTTCGTAACTCCTTTATATCCTGTGGTGGTTGTAGGCTAAGGATAACCTTAACCTTGTCCTGATCAACCAATATTCCTTCCCTGCAAACCACATGTCCTAAAAGGACTCCTGATTTACAAAAAAATTACATTTTTCTGGATTTAAAGCAACTGAATTTTGTCTGCATTTCTGGAAACATTTTTCCAAACACTGTAAATGTTCCTGTTTTGTACTATACACACTAAAGTCATCCATAAAGACTTTCATAAAATCTAAAAGGTATTCACGAAAGGTATCCGTTATAATTCTTTGAAACGTAAAGGGTGCATTACATAAGCCAAAAGGCATAACCCTATAGGCATAGGCACCCCACGGACTTATAAAAGCGGTCTTATGTTGATCTGCTGGAGCTACCATCACCTGATTATATCCTGAAAAGCCATCCATAAAGGAATACATTTCATGGCCTGCAATTATCCAGCATTTCCTCTGTGAAAGGAATAGGAAAATATCCTTAGTTGTAACATCATTTAGCTTTTTATAATTGACACACACTCTTAGCTTCCCATTCTTTTTAGGGACGATCACGAGTGGTGACAACCATTGCGCTCCTTGTATAGGATATATAAAGCCAACCTTCAACAGTTTATCAATCTCCTCTTTCACCAATTTAGCATAGTTAGGATTCATCCTGTATGCACTTTGTTTAGCCGGTTGGCATCCCGGCAATAATTGAATAGTGTGCATACATATCTCTGGTGGTATTCCTTTAAGATCCTGATAGGACCATGCAAATACATCCTTGTATTTGGCTAACAACATCAATCCTTTATCCTAAAATCCGGATCCAATCCTTGAGCTATATTTAATATCTTAGGTTCCATTTCTGTACCTATATTAACTTGCTCTAAAGGATCGTTCGTGTAGATATATGTATATTCAGCAGGTTGTTCCTGCAAATTCATTTCATAAGGAACAGACTTATAAAAATTTTTCCTGCAAGCCCAGATTGTTCTGTTCTTGTTCCTTTTGAAAGATGCTTTTCCTTTCCTTCAGAATAGCATATAAATCAATCTCTGCAAGAGCTTTTAGATCAGGATATGTTTTTAAAATTGCTCTTCCTCCTGATCATCCAAGCCCCGCACCCAATCATACCCTTCCAATGCAACTGGCCGATCCTTCTGTGCTAAGTATCCCTTAGCATAGTATGAATATCGACCTTCAAGTCACCTTGTTCTATTGTCATTTTTCCTGAGCCCCAATCCTGCACCGCTTGGGCCACCTTAAGCCAAGGTCGTCCTAACAACATAGTATATGTTGCATCCTGTCCTTCCATTCGTAGGACAATTAAGGATATTTTGTATTTAAGTCCTTTAACGGATATAGTGACTGCTCTCACAATGCCCAATGGCCTTACACTTCGTTGATCAGCCATTTTAAGGTTAAATGGAGCCGGTTGGATAGGTCCCAAACCCATCTTTTTACATTCTCCTTCCTCAATAAAATTCACACCTGAACCTCCATCTATTAATACTCTCTTTAACTTATTCCTTCCCACATATACTGTGATGCAAGGAACATGTCCATCATAATCACCTTCATACAGTACTTCCTTATCCATTTTACAAACTGTATATCCTTCACGTGAAGGTGATGTTTGTTGAACTAAACTTAATGCATTTAATATCTGGTTTCTTATGTAAGGAGCTACCTTTATCAACTGTCCAAGCGTAATCTTTATCTCCTGATTTATAGCTTGGTGATACATGGAGTCCATTGTTTTATCATGTAATGGTAATAATGAAAAACTTTGTTCACCTTTATCTATATCACCTTTATCTGTACCTTCTGATTCGTTATCAGTCTGACCTTTCTGGTCAGAATCCTGCTCCTGCTTGCTTACATTTTCCTGTAACAAGCTCTCCTTCTGTTAGGAGTAGTAACTACCTCACCTTCTCCATAACAAGAGGATTCCTTCTTCTTCTTGAAGAGCTATAACTGCCCTTACCACGGGTGGATACTCATCTTTTCCTCCTCTATTTGAATAAGCCGTGTTGTAGGCTGCACATTAGTCGTTTGGTGGAGTAGGAGGTTGTACCTTCCGCCTAGGACATTCCCTAGAATATGTCCTGTTTCACCACATGTATAACAAACCTGGGAAGGAAAATTCCTACCCTGCAATCCTTGTTTATCATTTCCTTGTTTATAGGAATCATTTCTGCCTCTTTGACCTTGATATGGTCTTTCCTCTCCTCTATATTGCCTATCATTTCTTTCAGGATAAGGTCTATCATTCTGCCACCCTTATATGGACCATTTCTTCCTGCATAATAATTTCCTCTCTAATTTCGTAAGGATTATCATTCCTTCGTCATAATATCCACTGTTCCTATTCTGATAAGGAACTTCATTCCTTCTGCCATATATTGTTCCTGTTCTCATAAGGAATGACATTATCATTCCTATCATTCCACGGTTCCTATTAGGTGGGAACCTTCTAGGAGGTGGACGTTCATCCATTCTCCTTTCTCTCTCTATACTAGCCACATTCTGGTTCAGGAAATGTCTGCAGTTTCGGGCTACATGTCCTTCCTTTCCACAGATTTGGCATGTAGGCAATTGCAGCCTACATTCCTCCACCGTATGGCCCGGATTGTTACATTTAGTACACCATACTTTTTCCTTTAACTCCTCTTTAACTGTCATTCCTTTTAAAGTTTTCATCATTTGAGCCAATGCTTTCTCATCTATAGGATATTTTCGAACTTTTACTACATCAGCTTCCTCTTCCTCTTCATCAGAGGATTCTTCCTTTCTTCCATATACTTTCAGCTTTCCTTCTGCAATCTTTTCTATCTGCCTTCTCTTCTCATATATTTTTAATTGATTAATGAGATCCTCTCTATCCTTTTCATTGATAGTAAGTGCTAGATCTCTATATGGTTTTAGCAACCCTTGCTTATACCATTGCAATAAGGCATCCATCTTCACATATGCCTTACACTTTTTCTCATGTTTCTTAAAACGGTGTGTATATTCATCTATCTTTTCTGTTTTGCCTTGAAGGATAGTCCTTAACTTCTCTAAATGTTCCTCCGGCAATTCCTCCTTTCTGAAATATTCCTTAAATGCATCAGTAACCTTCTGATAATTCTCTCTGACTTCCTTTTCTAAATCATAATACCAATCAGAGGCATTTCCTTTCAATGTATGTGGAAATATAAGCAGCCTTTCTGCATCCGTCACCTTATACAGTTTTACTACCTCTTCAAACTGTTGTAAGTGCCTTTTCGGATTTTCCTTCTTTCCTGCAGAGAATGTGGGATACATCACCGTACCCCCAAACATTCCCGGGAAAAGTGCCATATTTGTAATAACCCTTTGCTCTGGTGTATTTCCTCTTACACCTTCCTCCCTTCCTCTTCGGGAGTTCTCAGGAGATCCTTCTCCTTGCAATCTCGGTATATGAACAGGCACTCCTCCTCTCACTGTTTCCTCTAAACCAGCTGTTTGATACTGCCTCCAATTCTCTGGATCAGCCTCAGATTTCTGTATTGTTTCTGCAATATCCTCTACTATCTTGCCAAGGATATTTTGACGTCTATTTTCGTCAGTTTCAGGTTGCTGTTGGGCAGCCACTCTATTGGCCTGCCTTTGGTTCCTCTGATCAGCTAAGGCTGGATCAGGACGATGGTTCCTCCACGGTTCCATTCATTCCTTCTCCTTTACACATCCGGCTCTACACCTTCCGAGCCTTTTTCAGAATGAGATTTCTATCTTTTTAGCCTCTTTTCTCAATGAATGCTAACACTGCAATGGCGAAATCCCTCCGTGGTCGCCAATTGTTAAACAGGAAAAGGGCTCTCTGCCTCACCTTTTCCTATTTAACCTGTTTCCTTCACGCAGACAGGAAACCTTTCATACAACGTACAGGAAAGGCTACACCCTTTCCTTTCTCAACTCTCAATATATCTGTATATATATATATCAGACTTCTCCCAGTGCCACTATGACTGGTCTCCAAAGTCAAGGGCAAGAACGGATTTTGGCTATTGCCTTGTTAGATCCATTCATTGAGAGTACATAAACACACACAAGATTCTCTAATATGCACCTTTCATTACTAACATGAATACAAAAGACAAAGTGTAGAGAACCTTTATCTCCTGCTAAAACTTCAAATGGAGACCCTTCCTTCGTTGCCCTAACTTCCCTTAACTACTCTTCTCTCGCCACGTCATCCTTTTCCCTTTTCCTTTTCCTTTTCCTTACCTTTTCCTCTCGGTAAGGATTTTCCTCTTCCAAAGCCTTTCCTTCCATACTTACTACGGACCTTCCTACCCTTATTCTCTCTACAGTAGGACGTCCTATGCTCCTAATATTTTTCCTTTAACAATATCCTATAAGCATATCTTGTAAGAATATCCTGTAGGTATATCATGTAGGAATATCCTGCAGGCATATCCTATAGGTATATCCTATAGGCATATCTTGTAGGTATATCCTGTAGGAATATCCTGCATGCATATCCTGTAGGTATATCCTATAGGCATATCCTGTAGGAATATCTTGTAGGTATCCTGTAGGAGTATCCTGTAGGTATATCCTGTAGGAATATCTTGCAGGCATATCCTATAGGCATATCTTGTAACCCGTATTCTATATCCTGCATCCTGTATCGGGTCGTGACAGTTTCTTTATTTACTTTGTGAAACATGTGGAGTCTCGCTTCGTGGGGCTGAGTCTCATTTCGTTGGCTGGGTGTCTTACTTTGTTAGTTTGGAGTTTTACTTTTTAGGCTTGGAGTCGCTTGTCATCTCACTCCCTAGCCTTGGAGCCTTAGTTCCTTGGGCTTTGTGGGGCATGACTCTCACTTCGTGAGCATCGAGTCTCATAGTCTAGGAGGCTCACTTTGTATATATGGGGGCTCACTTTGTGTGCATGGTCTCACTTCATGGGCTTAAAGACTCACTTTGTGTGCATGGGGTTTCATTATGTGGGCCTGGGGTCTCACTCCATGAGGCATGACCCTCACTCCATGGGCATGGAGTCTCAAATTATGAACATGAAATCTCACATTATGGGCATGAAGTTTCACTTTGTGGGCTTTTTTACTCACCCATGGGCCATGACTCTCACTTTGAGGGCTTGGAGTCTCACTTCGTGGACCATGACTTTCACTTTGTGTGCTTGAAGGTTCACTTTGAGACATGAAATTCACTTTGTGAATCATGACTCTCACCTTTTGTGCTTGGAGCCTCACTTATGGGCTTAAAAGCTCACTCCATGGAGCATGGAATCTCATTTTGTGGGCTTGAAGGCTCACTCCATGGGGCATGGAATCTTACTCCATGGGCTTAGAGTCTCCCTTCATATGAAAAGAATTTCACTTCGTAAGGTGTGGTCCCTAACAATCATGTATAATAACCGTCGATTTTTTTAATCCAAAGGCTAATAATGAAAGTATGTGAAATTGTCTTTTCTTATTTAGTAATGTAAAACTCTTTCAAAGAGAATGAGAATAAGTTTTTAAATATTATCTTTAATGTTAACTCAAAATACTAATGTGAGTCACAAAGTAAAGTGAATGCTTGAGATAATTCTAATTTATTTAATCTTTGTCATAGTTTTTACTATGACTTTTACTTTTACTTTGGAATTAATTGTTGTTACTTACTGAATTATATTAATAAACCCTTGGTGTAAAAGAAACATGCCTACTTAGTGCACTTGGGTATTTATTATAGTTTAGCCGGGGGTCATTAGGTATTTATAAAACACTTTATTTAAAAACTTTTACCCTCATATTCCATGTCCCAATTGGGTTATGGTTACTTTCAATAAGTTTAGCATGTCCAATATGGGTAGAAAGACCCCTAGGATTGACCTAACCCCATGCCCTAAACCCCTTGTGTTAGGGTTTAGGGGTTGATGGGTTGTTAGGTTAAACTTTTCAAGTATATTCTCATTGAGAAAATATTCCATGCTAATCCACTTTACAAAACATAAAAACATGGGGGGTGGCTTTTATCACATATATAAGTAGGATATGTAATAAGAGTAGTAAGAGTAGTTCTTGAGGGATCACAAAGGGGTTCTAAAATTGGCATTTTGAGAGTCACATTCGTGGCACTTGTAATATTTGAATCTAAGGGGCTATGGCATGATAGCCCACATCTTGGGAGACAGTGTCACATGAAGATATGACATTAGGCTAGATGGCACACAATACAACGTTCGAGGCACACCCTTTATGGTTATCTCATGAGCTCAACTGCAAAGGTGGTTGTTGGGGACTTCACAAGCCAAGTGTGGTGGTTCTATGAAGTCTCAATGGTCGCCAAGACGCTTGTAGCATCCAATCTTGGGAATTTGCCTTGGTGAGTTAGACTTACCTCGGGAGCACTAGAAGGTGTGAGATGGCCTCTACCTAGACGCCGCAAAGGTCCATGTACAGGTGAAGAGGAGTTCTCCTAGGCAGGGTGTTTCTCCTCTCTAATTGTATGTCGTCGGACTATGAGCGGGGCAAGAAGAAAATGGGGGTGGATAGAAGGAATAAATATACATATATTGCATGTCAAAAAAGGTGGAGCAAGATACAAAGAAGAAGACGAACTAGAAGGACCCAACCCACTACAAGCCCTCATACTTATGTAGTGGGTCGACTAGTGCTAGACCCTAGGTATAGGTGGCATGCCCCCATTGGTCTGCTACCCTATCCCAACGTCCTGCCTATAACATTTATGCGCCTCCCTCACATGTCCTGTCCCAAGTACCTTGGTAGTTGATTCAAACAATTGGATCTATGCCTAGGTTAAGCACCACCTAACAGCTATCGTTGTCAGTCCATACCTGTTTTACTTTCACTGCTCGGCCGCTCCGTCCCATTGCTTGTTCGCGCTAGCTGACAGTTTGACAATGGTCAAACCACAGTCAAGCAGATGCATGGACTTATTCATTGGCATGTCTTTGGGCCATGCGCTCCCTTACCCTAGGTCATGTTAGAATAGTCACGGTATGTAGCGGCTTTGCTCTCCACTGCAGCTAGCTTTTGCTTCAGAGCGGTGATCGTCGCATCCTGCAACTTGATAGTCTTTCGTAGCTCCATCTAGAACCTTGCCTCTTGCTGCTCTTGAGCATGTTTCACTTGAGCCTTTAGCTCTCGAATTTGCTCATGTAGCGCTGTAGCTCTTGCTCCCTTGCTGCAAGTAGTTGGGCTTATTGGTGGTGTACTCAACTAACTTGGTGGTAGTGGTCCGGGTGATTTCTAATCTTTGGGTGGGCTATGCTTCATCCCTACTCTTGGTCGTAATGCAACGTTCGCCCTGGCCCTCCAAGTGGGGGTTCCTCTCAACTGGCTACAGTTGCGATTTTGGTTATTGTGTGTTGAGTTGTGTGCTAGTGCAACTCCTCCCTGACCACCGCCAATTCTGCTTGGGCTTCCTCAAACTCCCTACTCCTTTGCTTGATCCGAGTCCTGAGTTCGTGAATTTGCTGTTCTTTTTCTGCTATGATCTAGCTATGGGTGTATTGGTGTTGGTCCAGGGGCCTCTAGAGGGTATCGTACTCACCTTGTAACTGATCAATGTTTGTTACTAACTTGCCCCAAAGTTCCCCAGCATTCTTCCTTCTCTTTTTAGCTACCTTACACAGTAGGGCTCCTTGGCAAAGCAATTCCATAGCTTCCTTGGCTTCCTCTCGTGTGGCCTGCCATTGTTCTGTGAGCTTAGTTATTATCGTATCATGTTCCTTTGCCACCACTAGGAGATCGACGTTGTTATACACGGCCATTACTTCCTTTAGTTGGTCAAAGGCCTCTACAATCTTGAAGTAAGTCGTTGAGGCCCACCGACCATCAGCATGGAAGTGCTGATAGGAATCCTTTGACTCTTCTTCAGATTCACCCTCCATTTTCTCCTTATCTGGCTCGGTAGGTCGTTTGGGTACCTCTGATGGGAATTCCAACGGTAATGGGGGGCCCACTACCAAAGGTACCACTTGTATGGGTTTAGTCGTCTAGTGTTTGGGTGGTTCTTGGTTAGGGGAGGGGTTGTCCCTTGCCTGCTTCTCTAATGATTCCAAGGGTTTTGGCTGTTTCCTTTGGTTGTCCTGACTTGTTCCAATCTGCTCTCCCTCCCTTGTCTGAAAATGTGCCGGTATCAAAGTCATAGTTCGGCCCCTCACACTGGCGGTCATGATACCAATATGGCCGGCCATGGAATGCATGCTCTTAGACCTGGTTTGAACTCTATAGATTCCGTTGGTTATAGCCAGAACCAAGCATTGCTTGAGGCAATCTGCCCAATTCACCTCAACTCCTTCCCAGGCCCTCCTTGTACTTCCCATGAACAAGAAGGCTACCTGTGCTACAAACTTGGCCACTTCCTCTCTCTCTTGTATGCCCTGTAACACCTTGTTCCCTGTGGTGGCAGACCTTTGTCTCCGATAATTCTTTTATTGCGAGGCCGTCCTTCAGTAGTCGGAATATTGTCGCTAGCTCATCGAATATTATGTGGAAGGCTGTGCTTCCTTCTAAGCCAAATTGGAACTCTCCCCACCCGATCTGGCTAATCACCAATTCTACAGACTGGATAAACTACCCAGCTCTCTTAGTGAATCCCGGATTCTCCACTTTTCCCCATGGAAGGTCAAAGAATTCGTCCAGGCGCAACTGTTTCTTGACCAACCAATCAACTCCTTGAAACCTAGAATACATGGGTGACACAAGTTATGCTGTCCTCTCTTGGCCTTCAATGGACACGCAAACCTCATGGATGACTACTAGCCTATTTCGCTCCGTCCAATCTATCATCATGGTGGTTGAAGTATTGCACTGTACATCTCCTTCTTGAGTACTGCCGATGTGGCGATCCTCATGACGTCTTCTAAGGTGACTAGCGTGATTGTCCCTGTGCCTAGATATGCAATGATGGTGCCGCCCGACCATCACTGCCTTTGTAGTACACGCCTCATGCGTGCGGTCCATTCTCATGGACCATGTGAGCTGGCCACACATGTGTTTGGAAGTCGTCCTCCCGGCCGCGCTATCCTTCATGTTGTGCCTCCTTGGGGTTTCCCTACTGTGATGGCTATTTTTCCCTAAGGTATCTTGGTCTGAACTCTGTCTGGGTGGATGTTTGGCCCAACATGGTTATTGTTAGCTGTCTGTCATAGTGCTTGTTCATCATTGCCGCTCGTTGTGACTTTGATAATGTCTAGTGAAGCCCACCCTGGTCTTAATTGTAGGGCCTTTCCAGTTTGTCCCTCCCCACTAAGGCCTCACATCACTAGTCCCACCCTTGAGACTTTGCGCCTCACTTCTATCAGGGAATGTCCCCGTCGGGGCTCTTCCCTCCCCGCTTCCATAGCTGATCTCCAATCAGTTGTGGCTATGGGTATACTTGGTTAAGGCCAGGCTAGTACAAGGCTGTCGGTTGAGTCCACTACCGGGCTTGGATCGGGCCCAATCAAATGGCATTGTCGTCTGGCTATGGTGCGTTCAGGTGGCTCCTCCAGAGTTGCAAAGGCAATCGATAAACTGGTCCTTGTGATCCCACCCTGTGTTTGTATTGTTTTGGGCTTCGAGCGCTCCCCCTACGTCCCTCGGTTTGCCATTGTGGTGCCTACCCTGGTGGGGGTGTTTCCGCCCTACGCAACTCGAGCCCATGCATAGGTCCAATCCTCCGTGCTTGCCTGGCGCAAAGTGTTCTAGTGCTTTGAATCGCTGCACAGGTGCCCAGACTTGCCTTGTAGCCACAGACCTTAGTCCCCTCCTGATGCAAAATCTTATTTGCTGGTGCTCCTAGTCATGTTGTACCTTGGCGCCCTTGAGATAGGGGCGACCAAGAAGCAGGTCAAATCCTCCTCCTATGTGCATGTTGAGGACGACGACGTTTACCCAACTCTTGGATCTTGACTTTTACTGCCCTTAGGATACCCTTGAATGTTACCTCGGCTTGATTTGTCATCCATACCTAGAAGGGAGTCAGCTTCGAGGTTGGCATACTCAGCTCATAATGAAATTTTGTTGACATGATGTTCACTACCAACCCTCCATTATAATCACATCGTTGATTGTGCGGCCCGCCATCCAAACTAGAATGGTTGGCACGTCATCCACGAAGTCTATTGTGGTTGCGATGCCTCTGGGCTGAGGCCGAGTTGATCCTCGTGGCCGAGCCTTGTATAGCATGGCTGGAACAAGTGGCACTTCTTGTCCTTTCAAGGCCCTGGCCTCTCCTCTATTGAAGGCAAGATGTTTCCGTCTCCTCACTGTTCCCCTTGATCCTCGGCCTTGGTTGGGCTTTGCCGGTCCTAGAGCAATTGGTATGTCAGTTTGCTTTATTACCCACCACTTCAACACTGAGGGTTTTGCCGCCCATTCCTTATCGTGGTGCCTTCCTGTTCTCCTAGTTATGCGCATGTGCGGTTGGCTTGTTTTGTCTGCTAGGGGGTTGTGGTGTTGTGTTCATCCCGTTGTCCCAACTTGGTAGTATTACCGTTACTTGATTTGCATGCGGTGTGGGAATTAGTGCATTATGCGGGTACCTTTCTCTTGGTATTTTGCAGGTACCTTTCTCCTCCCTCACACCCCTACCCTCCGGTTGAGGGTGGGTGACAAGGACGAGCTCCTCTCAGCTGTCCCTTGGAGGTCCCTTTTGTGAGACCAACCTGATAGTTGGTGGCATGGCATACCTCGGCTGGACGGTATCCCTCATCCAGCGAGTGGCTTTGTAGGACTGTGCGACTCTGAGGAATCCCCTCACATCGTTGAAATGGTTATGGTTGATGGGGCAGATCCTCCTCACCTTGAGACGATAGCCCCTCGTCTCATGGTGGTTGTGGCTCTATCGTGCACCCTTATGAAATTCCCTTGTTGGGTTAATATGGTCTTAGTCGCTTGAGCAGATTTTCGTCGACCTGGGATGGAATCCCTCGTCCCTCACCCAAAGTGACCACTATGTGGCCCCCCTTTCTAACACCTGTTCCCAATCTGTCATCTCATCAACGTCCAATTGCCTTTGCGCAGATGGTCATCCCATGTGTACCTTGACTTTCTGAAGCCTCGAGTTCTCATCCTAGTAACCACCCTGGCCTGCTACATCGTCCGATCTACTAAACTTATAATGCAGAGGTTGTTTCATTGATAATTGGTGCCCCTCTTTGTGGGGGCCTTCAAGATGAGGCTCTTCCTCCTCTCTTTCCGGGCATCTACGATCCTCCCTTACCCAGCGGCCCTAGGTCTCCTACCTTGTGTCTCACGTAGTGTTGGCCAGGCTAGACCTCTAGCTCTCGTCCCCCGTCGCTATCCATGCTGATTCACTGCCTCGAGATTCCTACCTCCAGCACATGCCTTCCTTTTATGGGGTTCTTCTGCACGGGGCCTCAAGGGTACTCGTCGAACACATGTTCAACTCTTTACTGTGGGGGCTCATTGTAGCCGTCACTTTTGCCTACATCAAGAGGGGGTGGAAGGCTTTCATCGTCCTGCCATCCATCCCACTCTACATCGTAAGTCATTGCTGGGTGGGGTCGCCCGTCCAAATGCTGCTCATTCCCGCATGCTCCTACACCTGGAATGACATTCAAATGTGATGTGGGTTCTTCATACCTTTCTTCGTTGTATGCAGCTTGTGACCGCCTTTGCTGCTGATGTGCCGGATTTACTATTTCTCGGAGGTTCAACCATGTTGGTATTTCCTCAAGTAGGCAAGGCATGGGCCGATTGTGGCAATCGAGGTACCTCTCTGCCTTCCATTAACCTCTTTCGACCAACCTAATGCATCCTCCTGGCTAGCTGGTACTCATTGATCTCTTGTTGTTTGAACAAGTTAATTCCAGCTCTCTGGTCTCTCCTTCGGGCCACAACCCTACTTGCTATGGTGAACTCCATCCATGTGTAATTACTATACCTCCGTGGTCACCACAAATGGTCGTCAGGGACTCCGCAAGCCAAGTGTGGTGGTTTTATGAAGTCTCGGTGGTCACTAGGATGTTGTGGTAGCATTTAGTCCTAGGGGTCCACCTTGGTGAGTCGAACTTACCTCAGGAGCACTAGAAGGTGTGAGATGGCCTCTACCTAGACGCTCAGAGGGTCCATGTACAGGTGAGGAGGAGTTTCTCCTAGGCGGGGTGTTTCCCCTCTTTGACTGTATGTTGTCGGACCAAGAGGAAAATGGGGAGTAAATATACATATATTGCATGTGCAAGTATAAGCTGCCCCAAAGAAGGTGGAGCAAGATACAAAGAAGAAGACGGACTAGAAGGACCCCGACCCACTACAAGCCCTCCTTATATAGTGGGTTGGTTAGTGCTAGACCCTAGGTACATGTGGCACATCCTCATTGGTTTGCTGCCTTGTGCCAGCATCTTGCATGTAGCATTTATGCACATGTGCTGTCCTAAGTACCTTAGTAGTTGATCTAAATGATTGGATCAATTCTATCTGTGGAGTCTTTGGAGACGCATATAATTCCGGAGAATTTGTGTCCTCGCTCATTGGATCCCACCTGATAGCTGTCATTGTCAGTCCGTACCTATAGCCTCACCACTCAGCCGTTCCGTCCCATTGCTTATTCGTGCCGACTAACAATTTGACAGTGGTCAAACCATCATCAACTAAAAGGGTTGGATACTCTAGCAAGCAGGCATGCTTATGCTCATATTAAGGTGTTAAGTCTTGTACATATGTAACTAGGTGTTCTAATGGCACACTTGGCTAGGCATGTTCTCTTTGGGATCTAGGGGTTGAATAACTTAAGTTCATTATAAGAAGCCCTTTCGTGAGGCACTCACGAGGTCATGTGCTTATGATTGTCCAAACCTAACCTTAAGGAGTTTACTTAGCAGAACATTCATGTCTGCATATGGCACACACTCATGTTCTCATTAAGTACTAGCCCTAAGTCTAGGATATGACTCGGCCATTTAAACCTTTAGGGGGTTAATTATGGTTTAGGGTACTCCCCAATGATAATGATTCCTCAAGGTGTAAATCATGATGCCTTGGCTTTGTCACAAGGGTATGTGCAAGGCATGTCTCCTTAGCAGGGTTAGGCTATGAGCCTGACTAGGTTTTTTGAAGCAAGATCCTAAAGTTTACTCGGATTATCCTCTAAGGTTGGGGATAGTCATTCTAGGGAATTTAGGCTAGGACCCTAAGTCTTGTGCCTATTTAGGCATTTAAGTTAGGCTCTAGGGGTTGTCTTGGAAGACTTAATGTTGTTCACACAGGGTGTTTATGCCGTATGACCACTTCGCAACCACGTGTTGTCATGTGTTACCCCTCCGGGATAAAACTTTGACAATCTTCATATAGTAACATGAATGTTCATTACATGAACTATTCATTTGTAATATTTTTTCAAAGAAAACTAATGAAAAAAATTTATTCATTTGTAAAGGAAACATGTTATTTAATTATGTTGAAGTGAATTTAAATGCGATAATCTTCACTATTCAATCCAATTAAATCAAAATAATGGACATGACAATTGAACATTTTCACTTAATGGAATATGAACTTTTTATTTATGAATTTAAATCTAACGATCAAGGTAATTTTGATGCATCAAATAATATTTGAATTTACCCCAAGTTGAACTATAAAGACACATCAAATTCACAATTTGAACTAGTGATGATACGCAAATGAAGAGGTAAATAATTTAAATGTGTTTGCACTTTGCAATCATCAAATCTCATTTTGTTCATTAAGTAAACCCATACATTCTTAAAAGTTTTGACTCATGTATGTTTCACTTCATTAATAATATATGTCACTTCATGAACCACATACAATGTGAAATAATAAACATTATATATTTTGTTAACTATTTAATCAAATGATAAAGACACATACAATATAATCATTTAATGACATATCATATCATGTTATGTATCACGGTGCAATTAATAATGTCCAGATATGATTTAGAATTTTTAATTTATCAATTTTGGGTGATACATAGTCACTTTAAAAAACACATTGTCACTTTTCTTTTTTTTTTAAATTTGAAAAACCATGTTTTATCTACACAAGACATTTTGCATTCCATAGTTTATAACTTAACTCCAAAATGCATCAAGCCTTAAGATTTTCTAGTTCATAATACTTTAGTTTATAAATAATTAAGAATAATCACTTACAGATTTTTAAATTATGGGATGCAGAGGTAATACACATTTTTAACTAGTCAAACACTTAAGTATCTGATAATTAAGTTAACTAACAGTGGAAGGACAATCCTTAGTTTAATTAGAAGTAAATTAAAATAATTGTAAGTTGTATTAATCTTTAACATAATAGTCATTTGGTTATAAAATTACATTTTTATTATTTTTAAGTTTTCCTTTTATAGAAAATCTACTTAGGGTTTTGCCTCCATTTTTAAAATTTATATATATGTATATTTTATAATTGTTATGCACTTCCATACATAACAAACTACTAAATGCAAATATTATAACTAATTAATAAATGAATTGTTTACTCATGACAATATAATTACATAAATGTACCTGCAAACTTATCAATTACTTATATAATAATTATAACATTATCATAATATGATTACCTCAAGGGTACATTACGTCATTAGGCATTTATATAGCCACATAAGAACATATGACTGAATATACTAATTTCTTTTATTAATTTTACATTACGATTTATTTATACATTACTTTTAGATTAAATTAGAAAAGTTAAAATAATGTCTTATTTATAAACACATTTTGCACGGCTAGATGGATAACAAGGACAACACGTGTCATTTCATAAGCATATTCGTGTACACGTAGGAACAAGTTTCCCAATAATTTGTAATATAAAAATGACTACAAACATAAATCTTCATTAAATGTTGAACACCAACTAATCGAAAAGTCTGGTCCGTGAAGGATCGATGTGTGTCCGTGACACTTTTACGTTCGTTTGGAGACACGCAAAAGGAATATACCCTAAACACAAAGTATATACCCTAAACACTTATTAGGGTTTTTGACTCTGCAGGGGCGCTGCATTCTCCAGGTACGATCTTCACTAATCTCGGTTAATATCGAGGCCTATTTTACGGGATTTTCGAGCAGTAAATGCTTAGACGATCAAATCGATCCCAAAATCAGCTAATTGGGATGAATACATATTCATGGGATTTTCGAGCTTAAATCAGCTAAACATAAGGATTAGCAGATGATTAGGGGCTTAATCTTACATAAAATGCATCTATAGTGATATATACAATGGACAGTTGCAATTGTTTGATAGACACACAGTGGTCGCAGGACGACATACAGATTAGATATCAGTATATAGCGGATTTCTTTATAGCGCTTGCTTATTTCTCCATTCCTATAGAGCTTATATATTTCGTAAAGAAATCTGCGCTGTTTCCGTACCGATGGGTACTCGTACAGTTCGGTGCCTTCATTGTTTTGTGTGGTGCTACGCATCTTATCAACTTGTGGACACTTGGGCCGCATACACGGACTGTGGAGACTGTCATGACATTGGCTAAGGTAACATATATACATTTATATGTGTGTTTGTGCGTGTGTGTGTGTTTAAGATGTATAATACATACATGTATGTGTGTGTATATCATATGTAGATAAGTATAAGGATATATTCCTATCGCTTTCAAGCTAAAATATTATTTTCTCTTTACACTTGCTTTATGGAATGTGTCATGACAGTGAATAAACAATGTAGTAGGAAACCCGCTATACACAAACAGTTTCACATTATTAGTATATCTAAGCAATAACTTATTAATAAGAGTTATAAGTCAATCAATAAAGAGTGTGCTGGTTACTATGTATATATATACATATTGAGGAAGAGAGAGAGAACGTTAATAGGTAGTAATTAATTACTAAGATATTAGCAATTACTATTTAATTGCGCTATAGTATACTTTTTAGCTTATAATTGATTATTCTCTCATTCTAGTATGTGTCTTGCCAATCACATTATATTGTATATTTGTTTTCTTTGACTATAGTATATACTTCTCTCTCTCATATACACACACACTAGTAATGAGTATATCCGCAGGTTGTGAACCTAACTGAATAACCCTACACATTAAATTCTAGACCCTAAACTTGACGGTGAAGATAAATTATTTTCAGCCGTTGATAGGCTCACACACACTCACCTAATAATGTGTATGTAATATGTATATGTAACCACGTGTTCTCACACACACACGCACGCATAGACGCACACGCATCGCTAATTAATGTTAATTAATGTTTATACAGGTATTAACAGCAGTTGTTTTCATGTGCAACTGCGTTAATGTTGGTGCATATCATCCCCGATTTGCTAAGTGTTAAGACACGTGAGCTTTTCTTAAAGAACAAGGCCGATGAGCTGGACAGGGAAATGGGAATTATACGTACACAAGAAGAAGCTGGTCGTCACGTCAGAATGCTGACTCAGGAAATTCGTAGCACTCTCGACAGGTGCACAATACGTATCTACACACAGTTCGTAAAATATATGCATTCGCAAGTAGAGCACGCACACACACACATCCGTACCTACGTGTGTATCCAGATATCTGTGTATACCCACACGTGTTCATACGATGATATCGTAGACGGGGTTGTGTTATTCTCTATTGCTATATGTATGTATGCACATGCACATGCACATGTATACTTAACACTCACACACACTGTTATGTAGGTATCTCTTAATCAAGAAATTAATTATTTATTATTCGAATGGCATACTATTTTGTTGAGTTTGTTAACACTCTCTTTAGGAATACTTATAACAACAGTGTATTATATATGTATCTAACACCCAAGTTGTATATATGTAATATACATGTAGATACAAACGTGTTCATATATGTTTATGCTAACACATTTTATCTTTCAATGATCGACATGTATTACATTGACAGATAGGTATCTACATGTGTGTGTAGACGTGTATATGCATATACATGGTATATCGGTATATACATTATAGACGCATGCCTATAGCATGTAATGCATATAACTTATGTGCGTGTGCACGGGTATGTATATATACCACACCTTCTGGTCTTATATGTGCAATATATAGTTAAGTGTATGTATGTACCGTATACTCACACACACACACACACACACACACACACACACACACGTCTTACAAAAATAGCTATTAATCATTGTCAGGCATACAATTCTTAATACCACACTTGTTGAGCTCGGTAAAACACTGTCTCTAGAGGAATGTACTCTTTGGATGCCTACTAGGAACGGACTCGAACTCCAGCTCTCTCATTCTCTTCGCCACCAGGTGTGTAGTGTGTATGTGACAGTGTGTATATGGACATATATGATTGTGTTTTGCATATGTGTATCTACATGCTTATATATTGCAGGCAAAGCCCCTTGTAAGAACAGTGCCCATTCACCATCCATCGCTGAGGTGAGTAATTACATTGTAGTTGATATTTAACATTTTATTTTATTTAATCACTTGGTTATACTGCACTTAGTTTATTCTATCTACTTATGTTTAAATATTTTAATTATGCTTATTCTTTCAGGCAGGTTTTTAGCACAAATCGAGCACTTGTAATACCTTCAAACAGTCCGTGGCTTTGACAAGAACATATTCTGGCAAGTATATTCCTGGTGACGCTGTAGCAGTTCGTGTTCCTTTACTGAGAATGGTAATACATGTTTAAATAAATAATAATATCTATCATATATATAAACCGTTAAAATTATTCCAGTAAGTTTATTAGATTAATTTATTTTTAATAAATGAGATACCTATAGTTGCCAATATAGCTTTATATAGTTATCAAATTTAAAACTTTATTTATTATGTATTTTGATTTTATAGGTTAATTTTCCTATTGGTGATTGGCCGGAGCCTGCTAAAGGACCTTATGCTTTGCTGGTTTTGATATTAACCCGCGGATAGTGCTCGCAGATGGCGTTTGCATGAACTAGAGCTCGTTGAAGTTGTAGCTGACCAGGTTATACTTATATACACAAACACGTGTGTGCATGTGCGTGTGTGTATGGCTGTATGTCTATGTATGTGTGTATATAAATATTATATGTATATTGTGCAGGTTGCTGTAGCCCTTTCTCATGCAGCTATTCTCGAGGAATCGATACGTTCGCGGGATTTATTAGTGGAGCAGAACATAGGTGTGTTTTATATGTAGTGTTATATATGTGTGTGTGTGTGTGTGTGTGTGTGTATGTATATAATGTGCTTGTACAACTGTATTGAAGCTCTGGATGCTGCTCGTCAAGAAGCCGAGACTGCTGTTTTCAGCGTGCAACGATTTCCTGGCTGTAATGAATCATGAGATGCGTATGCCCATGCATGCCATTATCACATTATCATCACTTCTCCAGGAAAGTGTATATATATAGACATTTGTATGGATACATATATATGCAGTCATACATATGAAGGTTTATTACTACTTCAGTATATATTAAACATGTATGTAAGTTGTACACATTAGAATGGTGGAGATTGCAAGATTTTTATCCAACGGCCAACAGCCACTATAAAATGCTTATTATCATTATGTGTCTATCACACACACACGCCCGCACGCACACATCTATATGAACATTGCAGGTGTTACTATCTTTAAATTATATATGTGTGTGTGTGATTTTTCAGGAAAGCCAGTTAACAGTAGAGCAAAGGTCTATGGTAGAGACTATATTACGAAATAGTAGGCTTCTTGCAAAGCTCATTGATGATGTTTTAGATTTATCTAAACTTGAGGATGGCAGCTTTCAGCTCGAAACCGATCAGTTCAGCCTCCTACTTTTATTCAGAGAGGTTTGTAAATTCTCTGTTTACAATTTATCATTTATCACTTATAAATTTAAAGTCACTAATTTTGGAATTGTCAAACCAAGCTATAAATATGTTAATTGTAGTATGTTTGAAGTTTTATATAATAATGTTATTGATTCTAATGTAAGTTAATAAATTTACTTATTCTAGTTTAGAATTTTATAGTAGTATTGAAGTTACTGTATTTTTATAATATTAATGCATTTTTAAAACAGATTATTTGAAACTAATTGTAGTTTTGTTTTCGTATAGTCATTATTTAGTCATTATTATTTTGATTCTTCATATTCACATTTATGAACTCAAGCTTCATGTAATTTATACTAGGTTGTCGATCTAGATATAAATACATAGTATTATGTGTTAATGCAACTGTGATTTTACTTAAGTAACTTAGTGTAGCTTACTAATATTAATATCATATTGTTATACTTACCTGCGAGTATATAACATTATATGGTATACGATCATTTTAAATAGTTATAAGTTCATTTAAATAAATTCTCTTTCTTCTCTCCTTATATATATACACTTATACTTATGTACAGGTTTACAAGCTTGTGAAGCCTATAGCAGCTGTGAAGAAGCTTACAATAACAATGAATTTAGCAGCCGATCTTCCTGAAGTTGTTGTAGGGGACGAGAAACGCCTTCTGCAAACCATACTTTTTATTATTGGAAATGCTGTTAAGTTTACCAAAGAAGGGTGCATAACGGTTTCAGCTTGTTTAGACAGGTAGTTATAATATGTATGTGTGTGTACACGCACTACTGAATATGGGTTTTCTTAAGAAACATATATAAGATAAACTCCATATACATTGACAGATAGAACGGATAGGCACTCAGGCGATATATTACTTATGTAAACTGTTTCAGCTTGTTTCGATAGGAATAGTATTTAAGTATGTTTATATATTATATTAATATATGTACGTATGCATACATATATAAATATATACACGTATGGATATAAGTGTATATATATGTTGGATTCTCTTAAGACATGTATCTATATAAATATACCTCCACACATGTATTCACAGGTAAATATACATTATCACACACACACATATATGTACGTACAGCCATATACTATTCATTATTAAATAAATCGCTTTGCTACATATTTGGATAATTTAAATGTGTGCACACACTGAACATATGGTGTTTTTATTAAATAAACTGTTTTGTTCAACCTAAATCGTCGCAGATTGTTTATACAAGTAATTATATATATGAAGTAAAATACAGCTTATGTTTAACCTTCATTTCGATATATTAACATTTATACCGTGTTATGTACAGGCCGGAGTTCCCCAGAGATCCTCGAACACCAGACTTTCCCCCGGTTGCCGATGATGGTTATTTCTACTTAAGAATACAGGTATATATTAATATTGAACATAATTTGATTAGTTTAATTTTCTTTATAAGTTATAGTATGTAATAACAGAAATTTAATAAAAATGGTTGACAACTATGTACTTTACGTCTTTGTTTGTATAAATATACATATATGTATGTTTAAGCAACTAAAATTAATATATAGTAAATTGCTCAATAACAATAATATGTAAATATAATTATTATAGTACTATGTAGTATAACTATGTTATATTAAATAATCTAGTATATTAATTGATGATGTTATTAATATCATTTAATACAGGTTAAGGATACAGGGATTGGCTTAAAACCACAAGATATTCCTAAACTCTTTACAAAATTTGTACAAGTTAACACGACTTCTACTAAGCAACGGAATGGCCCAGGTTTGGGCCTTGCACTTTGCAAAAGGTGCGTTTATATGTGTGTGCGTGCGTGGATGTGTATTGTGTTATATATATTTATGTAACTTTTTTTCTTCAATTAAGCTATATACCTAATGATGGTTATTAATTTCTAAGTTGCTCATATATGTGTTTGTATTGTTTAAGTGTCACTGTATATGTAAGTGTGCATGTAGTCGAGTAAACAGAAATATATATACATCTAGTTACATATATGCGTGGGTGTATATTTGTGCATGCTGCCCCGTAGTTCAATATTTTGAAGGTGTAAAAGCACACACACACACAGACCATTCTAAGCCGTGCATATATATACATATCACACGTTATTAACTATCTACATAATATAGTTACTATATCCGTCTACATTACATGCATATACAAATATCAGCGTACGAGCGCACACACAACACACGCACACACTTTTAAGTTGTGTATACACAGGTTTGTAAACTTGATGGGGGGACATATATGGATAGAAAGTGAAGGTATCGGTAAAGGCTCCACAGTAACACTACTAGTAAAACTGGGTGTACCGGAGCAAGAAGCACTGGTTACACAAACCGGGCCAGTTAAGCAAGTGAGTTTAAGCGGGCTTAAACTCCTGCTTATGAGCGAGACAAATCAGATGGTGACGCGTGGGATGTTACTGAGATTAGGCTGTGAGGTTATGGAGGCTAATACAGTTGATCAGTGCCTGCGGTTTATTATTCATCATAAGTTTAAGGTGGTTATGCTGGATTTACCATCTATCCAGAAGTCCGAGTACGACGTCATTCACTCCATTCAGGTATTTTAAGTTAATATTAACATGATTAATTACTTTGATAAATGTTATAACTTTAGGTATATAAGCTTACTTACAGCGAGTTTATTACATTCGATTAATGTTAAAATAATTAAATATCATAGATAATCATAAATAATTAGTATTTATGATTAAATATTGTGATTTCATAATATGTATATAAGTTTAGCAATGTAAATCCATAAGGGAGCTTCACACATTCTAATTAATTTAACTAGATATTTATGTCATAATTCATGTTAAATTGTTTAATCATTATGATTAAATATTAAAGTTTTAAGAATGTTAAATCATACAGGACCTTCAGGCTTTAAAATTAGTTAAATATATATTCTATAAAAAGACTATCATTAGATATTATAATTTAATGATGCATGTGTATAAGCTGATTTTTGTTTAACAATGTAAAATCATAGCTAATATTAATATTGTATGTCAAATTAAATATTCTAAAATTAAATACATATGTGTAAGTTTCTTAGTTTAACTTAATAATATAATTTAATGATTATTATTATAATTTTGATATTATTGAAAACAAACAGGAGCTTCCGAGTGGAGAGAGGCCTTTGTTAATAGCAATAACAGGGACTGCAGACTCGAAGAGGCTAATGGAAATGGGATTTCTAGGTGTTATATATAAACCGGTTTCTTTAGAGAAGATGCGAAGTATATTACTGGATATTGTTGGAAAGTATCGATTTAGTTAGCAGATTTTTCTTACTTAATTGTAAGGTAACATGTCATTAATAGAATATAATGTGTTTATATTAGAACTGTCTAAAGTTGTACCTTTTTATTATTAGTTTAGGAAGAATTACAGTATTATATTATTTATATTCCTATGTATTTTATATACATTTGGTAATTATTATATTAATTAATAAAGATTATTAATTAAGATATATTAATTTAGACAGGTTAATATGTACAGTAGAAGTTTATATTCGTGATGAGAGTGACCAAAGTACCACTAAAATAATATTATATAAGTGTATACATTTTTGCCTTCTAATAAATTGATATTTATATATACACTAGGCTAAAACACATTAAGTCAGACTTAAATAAAATAGTTTAAATGATCAACATTTAAATTTAATTAAATTTTGAATATTTAATACTAAATTTCATTTTTATCTAAAGTTTGAAAGAAAAAAAAAAACTCAAACTTTATATTTACACGTGGATTTCAAATCCCACGTGTAAATATGTTCCATTTTTCATTGTTTTCTAGTAAGCCGGCCATAATTCAATAATTCAAACTTTTTGGCCGAATAATTCAAATGAGTATTGGATCTTCAAATGAGTATAAAATGGAAGATCCAATACTCATTTGAATTATTCAAATTCATTAATTTAATTTACATTAATGAATTAAATTAATTTCCATTTATTATTATATAATATTTTAAAGATAAAACAACTAATTTTTTATTTAGTTCGTGGGATTATTTAATTCCTGGGATAATTTAAAACTATATATATATATATATATATATATATATATATATATATATATATATATATATATTCACCTTAAAAAATTCCATGATATCAAAACTAAGTTAAATTATTAAATTTTGCCGAGTTTTCTCCGAGTACTTTCATCAATATGATATTCTCGTAGCAAGGTGTGTGTGTGTGTATATATATATATATATATATCAAATAGTAAATCTTTAAATGTATGCCCAGTGCATAAAATTATAATAAGGTTTAGCAAACTATTTATAAATAACTCTATTGATAATTTTATATTGACCAGTGAATAAACTTATAATGAGGGTTAGCAATCTAATTATAAATACTATTATTTGAATTATTCAAGGTGACTGATAATATTTAATATTTTACATGACCAACTATAGTTGAAAATTCATATAGCCTTATAGTTTCAGTATACAAGTCTTATATATAGGTTTAAATTAAATGAACATAACCCAGTGACTCGTATTGTAGCTCTGTTGTTACCTTCAGAGCTGTGGTTTCAAGGATTACCCTGCGTCTTTTGCCTCAACCACAACTTGGTTTTTACTGCTCATCAACGAGAACAACGACCTTATCATCCAACAGCAGATCCCCAAGTAACCTGTACGAAGTAGGTTCGATGTCCGCATTTACAGCAAGGGCATCCGCCTCGTACCTCCTAAGCCGCTTGAACCGAGCCTTACTCATCTCAATGCTACTCCCTTGCAAAGGAGGGAGAACGGGAGCAACAACTCCAGGAACGTCCACAAAGCAGCGCTCTCGGGCAGCAGCCATGTCTCGTATAACACTCCTTACGTTTGTGTTCACTCTATCCTGAAGAGCATCCTCAAAGCTGATGATGCTTGACAATCCCAATGTGGCTTCCATTCCGGAGCAGCCTCACTTGCTCCTTTGAGGTTCAGGCTGCTTTGTCATCGTACAAACGAAGACAAATCAAGTTCCACCTGACCCTGCGTGTCGCCTCCAGAATATCATTCTTGTACCACTTCTCAGTACCCGAATGCTCATGAACTCCGATTCTGAGTGGAGATGCTTCTCAAGGCTGGTTGTATACTGCAAACCAATGATATGGAGCTTGCCGGCCGTGTCCCTGAAGAAAACCAGCCCGTCTATTCTCCCGTAATTGTACTGGATAGGTATAAACATCAAGCCAGCTCCCTTGCTAAGCCTTTCAGTCATCACAGAAGGTGGAATGGCAGCAAACGTATTCATCGACAGTCGGTTGAGGAAGAACCCACGAGGATCAATGCATAATCCCGGCGTGAGATTACATCGTTACACAGCCTCTCGCACAACCAGCCAGCCTCACACCAGTTGAGCGTTGGACTCCGTACTACCAGCTTTGCATACGACACCCAAGGCCCGCACTCGTCACTCTCCAGCTCTTTGTGTCTAAACTCTTCGACGTAGATCTGTTGAACGAACGGAGTGCAGAACTTATCCTTGTATGCATACCTCTGATCGCATCCACAATCTGTCTGTCTGTGCTGAAGTCACCTGCAATCTCAAGACCCCTGATGGACGTTCTTATAGCGAGGTTATTAAAGTAATGGTTTATGAAACTTTTAAGAAATAACATTACTTATAGATACTTATTCAATTTGTTCACGATTGAAAAATAATTTTACTCGGTCTTATCATTTACATCAACATAAAATTATAAATTTATTATTAATTATTAATGAATTTTTTTAATAATATTTAGTACATAGTATATGCTACTTTCACTTTGCCGCTACGTGTCAGAAATCTTCTCTTATTTTATAATGCATATACCCATGTACTAACATGCATATATAAAGTTTATGAGATAATATATTATATTAATAAATTTTTGACAAATTATATATATATATAAAATTTAAAATAACATTCTAAATTATATTATGCCTAATACATTAAAATTAAATAGACTAACCATTAAGTAGGGGGGGGAGGGGGGGTTCTACTTATACATAGGTTGTGTGTTAAGCTAAGTATATTACTTTTACTTATTGTAGTATGCCAAACATCACTGTGTTATGCTAGTATTTGGAAATAATCATTGTACTTAAGTTATTTGGAAATATTTGTTGAATGTATTACTGTTACGATGTAGATAACTTGTATCTAATGTAATGTAACGTAATGCATGCGTGTACATATGATATATGTAAAACGTAGATACATTCTCACGTATTTGTATAAAAAAAACATACACATGTATGTATTATAAATAAAATTAAATATAATTGATCATAAGTATTTAATCAAGTGTATTAACCTCAGGTTAATATTTAATTTTTAAGTTTTATAAGTTTAAAGATCTTTTGTAGAATTTAAATCAAATATTTCAATCATAATTTTCAAGCTGATCTTGAAATACATATATATTGCAAATATAATACACATTTCAAATATTCTCAAACATTTCAGGTTGTTTGGTACAGGTTTTAAACTGCCTACCTTATGGTTATTGTCTCTATTTAATATATATTATAACATTTACATATGTAGGTTATATAATGTAGATCTTTAAACTTTAACCGTTACAAAACAAGTAAATCTTGTGATTATAATTAACAGGATAATGTATTATATAATATATTATCCAGATGGTGGAGAAGAAGAGCCTCCGCCTCCGCCTCCACCAGAGAAAGATGGCAAAGGTACTCCAGTAAATGGAACAGTACCGTCGCCGCTGCTACCACCGTCGTCTGAATCATTTCCCCGTCTCTCGGGGGGATTCCGCCGCCGCCACCGAACGTCGGAACGAACCCACCAGTGTTTGTATTTTGACAAGAAACTATGGAGATTATTAAATATATGTAGAACATACAGAGCTTCATTGTAGAACTGTCAAGAGTGTGATGCTTACCTAAGGAAGCTTGCTATATATTCCCATGCATTCATGTTTCGCAGTGTCCAAGGCTAACAAGTGTGCCAACCAGTGATTTCATATTAATTATATCGATTTAATTTAAACGAATATTATAAAGCTACGCACACATACACAACGTAATCATGTGTGTGTATTGCATACACTTATATTATTTTGAAATGGGCAACCCTAAAAAAAATGCAAGTTCTGGAGTTTCTTAATCATTAATTAAATTACTCGTGTATTTCGTTAAGTTTATCAACTGAAACGATTGCATATCTGATTAATTTAAACGTGAACCTTAATAAACGTGAAAAAGAAAGCAAACGCGTGGAACATTCCAATCCAATCCCCACTTGTTAATTGGTAAAATTATCTAAACCCACTCAGTTTTGCATAAACTAATTAATAAAGTTTAAACTATATTTGTTTGAGTTCAAAAAACGCGATGACAGATGCATGTGTGTGTGTGTATGAGAGAGAAAGTGTTACACTATAGTCTGAATATGTGAACAATCATGAATACTAGATTTATTAATTGTATATAATTTGGAAATTCTCCCAAAAGCACAGGCAAGGGCACTGCCACCGTGCTCTCTTGCATCCAAATGAGTGCACCTTTGGCTTCCGGCTGTTCTTGAGAACCATTTCAAGTTGACTCCTTTACTTCGGATGTGCTGAGATCCATGTCTTGGTGCCATGAAGGCACCTGTGCTTCCTTCATGCACCCATCCTCCTTAGCAGGAAGGGTGACAATGATGGAATCCTTTCGGTTGTCCCTCAAAGGTGTCTTGGCAAAACCATATGACCTTGCGGTATCCCCTTACATCATCCTAATGGCCTTTGTTGCTTAGGTGGATTCTCCTTGCCTTGAGACGGTATCCCTTGTATCTTGGTTGTCACAGCTCTGCCATATGACCTTGGGAAATCCCTTCACATGGTCAGTATAAGTCTCTCGCCTTGGGATGGAATCCCCTCGTCCCTTGTTGGCCACTGTGCAACACCCCTCACTAATGCCTCTTCCCAATCAGTTAATTTGTTGATGTCCAATCGCCTTCTTGTGGGTGGTCTTCCCATGTGTTGCCCGGCCTTGTAGAACCTCAGGTCGCTACTTTGGTACTCACCCTAGCTTGTTACGACATTCGATCAACTAAACTCCTAGTGTGGAGGTCTTTTCTTCGGTGGGTGTCGCCCCTCCCTATGGGGGCCTTCCAAATGAGGCTCTTCCTCTCCTCTTTTCGAGCATCCATGGCCATCCTGCCTTGCCCTAGTTGACGATGGCCCTGAGTTTACTACCTTGCTTTCTACATTGCCTCAGCCACACAAAATCTCTGGCTCTTGTCCACCATCCCTCCACTCACTATCATCACCATTTTGAGTTTCTTGCCCCCAACATAGGCTTCCCATCCTTTGGGGTTCTTCTATGGGAGGTCTCTTCCCTCTAGGGTACTAATTGAATATGGGTTTAGCTGTGTGGTGGGGGCTCATTATAGCCATCACTCTCACCTACGTTAAGAGCGGGTAGTGGGCTTCCTTTCTCCAGCCATCCATCTCACTATGCTTGGTAGGTCATCATCAAGTGGTCTCGCTCATCCATGTGTCACTCATTCCCATGCATTCCTACACATGGAATTCCATTAGGACGTGCTTGGGGTTCTTTATATCTCTCTTCATCGTTTCTGGCTTGAGACCGGCTTTGATGCTATTGTTGTTCGTTTGCATGATCCTTTGAGGTGCCTTCCTCCGCTCCTCATAAGGTTGGCCCTGTGTTATCTGCATCATAGATCCTGACTAACGAGGCTAGGGCCGACTATGGCATTTGAGGTGTTTCTATGCCCTCTATTGGCCTCTCCCAACCAGCCTGACGCATCCTCCTAGCTAGTTGATACTAGCTAATATCCAATTGTTGAAACAAGTAATCCTAGCTCTCTGATATCTCTTTTTGGGCAGTAACTTGACTTACTACGGTGAACTCCATCCATGTCTGACAACTATCCCATAGTCACCACAAATGATCATCAGGGACTCCATAGGCCAGATGTGGGGTGAATTTAGGTGGTTTTGATGGTCACCAAGATGTTGTTGCTAACATCCAATCCCAAGGCTCCAAGCCAAAGGTCCGGTCATTGTTTTAGGATGTACATCACTGTGTGTTGGTGGCCTCCACCCGGACACTACAAGGGTCCGTGTACCAGTGGACTAGAGTTCCTTTGGGTGTGCATGCTCACTCTAAGGGGAGTAGGAGCGAGATAGAGTCAGAGAGTGGAAGGGGCAATTGTAGCCAACATAGACAGAAAGATATATATTACAACTTGGAAGTGTAAGTGGCCCTCCACCAGAGACCAATAATCAGGACCTCTATCTAGTGGCAGGAACAAGACACATAAAGAAGATGAACTAGAAGGACCTTGACCCACTACTCGCCTGCCTACTTATATAGAAGGTCGGGTGGTACTTGGCCATAGGACCAGGTGTCACTCTCCTAATGGACATCCTCCTTAATAGAATCGGGTATTGGCCTACTAACTTAATGTGCCTCGCCCACGCGTGTTCCTTGGTGGTTGATCCAGACGATTAGATCTAGGTTACTGACAACTCCACATGTCTTCTATCCTTATCTGTTAGTGCCACCTAACAGGG
Organism: Selaginella tamariscina; assembly: GCA_003024785.1. Taxonomy (NCBI): domain Eukaryota; kingdom Viridiplantae; phylum Streptophyta; class Lycopodiopsida; order Selaginellales; family Selaginellaceae; genus Selaginella; species Selaginella tamariscina. The sequence goes on from PUQB01000007.1 coordinate 922,976, forward strand.
TCAACCTTATGGACACCCTTTGTCAGTAAACCACCTAAGTCTTAGCCTTTGCCTATTCGTTGCTCGTACGCATGCTTGTCCGTTGTGGCAGGTGACTGCACAGCCGTCAACCAGAGTATTAACATATGATAAATATATAAGTATCTGAATCAAAGATGCAATGTAGTCGAAATAATGCTTGATGTTCATATTATTTCGATGGTGCTAGCTACAAATGACATTAAGTTGATTGTATTGTTAAATTCAAGTCCCTTGATTTAACAAAGTATAACATGAAACCTTAGGTAGTTGTAAATGCGCACTCTGTGTTCAAGTTAGTTAACTTGGCTAACTTGATTACAGTTGTATCTCATATGAGATCATGAGTGAAACTTGGGATAATATCTTGTCGATTCTGCATTCCATTAGTATAGGTTTGGAGGTAAATGATGTGATTTACCAAAAAAAAAATGTTGAAGACATACTTTACATTTCTTGTTTATTGAGTATAAAAGAACTTGCATAGTGAAGGTGTTTGGTACACACTTATACATTTCATTATTAACTCTTTAAGCTTGAAATCTGTAACATTGTTTGCAATGTGGAAATTGATTAGTTGAATCTCTTAAACAAGGGTGATTCCTTAGTTAACAAGAGCATTAAGTTGAGGATCTCCATTTTTCTTAAAAAATTAAATAAGAAAACTTGTTAGTTTTATTAAGTATGTTGAGAATGTTTGTAATGTGGGAACATTCGAGTATATGTAGGTTTTGGTGCATATACCTCCTTAAAGAGTTAATATCCAGTGGGATTTAGAAGTTGGTGTTGGTTTTCAGTATCGACTTCATCTTGAAGTCGAATACAATTATTTAAAAAGTCGGTTTTCTGACTTTGTATCATGGTCGCAAATGTGAACACTTAGAAAACATACAAAGTATGTATCTTCAATCTTTTAGAATATAAAAAAATGTAAAACTTTTCTTAACTCAAGGTTTGATGGTGTTCCTTGGGTTTATTATTGATTCTATTTTAAGGATTGATGATGTTCCTTGAGTTCGATTTAATATTTATTAAAGTACGATGATGAGTTACTAAATTAGCTCAAGAAGATTATCTCCTTTTTGATGATCGTGATTTAAGATCCCTAGCGTATAGTTCAATATTTAATTCGAGAATATGAAGTTTTTAAAAGTATTTATGACAGTCTTTATAAAATTGGTTATAAATGATTTAGTAAAGTCTGGTTTAATACTATTAAATATTGAAACTAGAGTGCTCAATATTAAGACTTGGTTATGATCACGGGGTGGCCATAATCATGAGATAGAAAGACTTAAAGGGGGGAATTTGAATTTATACTTTAGTAAGATAGTACTTTAGTGTTGTAGCTTGAAATGCGATTTTCAAGTTAGTTGAGAATTGAAAAAGAGTTTCCTCAATACATTGTTTAGGGAGCAATGTAGTACTTTGTGGGATCGTTATGTGTTTAAAATGAGTGGAATATCTTAGTTCAATGTACTGAACTAGATATTTTACTTATGTTTGGGGAGTTTAATTGAATTATGAGATATAATTGAAACGTGAAGTTAGTATGACACTTTAGTGTTATGATAACATTAATGTGGAGGTTGATATCTTACTAAATTAGTTAAATAAAATCAAAAGTTGATTCATGATTCTTCTTAATTCCTAAATGGCACCTCGAAATACTAAAAGTAACATCATGTTTTCATTTTAAGCTGAAGTTTGATTTGTATCAACTAAGTCTAATATTCAAATTACAGTTCTTGCATTTTGATAAATTGATACGATTGTAAAGTCATATTCGCTAATGTAATAACTTGTTAATAAACTCAAAATTTAAACGTTAAGTGATCATTATTAGTTTAAGAGTATCAATATCGAAATTATAACTGTTTATGAAATAGGGATTAATTTAAAGGTGTTTGTGAAAACACTAATTGCTGGAATTAGTGGAGAGGTTATATTTCATAACTTCAGGGGAAATGTTTACATAATTAGTTTGAAAGTTAAAAATGGATATAATGTTACCGAAGCATGCAATAGTACGATAGTGGGAACTAAGTTTTAAAATTCAATATTTAAACTTAGTGAGATAAGAAGTTAGGAATTATTTAATGAACTTAGTTGTTGTGCTATTTGGGGAATGAATACAATAAGAACGAGTCAGTTGAGACATGTGATATTTAAAGATCACTGATTGAGGCACTAAATATAGGTTGAGTTTCTTGATTTCCATATCAATTTGTTAAAATGTATGTTAGCTTATATCTGCTCCCTAAACTGGTTGATGTTATAAAAGAGTACAAAGTTGATTACAAAAGGCAAATGGTAGTGTTATGACACTTGGTAACAAATTTAACCTAAATTTAATTCCTATCAAGAATGAATTACATATGTATATCTACAAAGAACATGTTTACAAAGAATAGGGTTTTGGGAATAATACTCTTGTATTGAAAAAGAGTTTAATTTCGATAAAAGTCTCATACCTAGTCTGACATAGCTATACACTAAGGAGGGATAAGTATAGTAATAGACCCTTATACAAGGGGTAATGAGAAACATTGAGAGATGCAGAAATATGAGGTTATAATACTTTATGTGAAATAATTCAAAAATCAAAGAAACGTGAAGGCGTTGAGCTGAACATTTAAGATGGAGTCAAATTGTTTATTATGCGCTTGATGATAGGTCATCAAGTGTGTTTAAAAGTTAAGGAAAAAAGCAAGGTTTTATTTCTTATTAACCTAAGGGCCGACAGTCAACATTAATTAGAAGCTTCCAATATAAATTCTAATTAAGTAAAAAAGTTAACCATTATGTTGTTTACGTCAGGTGATAAATTTTGCAAATGTGCAAAGGTTTCTATATGATTTCATGTTGCATGTGATGTCTTTGGTAGTTAAGTTTATCATTCATTAAATGACAATTCTGAAATACTTGACTTCACGTAATGCAAGGGGGGTAATAACATTATGTGAACTTTTTACTGACTCAACATAAAGTGAAATGTTAGTTTTGATTAAATTTCTTTAACATTATCTAGTCTTGGAGTTAGACTTATTCATCAACAAGGACATTGACATTTTTAAAAGTGGAAAGAGTGTCATAGTTTTAACTAGGATCTTTACTTTTATTTTGGAGTTGGTTGTTGTTACCTACCAAACTATGTTGACAAGTCTTAAATGTTCACATATATTAAGTAGGATATATAATGAAAGTTTCTAAATTCATAATTAAGCTTGTTATTCTTCTATAGGTGCAAACTTTAATTTGTGTTGTTAAGGCACAACCCTTTGTTGTGTAACCTTAACTTTTAAATAATAGGGGTACGTCCCACTTTCGAGGTAACTTACCCTTAACATTGACAAATCCGTGCTAGGGAGGTCTTGTTGAACTGCACGTTCCAATTGTTATATGTTAAGACATGTCTCTAGCATCCTCTTCCACGTCAAACTAGGTGTAACACTCATAGCTAAACAGGGCACATTTGTGTCCTTGTCCAAATGTGAGTGTGAGATCTTAGTTAATAGGTTTTCTTTACCAAGTTCCTGAGGGTTTATAAAGGAGTTGTGTTAAGTTAGTATTTGAGAGCCACATTCGTGGCACCTAGTGTAATTCTTAAATCTAAGGATGATAACCCACATTTTGGGAAACAATGTCACATGAAGATGTGACACTAGGCTAGATGACACATGATACAATACCTAAGGCAGGCCCTTTGGGGTTGTTTCATAAGCTCAACGTTAAGGGTTCTAGCACGTAGGCATGCTTATATTCACATTAGAGTATTAAGCCTTGAGCATTCACTTAAGGGAGGTTAGGTTTGGTAATTGGATGTGTTATTGGTACATTTGGTTAAAAGGGTCTTCTCCTTGGGATATAAGGGTTGAACGACCTAAGCTCGTTAGCAAGAGCTTATTCTTGAGGCACTCGCAATGTCATGTACTTAGGGTTATCCAAATATAGCTTTGGAAAGTTTACTTAGTAAAACACTTGTGTCCACATATGACACACACTCGTGTCCTTACTAAATATTAACCCTAGGTCTAAGTATGACTTAACCATTCAAATCCTTAGGGATTAATTATGGATCAGACCCTTTGTTGCCCAAAAGGGTTGTACTCCCCAATGAGGGTGATTCCTCAATAAGTAAGTCATGATGTCTTAACCGAGAAAGTTATTTTAAAAGACTTTAGAACCTTAAGTCTAATGCTTATTTAAGCATTTAAGTCAGACTTATGAAGTTATCTTGAAAGATTTAATATTGTTCATACAGGGTGTTAACATCAAATGACCATTTAAAAACCATCTATTACTATGTAGTGACCGTTTTAGTTAAAACTCTGACAATTTCAAATTGTAGTTCTTAATAGGATCAATTAAGCAACTCAAGACTCAAAACATCTAATAATGAACTTGAAAAAAAAATAATAAAAATTATGGTACAAGGTTTAATTTGCATCACAATAATTACTTTTACATTCTTATTTGACTTCAAACAAAGGTAAGTAATGCTTTTTTGCAATATATATATATATATATATATAACATAAAACATTTATATTAAGAATATATAATTTAAATAGACATCATATAAATAAATCTATATATGTCAAATCAAGGTAATGAACTACATAATTATATTACTTAAGCATATGAACTGATTTAGATTTTATTTCAGATTTAAATTTTAAGAAACTGTAATTAAAAAAAGTTAAACATATTAATAATATCTTATAGTTAAGTTGGACTATTGATAAGTTTAAAGTTAAATTCGTTTTTATAAAATATTAATTATAAAAAGATTAATAATACTAATAATATTCTATGTTTATAGTAGAGAATTGTGGATTATGATGATACACTATACGATAAAAATATAATTGATTAAATTTGATTCTAGTTTACAATTTAAAGTAGAAAGCTCGATATTAATGATGTATTGTATCTTAAATAGTTAACTTGAATTTTTCTCCCTCTCTTCCTTCCCCTCTTTATATGTATATAGACTGTGTTATATGTATTTTGAGTTTATTCAAAATTTATATACATACATATATATATTATATAAACATTTAAATGTACATACACATATATTTATAGTGAAATTTAAATGTCACAACTTCTTGCTATATAGTATTACTTAATTTCTTCATAAGTGTTTATTATATATTATTACTTAGTCTTTCTATATTAATAAAATCAACTCAAACTATGATTTATATTGATCTTTAATGGTTTAAGTATAACATTATCAACTCAATTTATATAATCACTTTTTATGACTTTCTTATATAAATATATTTATTCTATTTTTATTTTTAATTTATATATTTATAAAAATAAATTAATTTATTATTCATTTGAATAGTGTTTTACTAAAACAAATAATAATTATAATGTTACTATTATAAATGACCAAAAAGGTTTGTAGACCGAGCTATGCTAATTAAAAATACAAAATTATAGTAGTATACTTTACTAGATCAAATGAACAAAAGATTTGGTTAAAAGATATATAAAGCACAATTTAGAGAGAAGTTATAACCTGATTAATAATATAACTTGGGTACGCCCGTGCTGTTCTATGTAAATATTTAAACATGCATATATAATATGTGCACACACACAAACAGATATACATATATATAGAGTTGAAATTTAACAAAACGTTAAACGTTAAAGGTTCAATACGCATTTGCTGAGGATATATATGTTAAACCACATTCATAGAGCTTATGATACATATCTAAAACTTAACTTAGGATATAAAATATTAATGATAATTAATTAAAGTAAAACTAACAAGTACTAACCCGTGTGTGAAGCGGTGCCTGCGACCCAGATGGGGTATGTTTGCTGGCCAACCTTGCAGTCGACGCGGGCAAACAAGTAAGACCAGAGGACGTTGATTATTCCCGTCCCATAGTCCGCGCCGTTCCCACACAACTCGTTCAACTCATCCGCAACACGCTGTGCCTCGCTCGACACGTCACCCACTGCCCAAGCTAGTGATATGTGCGGCCTCGGACTCTGCACATATATTTGATATACATACATACATACATACATACATACATACATATACATATACATACACACACACACACACAACACATATATATATATAATCAATTACCATGTCTATACATGCAAAGATCTGCTATACAAAACATCTAGATTCAAATAGATATATATATAGACGTGAGACAGATGCATTCACACCACTAACATCAGTTTCGTTATAAATGTATAATTGTGTGTGTGCATGTGTGAGAGAGGATATGTTATGGCTGTGGATAAAAAGTTATTCTGTCTTATTGATAGTTGTTTTTCAGCATATCTAGTGTTGACCCTTCAACACTAGATATTATTAAAACAATATCACGTAAAGTAGTTAAAATATTAACGAACTGTACAGAACTGAACTATTATTATACTAGTTAATATTTAAAAGCTTAATTATATTTAATATTTATGCAATATTCAGTTATTATTATTATTGAATATACATATTGTACTTACATCATAAAATGGAGGCAACCCGTGTAATCTGTAGGCCTCGGTGACAAGTGCTATCTGCCTGCGAATCTGTAAACGGAACAATTCCACCTCTGTATTAGTCGTAATTAATTAACTAATCAAAACTTGATTAATTAATTAACTAATCAAAACTTGATTAATTAACCGGAAAAAATATGTATCTAAAAGAATTTATATACCGAAATATATTAACCCTAAATGTTTTCTTGATTTGTTGAATTTATATCATACAAAATTTAAAATGATTGATTGTGATTACGTAATTCTACATTAGTATGTTGGAATATAAAATACCTCTGATAAGCCGCAAGATACCACTTCTAATCCGAGAAAGGTCCGTGTACGCTCATCGTTTAGATACACTTCCCACCTTCCAAATTCTATCCAGAACCTAGCTAAACATCCGACAGAACTTTTAACATTAGTTAATGTAATTAAAATAAATCAGCAATACATTATATGTATAAGTTTAATGCGATATTCTTGATACTTGTTGAATATAGATAATATCAGATGGTTCTTCAAACGTATATATGTCGCGCACAAATGTAAAAACATTTATAACTCACCGTTTTTGGCTTTCAAACTTGTGTCTGAGCATTGGGACGAGTGTGTCAATCTGATGAACTCTAACAGGGACAGTCTTAGACAAGCTTATGTGATACTCCTTTGCAATCTGAATACTCGATCCTGAGTTCGATTTCGACTTTGAAGACATCTCCTTCCTTTTGAAGGACACCACAATATCATCGTCCATTCCACGCAAGTCTGGCAACATACTCGATGCTTTCCCAAGGAGTGTCTCTAGTAGATTCCTTGCTCCAAGTGAAATGGGCACTACACACAAGAATTAGAGGGGTCTGTGTGGTTTGTGGATGTGTGTGTGCTAGATGAAATATCTAGATATTTACATGTATCCTTTGAATATACAGATACATACCAACATGCATATGTATACACATTGTATGTGTATATATGTATGTATGTATATGTGTGTGTGTGTGTTAATGTATAAATACAATTTTATATACACATATACATCTATGGACATTACATGATACATTCTGTATATCAACACACACACACACACACACCAAGAGGTACGTATATTTATAGTGCAGTTTTCTTGTGCCCATATATATATACATATACCGCATAGATTCGTGTATATAATGCCTTGCAAGTGGATACATTATACAAACTGGCAATACATATGTCAAAATCAATTTATCTACAAACAGCAACCAAAAATACTAATATGTAGTTGTAGTTGTGTGTGCACATGCCAGCTATTATACACATCTATGTGAGAGAGAGTGCGTGTGATGTGTGAGTGTACCAGGAACGTTCACATAGGTTGGAAAATTTCCCTCCACGTGTGGAAAGCTCCGTTTCCGTCCACCATAGTCTTTATAATCGGATGGAAGTACTGCACAATCACTAAACATTAGACACAAATCTTATATGAAGCTGTATAAATTTTTATGTGTCAAGAAAAGGATATTAAAACATTTGTATATGTGTACAAAACATATATTATTTGTGTGAGAATTTGTATGTTAAAACTTGAGATGTTTACGATGGAGTTAGGTATTGAAAATCTGGCCGAATATAAATATATCATATATACAGAAACACTTATAGATGTATCGGGCATACACACGTACATATGCACATTGTATATTTATAATGTATAACGTGCAAAAGACCATGTGCGTGTGTTATTACGCATATGTGAATCTGTTGCATGCTATTTCTGAAGTTATAATATCTTTAGATATCTATCCATATATGCACAAACATTCGTATATATACTATATAGATAGACACACACACACACATGTATCATGACTTTATACAACAATATATCACCGTAAATGTAAATATATATATATATATATATATATATATATATATATATATATATATATATGTGTGTGTGTGTGTGTGTGTGTGTGTGTGTGTGTGTGTGTGTAAACGACCCCATACACACACTTACGAGCATTGGGGATTCGTTCAAGATCCGATGGGGGAGGCGGCAAGGGATCCAGACTATAGATTGAATGGCGTGATTTCGCGCGCACTTTCTGCTTTCTTTTGGGCGGGCTGCTCGCAGTCGAAAATTTCGAATCATCCGTATCCGATCCAGATGGCGACGTATTGTAGAAAACCCTTATCTCGTCCATCCCCTGTAAGTAAAAACCCTAAACTCTGCCCCCCAAGAACCCTAAATTCTCATTACGAACCTGGAATCGATCAAAAGAAGAACTTGCTCAATTCTTCAATCTCGACATGGATTTTCTGTTCTCACAGCAAGAAATGTGTAAAAACACATGAATCGAAAGAGGAAGTATGGCACATACCTGGAAGTCATTCAATGTTGAGATTTCATAGCATGAATCCTACAATCTACACAACAAAAACTTGTTCAATCCTCAGCTTCTGCAAAAATACAGAAGAAATCAATGAAGAAAACATTAGCAATATATCGGAAATACATTTATAAGAAATCTGCGGCTTCCGGCTGTGTTCTTCAAAAGCCCTATGTGCGTGTGCGTTGTGTGTGTGTTTGTGCGTGCGTACGTCCTCAAATGCGCTCAAAGGACGCAATGCTTGGACCTAAAAGAATATTCCCCTGTTAAGATTTGTCAAACTGTTTAAAAATATTTTAAATTTATCAAAAAAAATAACCTCTTCATTACGAGAAATGCATAATAATATCTATCAGCATTATTACTTTAAAACTTCATTAAATGGAATTAAGTACATAGTATATTATAGATATGTTTTATTTAAAATTGAAATAAAAATACTAAATTTATATATAAATATGTACTATATACTTTATATACACCTATACGTAACTTAGCCATTTTCAAGTAACTTTCTTCATTTAATTTGATACAATGGTTATCTTAAATTGTATGCATCATGTCTTAAACTCAATCTAACAGTTATCTTAAATTAATATGATATTTATCTTAGGTTAAAGGTCTAGATTAGAGAATAATTAGGTTAAGGATAATTGAGTTAAGAGTAAGGTTAACAATAATAAATGGGTTAAAAAAGATAAATTTATTAGGTTAAGAATAATAATTAAGTTAAGGGTCCAATTTAAAAATAAATTCATTAAATTAAGAATAATAACTTGTTTAAGTAGGGATAAAAGGTATACATGTACCATATGTATAAAACTACTTAATTACAGCCCAAATAAAACTCTAAAACTCATACAACCAAGAGTCAAGTTAATGATAACAATTGAGTTAAAAAATTTAACTTAAGAATAATAATTAAGTTAAGGAATAAACTCAAGAATAACAACTAATTTAAGAACCCAACTTAAGCATAAACTCATCAGTTTAAGAATAACAAATGGGTTAAAGGTCCATTTTTAAAAATAAAGTGACTAAGTTAAAAATAATAATTGAGTTAAGGGTCCAATTTAGGTATAAACTTACCAGACTAAAGATAATAACTGAGTTAAGTGTTCAACTTAAGAATAAACTCATTAAGTTAAAGATAATAAATGGGTTAAAGGTTCAATTCAAGAATAAATTCACAAAGTTAAAGATAACGATTAACTTAACAATCCAACTTAAGAATAAACTTATCAAATTAATGATAACAATTGGGTTAAGAATCATTAATTGTTAAACCCAAGCACAAGTTTAAAAGATAAATTCACTTGGTAAAATTTTAAGATCTTTAAAATAAGTTAAGAATAACAATTAGGTTAAGAGACTCACCAAGTTAAGAATAATAATAAATTTATATTATGTGTGTTTGTGTCATGGACACCTCCATCCAATCATTGACATCTTACCCAATCCAACAATTATATCCAACAATTATATCCAACAATTAATATCTCAACGATTATTTTAAAGATAACAATTAGGTTAAGGATCCATAAACTTACTAAGTTAAGGATAACAATTGAATTAGGGTTATTAAATGGTTAAAAAGCATGATTTTTAAGGATAAACTCATTAGGTTAAGGATAACAATTGAGTTAAGGGTCTAAATAAAATGTTCCATGAGTTTCCTTAAGTTAGACCTAGGACTCAATTATTATTCTTAACCTAATGAGTTTATCCTTATCCCCATGAATATCAAGAAGTTTTGTGAGTTTATCTTTATCCCCCATGAATACCAAGAGTTTATCCTTATCCCCCATGGAACATCCACGTTGTACTGAATTGGGTATCTGGGGTAATGTTCTTGATTTTCACCTCTTTATCTCCATCTATTGATGTCATTGTAGTCCATTTCACAAGAAATACAACATACTTCACAATTTTATTTTCTAAAGACTTCAATGGCAATCATTATGTTTTTCTTAAGTCCTCACAACCAATAAAGTCATTGTAAACCTTCTTATCAATCAACCCTAGTTTCTTGGATGGTGGAGCCAGGATTCAAGGTTCTATATTCTCATTTTGAGCATCATTATCAACTTCTTTTTCTTTGGTATTCTCATTGTCATTAAAGTTATTACATGTTTGGTTCTTGTCTATATTACAATGATGTGATCGTGACATCCTTAGGTTCCTGCCAAGTTCATGAGTCACATCAACATCTGTCATAGTTTTTACTATGACTCAACCCTTTACTTTGAGGTTTGACTATTGTTACTTACCGAGTTGTGTGACGAACCTTAGATGTAGTAGGAAACAGGCCCATTAGTGCACTTGGGTATCTAGTGATGGTTCGGCCAGGTGTCATTAGGTATTTGCAGGAAACTCTAAGCAAAACTAGAACTTACCTTCTAGAAACTCTCTCCCGATTTGACGTTCCAGGTTAGGGTTCTTCGCAAAGTATAGCTTGTCATACACGAACCCTTGCGGCGTCCGGGTAAAGGCCATTCAGCACCTTCCAGTACCTCCGTGGTAAGACCGGCTTGTCAGTTTGGATGCCCAGAGTTAGACGCTATCCACAGCGTCCTGGCGACCACTGAGGCTTTGTAAGAAGCACCACATCTAACCTGCGGAGTCCCTGACGACCAACGAGATTAATCCCGCCACCCTGTATGTGAATGTACCTGTGTATTAGTATATATAAGTTCTTTATTTCCTCTTATTACTTCTATAATCATATTATAATATTTTGAGTAAAAGCCAATAAACCCTGAAAACTGTCCAAAGCTCACATTTGTGGTGGTGCTAGAACTAAATGATGTGCGTTTTTTGCACTATCATAAATATGAGCTTTAAACACTTCATCTCGCCCACTTCTCTCTAAGACGACAAAGGGTGTATGTGAATATACCAGTGTATTAGTATATATAAGTTTTTTATCTCTCTCTCTCACACACACCTTTACTTATATGTACATGTTTATTTGTAGATTATAATTCCTCCTCTTTTCGAACATGGTGAGATTAATCCCGCCAAGAAAATTACTCTTCTAATCAAGCATGGCAAGATTAATTCTGCCATCTAATTAGTCTAACCATTTCGGAGAAAAATATTTATAAACCCTGTAAAGTTTTAATAGTGTATTTGTATATTCGGGTTTATATAAGTGTGTGTGCGTTTTTATAAAATTGTATTCATAATATAATATTGTATAAAAAGGCGGCTTGATCAAACAAAATGATTCAGCCATTAGTATGGAGTCGTCTTTAGATTCTAGGTAAGAATTAAAATAAAATTTAATATACTCGAACATTAAGAACTTATGATTTTTATATTCACATGTGGCATTAAGATGACATTAAAGACAAGAGGAAGAAATGAGATGGGCAGGGGGATTTTGGAATCGACTTGGCCATATTGAAAATAAACAGGAAGCGCATTGAATCAATCATGGTTATTGTCAAATTAATCTTTGTTACATCACATGGACAAACAAAACAATAAAAAATAAATTCAATAGTCAAGCACCCGAGGGTAGGCTGCAAACCAAGATTGAATGATGCTTAAAATATATATCTCGTTTCGTCTAATGTAACGTTCTCAGATCCGGAAGAGGCCAGATACGACTCGAACCTCGGGTGGTTGTGTCGGCTTATTAATTACGACATTCACGTTTTCACTAACGATGTCAAATGTGGAATTCTTCTTCAATTAAACAAAAATCCATTTATGGAGGGATCTGGCTAGATGTCTTGTCTTGATGACCTTCTATCCTAACTTAATCCATAGAAATCCAAATACACAAGTAGAAGTACTTGTGTGTGTGCATAGAGAGTAAACAAACACTGAATCGTCCAAGCTGATCAACCCCAATAAAATGGTTAATACAAGTGAAAGATGGTCTCTAAGAGACTGCAACGTGTTGCAAATCTAACGGAAGCATCCTTGACAGTTCATATTTAAGAATATACTTAGAATATTGTCTTAAAAACAAATAATATTTAGATTTGTAGACTGGAGAATGTTATAAATTACATTTCTTATTATAGAATATATATATAGAATCTCTCTCTATATATATGTATGGTGTGTGTGATCAAAGCTGTACTGTTTATGTGCAGGTAAAGAACTATTAATGTCATAGTTTTTACTATGACTCCTCTTTACTTTGGACGTTGACTGTTGTTACCTACTGTACTATGTTGACAAGCCCTAGATGTAGTGAGAAACAGCCCCGCTTAGTGCACTTAGGTGTTTAGGGGTAGTCCGGCCGGCTATCCTTAGATATCTCGAGAAACTCTAAGCGAAGGTAGCACTTACCTTCTAGAAAACTCTTACCCTCGTTTTCCGTGTCCCGGTTGGATTAATGGCTAGTTCCGATGAGTTTGGCATGTCGGATATGCTTAGAAATACCCCCAGGTTTGATAGGTTAGGGTTTAGGGTTGATGGATAACTCACCAAGTATGTTCCCTCTGGGAATGAGAATTCAGTGCTAGCCCACTTATGTAAACAGGAAAACGGGGGGGGGGGGTCTGTCACATAAATAAGGTAGTATATAGGAGTGAGGGTTCCTGGGTTCATGACTGAGCTCGTTACTCTTCTCCCGGTGCAAGCTCTAGCTTGTGTCGTTAAGGCACAACCCTCTGTTGTGCCGCCCTAACTTCCAGATGCCAGGGGTACGTCCCACCTTCGGGGTAGCTTACCCTTAACGTTGGCGAATCCATGCCTGGGAGGTCTTGTCGGAATGCACGTTCCAAGAGGCAGAGGTTGAGGCTTGTCTCCAGCCTCCTCCTCCACGTCAAGCTAGGTGTAGCACTCACGGCCAAGCAAGGCACATCCGTGTCCTTGTCCAACTGTGGGCGTGGGATCTTGTTTGACAGGTTCATTACCAGGTTCCTGAGGGTTCATTGAGGGGTTCTAGAGTTGGCATTTAGGAGCCACGTTTGTGGCACTTGGTGCAACTCTTGAATCTAAGGGCTATGGCATGATAGCCCACATCGGGGAAGGCAGTGTCACATGGAGATGTGACACTGGGCTAAACGTCACATGGTACAACGCCCTGAGGCACGCCCTTTGGGGTTATGTCATGGGCTTGTCGCCAAGGGGTTGGATACTCTAGCAAACAGACATGCTTGTGCTTGCACTAGGGTGCTAAGCCTTGGGCATCCGCTCAAGGGAGGTTTCTCATAACTAGGTGTGCTTTGGCACACTTGGCTAGGGGAGTGTTCTCCTTGGAATTCAAGGGTTGAACAACCTAAACATGTTAGCAGGAGCCCTTTCGTGAGGCACTCGCAAGGTCATGTGCTTAGGGTTATCCCAAACCTAGCCTTAGGGAGTTTGCTTAGCAGAACACTCGTGTCCGCCTACGGCGCACACTCGTGTCCTCACTAAGTACTAGCCCTAGGTCTAGGGTATAACTTGGCCACTCAAACCCTTAGGGGTTAGTCGTGGTTCAGGGTACCCCTTGTCGCCCTAAAGGGGTTGTACTCCCGGATGAGGGTGATTCCTCAAGGGTAAGTGACAATGCTTTAGCTCTGTCCAGGGGTATGTGTGGAACACACGTCTCCTTGATGGGGGTTAGGGCATGAGCCTGTCTAGGTCTTCTAGGGCAAGACCCTAAGTCAACTAGGGTTATCCCTCAAGGGTTTTGGGGGCAACACTCTAGGGAGACTTAGGCTAAACCCTAAGTCAACTAGGGTTATCCCTCAAGGGTTTGGGGGTAGACATTCTAGGGAGACTTAGGCTAAACCCTAAGTCTCCTGTCCACTTGGGCATTAGAGTCTAACCCTAGGGTCGTTGGGGTTGTTCTGGGAAACTTAGCGTTGCTCACACAGGGTGATGACGCCAAATGGCCACCTAGGCAGCCACGTGTTGCCACGTGTTGGCCCTTTGAGTTAAAACTCTGACAATTAAACTAAATAAACTATAATAGTAGAAAACAGATACAACCTACAATATCAGCATTTAGTATATCTAAAGTGTAACACTCTACAGTATACATTTGGGTTTTCATCCTTAAAGATAGCTTTATATATCACAGCTCTTAAATTGTATTTTAAGTCAAGGCTAAGATTTTGCTTTGGTCATTTATAAAATAAAAAATTAAAATGCACAACAATCATAAGATTTAACATGTATATTATACTAAATATACTTGTTAAGACTGTAATATGAAATTCTAACATGAAGGATTCTTGATAAGAAAATCATGTTTGTAGAAAGAAAACCTATAGCAACATGATGTGAATAGTTACAACAAAGGGAATCTGCAGGAGAGTAATGAGACTCTACACTTGCTATTTCTTTATATTCATTTTTAAATTTTAAATATTAAATTTTTTTAAATATAATTGAAGTTGTATGTTTAATACATGGTAAATGAAACATAATTCTCATTTTGATTTCCAATGTAATTACTTACATAATTACATATGTATGTCATAACATGTATTTAAAACAAATGACCTGTATTGTATTTCATGGGCTGAAAAGGCTCGTGTGATGATTACAAAAATTTCATTAGTATAAAATCTGAAATGTATGCATGTCATAATCAAAACAGTTATTTATATTGAATGAAATCATTAAAGTCTAAAATAAATAAAGCTATATTGAATAATGTTTTAATTAGATCAATATTTAAACTTTTCATTTTGTGCAGTCAAAAAAGCAAATGTAGTTAAAACAGTTATTAACATCATTTACTTTATAAATAAATATTTATTTTGTTTGGATATATTGCATGGGTTGTCTATATACAGACGTGTTATATTTGTGTGCTAGTATATCTATTATCATAAATATATTTCACAATAACACAAATAGCATGCCCTTCTATCCTAACTTAATCCAGTAGAAGTACTTGTGTGTGTGCATAGAGAGAGTAAACAAACATTGAATCGTCCAAGCTGATCAACCCCAGTAAAATGGTTAATACAAGTGAAAGATGGTCTCTAAGAGACTGCGACATGTTGCAAATCTAACGGAAGCATCCTTGAGCTGATCCAACGATAGTTCATATTTAAGAATATACCTAAAATATTGTCTTAAAAATAAATAATATTAGATTTGAAGACTAGAGAATGTTATAAATAATAACTTGGTTTACATTTCTTATTTATAGAATTATATATAAGAACCTCTCTCTCTCTATATATATGTGTGTGTGTGTGATCAAAGCTGTACTGTTTATGTGCAGGTAATAAGAACTATTAAACTAAATAAACTATAATAGTAGGAAAACATATACAACCTACAATATCAGCATTTAGTATATCTAAAGTGTAACACTTAGTTTGGTAGTTACACATAAATAATACTATATATATATATATATATAGTAAATATGTATACTTAATATTAACCCAGTTAACACCATTGAACTTTAATTAATTTAAACAGGTTATTAATCTATATAGTATTTTATTTCTATTAGTATGTATTTTATGCATAGCATTATATATTAAATTATTTAATTAGTACAGTATTAATTTAAATAAATTTCACTGTGTTGTATGTGAACTTATGTTGATCTAGTATGAATTAATTAAATTGCAACATCATATATATATAAACGGATTTCATCTAGGTTTTGTAAAGAAGCAGCTTATATTCAATTACTTTAAAATTTTGCATTGAAATTATAAATTATTCATACAAGTCATCAAAACAATGCCGTGCTTTAAGAATCAGAATCCCGTGAAACCCTAGGGCAATTAGGGCACAGGAATGGGTGGGGTATTTTCATCGGGGGGTGTGCGCGATCGGCGGTTTGTGGTTCACGGCTCCAAGTGGTGCGACGAGGAGGAACTTCTCTCGCGGGCCAAGCGCATCGAAAAGGTGAGTCTAATCACCAGTGGCAGCGATGGAGGTCTTTCTAGAATCGACTGGAGCGACCTGGTTAAGATTTCCTTTTTGGAAAGTCCAAAAAGGAATTCCACTTGGCTGGATCCTATTCTTCTTTGTGGAGCTGTGCAAAGAAAAATTGGTGGAGCAAAGCTCATGGTTGAGACAAAAAATTCAGGATCACGATCGGGATTGAAGCATCAATTGATATTCTTGGACAAGAATTGGGCAGCTTTAGAAGGGCTACCAAGTTCCATAGTCAAAATTAACAAGCCAAGTGTGGAGCTGCTTAAGGAGCTGGTTGCTAAACATCCCATAGTAACGAGCATTCGATGCACGGAGCATCGAGGTGTTGAGTGGACGGATGAAGATGCATCCATGTCAGTAATGTGTGGATATAATCCACAGACTTTATATTGCGGTGATTACGATATGAATTGCATTCCGCGGTGTGCTTTGTTGGTTGGGTATGACAAAGTCTCTTGGACTATATTCGATCCATGTTTCAACTTTTCTTTTAATGTTCGTCGGGGTGAGGCTCCCCAAACTGGAGTGGGTGAGTTTGCTCTTGTTCCCATGTGATTCTAAATAAATTATGTATTATTTATTCTCTGTTTAATTTATATTGCCAATTTAAATTGGCAATATAAATTAGTATGGTTTTATAATCTATCCAATGTACGTTTGTATCGTGAGCACACACACACACACACATGCAAGATACATATATTGTTTTTCTTCTCATTTCCTGTATTCTTAAACACCCCGCAGTAGCATATATGTTTGCCATCGTCGAATATGCTCCAGCATCTCGTTCTTCAAAATCATTTTGTTCGTCTGTTTGTGTGTGTGTGTGTGTGATACATATATATGACACACATACACACCCACACAGCAAACGTATAAATGTGTATGAAGATATATTGTAGAGTTTACCTGACGACGGCATCAAATGCAAGTTTTCCAAGTTTCACGTTACTCCACTTCCGGCAGGCCGATAAGACGGACATCCACGTGGCCAGGTCAGGTCATATCGACAGCCTCTTCTAGCTTATTAGCAGATCCACCATACACGTGTAATGCTCCTTTGACCCTCGTCTCTTCAAACTTCTTCAACAAGTCTACAACGATAAAACATGTATAAACGTAATAGCATCCGTTTTTACACATACACCAGTCAGTATGTGTATATTGTATGGGTGTGTATGTATGATATATACATACACGTACCTTCTCTAACCATCAACGTGAGAGCATTCTTCTTGATGAGTATATCCACCAATGAGCGCATTCCACGTGGCCAAGTCTCAAACACATCTCGAGCCTCATCCACGCTCCCTCAACGCCCGTACAGACTCACCAATGTGTTAACCACTTGTACGTCCCCGTTCGTCGTGGATCTTCCAAGTCTGAGAGGTTTCCACACGCCTTAAGCACAGCTATGTATATAGGAACGGTTGGTTTCAGCCTCTATAAACAATACGTTAGTTGCATACGATCAAACACTTCAAGAGCGATATGCCCCTCCCTACTGTGTGCGTACCCCCACGACGAGACCCTGCATATCCATGGTGTCGAATACACGCCTCACGCCCAGCATGCTCCCACACTTGGAGTACATATCCACCAGGCTGCTTGCAACAAACACGTTCTTATCGAGTTGCATCTTCAGTACCCGATAGTGTATATACATTCCCTGCTCGAGACTATACATTTTCAAGCTTTTTCCCTGTATTCCCTGTCCTGGTTCCCCCGAATGACACAGCACCCCAAGCAGCTAGTGCACATGCAAACGTAAGAGAGTCGGGAACAAGATCCATTCTATTGTAGAGTTCGAGTGCAAGCTTTCCTTCTCCACATTGTACGTATCCCGACATCATTGAGTTGCATGTGACCGTATCTCGGCGATGTATACGGTCGAATACTGTTCGAGCTTCATGTATACTACCACTTTTCGCGTACATGTCTATCGACCTGCTTCTGCTAGTTGGGTGTGTATTTCTCTTCCTCTCTGTAGAACAGCTCTTCTTGTTTGTATATCTGAAGACTCTTCCTAACATCCAGTACAAACTTAGACACACACACCCACGCACGCACCTTGAGGCTAGAGCAAGCAGAAAGTGCAGACACAAACGTTCTAGAGTCGGGCTCAAATCCTTGTTCCTGCAGTAATCTCTCTTGCCGTCACGGCTAATAAATTCCATTGAAATCTTTGGTATTGGGGAGCTCCTTAATTCGTGTGTGGGGAGTAAATCTAATTAGTAGAGGCCTCTAGAGCATACTTACATCCGAATGCCGTTCGGACGTTAGTTAACGCGTTAGCTAACACGTGTTAAAATTAGGGTTTGAAAAGAAACCCTAAAGAAAATCAAAAGAATCTTTTCATGTTTGACCAGATTTAATTTTGATTAATTAGGGCAAACGTATTTAGGCAAATGTATGTGGGCAAGTGTATGTCAAATTAAGAGATGAAAGAGGATTGGAGTTGGCAATACGTAGAAAAGGGGCGTTTCCTTGAACATGGACATGGGATTCGTCAATGGACATGTAAGTTTTGTCATAAGACATTTACTGGAGGCCCAGAACGGGTGAGAGCTCATTTAGCTGGCATTAGAGGTCATGGTATTGCTGTGTGCGAGGCTCCAGATGTTCCTTTGGATGTACGAGAGAGAACTAGGATGTCATTTCCACAAATTGTTAATGTGGAGGGTGTTACAGCAGATGCCCAGTTGGGGCATCTACATATGGCATCTACAAGCCATGATGTATTGCAAACTGGATGTAGTCAAGTGGCTGAGGAGCCATCTGGGAGCCTTTCACTTAGGAGTATTGGTAGTAGTGGCAGTATTGGTCGAAGAAGAACAAGAGATGGTGACTTACAACCTTTGTTTGATGAGCATCAGGTGGAGAAATTGAATGATGCGATTGCTGAGTTTTTCTATGTTGAGAACATCCCGTTCAATACAATTCGAAGACCATACTTGAAGAAAATGCTAACTGCAGCGTGTGAGGCAGGTCCAAGTGGTATTTCTAGAATGCTAGGCTTTGAGAAGCTTAGAACCACCCAACTCACACGCACATACAAGAATGTGAACGAGAGATTGGGCATTATGCGAAAAGGATGGGAGAAGTATGGAATTAGCATCATCACAGATGGATGGTCTGATATTCGAAATCGATCACTCATCAACTTTATGGCATCTTCGATACATGGCTCGATGTTTTTGAAGGCAGTTGATACTGCAGGAGAAGAGAAAACAGGTGCATGGTTGTGGCAGGAAGTGAGGAAGGTTGTCATGGATGTTGGGCCAGATTTGGTTGTTCAAGTGGTGACAGATAATGCTAGCAACTGTGTGCGCATGGGGGAATTGATGAGACAAGAATTTCCCCACATTATGCATGTTCGATGTGTGTGTCATGTGTTGGATTTGCTCTTTGCTGATCTCGGGGATTTGAATTGGGTGAAGCCTTATGTCAAGGGATGTGAGGATATTGTTCGCTTTATTACAACGAAGCCTCGGTTACTTGCTTTGTATCGACGATTTTGTCCTAAGGAACTGCTGAAGCCGGCAAGGACCAGATTTGCTTACATCTTTTTAGTTATGTCCCAACTTTTAGACACTGTGGTTTTAGGAGGATTGAGGAGAATGATTGTGAGTGAAGATTGGGAGAACACAGAGTGGGCCACGAGTGTAGAAGGACGAAGAATACAGGCTTTGATTCTTGACAACAACTTTTGGGAACGATGTCAACATTTATTGATACTTCTTGGACCTATCTTGAAGGTGCTTCGACTTGCTGATCGCGAGGGTGCTACATCATGTTTAATCTTCGAGGCTATGGATAGAATGAATGAGTCCTTAGAGGCTGCTGCACGTGAAGGAGTCCTTTGGAAACATGAGGTTGACACAATTAAGCACTTGCTCAATGATGATCACGGCACTGGAAATCGAAAGGAGGCACGTTGGTATATGATGCATAACATTCTCCATGGTGCTGCTTTTGCTCTACATCCTAGATGGTTGGAACTAGAGATTGACGGTGAAGCTGACGATAATTGGCTTGAATACATGCTATTATATAGTAGGGGAGACATGGTCTTGCAAGGAAGATTGGATGCTCAGTTTCGTCAGTTTCGAGATCAACTGGGAAAGCACATGAACTTGCCACTATCACAGGATCCTGAGAAGCGGAAATATCCTGTGAGTTGGTGGAATTCGTTTGGAAATGGTATGCCTGACTTGAAGAGAATGGCTCTTAAAATTTTGAGTCAAATGGTGTGTGCTTCACCTTGTGAGAGGAATTGGAGCTCGTGGAGTATGATTCAAACAATGAGAAGATCAAGGCTACTCCCGAGCAACACAGAGAAATTGGTTTTTGTGCACACCAACACGAAAGTTGTGGATAAACTAGAGCAGGAGGGTTTGAAGTTTCTGGAAATTGACTTGGATGCACTCGATCTAGAGCCTCAATGGCAAAGGATTCTTAATTTAGTAGATACGTTGGAGGAGCCAACACAAATCATGCATGCTTCGGATAATGAAGATAATATGGAAAATACAGAGGAAGAAGACTAGCATCGTGATTATGAGTATTAGGATATATTATTTATAATTATGAACATTAAAATATATTATTGTGTGTACATGTTCGGATTTAAGTACAAAATAAAAAATAATTTTTAAGAAAATTATTAAAGTGACCTTTTAGTTTTATATAATTTTTAAATAAATGGTAAGTAATATATAAATAAGCAATAATATATAATAAGTGATAATTTTTAAATAAAAATGGTATATAATATATAAGCAAATAATAATATAATATCACAAATAGGTTTTGTGTGATTAATTATAAATTTGAGTCAAAATATTTTTAAACTTAAACTCAACAAAATGAATTATAATAAACTAGGAGATTAGTTAATATTCTTTTATTGAATATAGTTATTTTAAAACAAAGTTTTTTAAATAATGTATTGTGATTTCTTACGTTTTACAAATATTTACACTTATTGAGAATATACTAAAGAATCAAAACGTATTTGCCACGTCAGCAATAGCATCTTTGTAAGATGCTTTAAAATACACTGTAGATCTTTGAGAAATCTGCAACACCATCGGTGGAATTCACTCCACCACACCACCAATGGAATTCACTCCGCCATTCTTCATGTCTCGCGCACGCTGTCTTTTGCTTGTCCACTCCAGCTTGCCTCTCCAAGCAATTACAATGTCGCGCGGTTGTAATTTTCACAATTTGTGTGAATCAATTCACGGACATGGCCATGGATTTCTCACATATTCTTTCACATGCTGAAATGATGATGATCATTCACAAATTCACCGTTAGAATGTGTCTGTTTCATTTAGATTAATTAAAATTATAATTATTTTTTAATGATTTTTTAATTAAGTGAGCCGTAACATCCGAACGCGTTAGAAACAGTAACTTACGCGTTAGCTAACGTGCTAACGTTAGGACGTTTGGTCAACGTTAGCGTTAGCATGTAAGTATGCTCTAGAGATGTTTTGTAGTGCACGGGTGTTGTTCTCCTTGGCGGGATGTGAGATTTGCAAGATTTGCTCTGTTCTGCTGCGTGCCAGGGCATGTGGAATATGAGCAAAGCGTGCATTCCTGTTCTGTGTGTATGTTTGCAGTTGAGATAGTGGTCTGGTCAGCCGTAGCTTCTTGCGAGTTCTCACGGGATGGCGAGTAACCGATGCTTGTGAATGGCGGAGCTTGGGGGGCGACTGAGTGATGTTTCTATTCATCTCTAAGGTTTCTGCGTTTGCCCAGACCGGGCAAGGCTGTGAGGCAACTGTAAGGCCGTATGAGTGGACAATGCTTTACTAGATGGAGAATGTGGGCTCAATGCACTCATCTAGCTTGGTTCCTCCTGTGGGAGCTGAGAAATCGGATTTCCACTGTCTGGTTGTGAAGAAATTTTGCTGACTTGCTCGCGTGCCGGGCGAGCGGAGTTTGGTCAAGTCACTGATGGCTGTGGCTCGTGCAACGATGAGGTTTGAGACCTGGTGAGCTCAGCTGGGACTCTCTCCAGTACTGTTTGGTGGTTTCTTCATTGCTGGACATGGAGATTTGGTTAAGGCAACGTTCCGTGGCGTTGTTGTAGTCGCTTTGCAGTTGGTTGGTGGGTTCTTTGGTGGTTGTGTAATGCTACTTCATAGGATGTACTCTTGGAAGTGGTATCTCGGCTCCTTATCACCCATTTGTGACCCATTTGTGAGTTTTGAGGCGGACTGTCTTTCTGCCGGGATGTGCAGAGGAGGGAAGGACTGTTTGCATGCAATTCTCCAAACGGGCTGTTTTGAGAGAGTGGTTTTGGTTTGTGATTAGTACATGCTGGGGAAGTTTTCTGGTCAGGCGGGCGTGGTGTGTGCTGATTGCTGTGGTTTCTATGTGTGCCGAGCAAGTGGAATCTGGGCAAGGCACTTGCTGTTTGTGTTGGTTAAGAAAAATGCTGAAAGTGTCACACGTTACTTTGGTTGGAGTCCGCTTACGTGATTGATGACTCCTTGCTTCTTGGGTTAGGACCCTGGTGCTGATTGGTGTGCGGCCGAGGACCCCGAGTGTGAGGATGTTAATTGGGTGCTTGAGTGGTGTGTCAAGAGGACGCTAGGCATGATGTGATGTCTGCAAGTGCTTCGGCTCCCTTCCGGTGATGTGGAATGCCGGTAATGTTCTTCATGGCCTTTTGCTGTGGGCAGCGTTTGCAGCTGTTGGTTCTGTGGCTTGTTCATTGTATGCTATACGTGTTGGCATGCGGGCGGTGATGTTGGCATGCATTTGTTGTTGTTGATACATCTTGGGTTGTGTTCGTCTGCAAATGCCCTGCATGGGATTCTGATTGGGACCTCGTATATGCTTGATGGGTTCGTGGCTTGGGTTAGGCACTTGTTGTTGGTTGATCCGGATGAGATTGAAGACCCTGAATGCGAATATGCTTGGGTGCGCTCAAGAGGAGATTTGTTTGTGTTGGTTGCTTTTCGGGACTTATGCTACTAGTGGAGGTGCGGCCCTTTGGTTGGTGGGTATGTTCCACCATATGTGCTTCCGAGCCTAGCACACAGCCGAGCTGGGGCTCCCATGCTTGATTCTAAGTGCGGTTATGGTTGAGAGAGTTGTGATTACTGCTACATGTGTGAGAAGACATGGTTCTGTATGAGGTGGCATCTGGTACAAGTATGGCAAGCATGGTCTCATTCTTGTGGGCATCTACTGTGAGAAGTTGGTTTTTGTTGTTGAGCATCCAAGGCTTATGATATGAGGCTTTAGGATGTGCTAAGGTAATGATGGGCTTTGGAAGATATGATACATTATGTATATGTGGTCTAGTTGATGGACACATATATCTAAGGCATTTGTTGCTAGTTAAATAAATAATAATAATAATAATAATAAGGAATAATGTTTTTATCTAAAGCTTTTCCTGAATTAAGGAATTAATACTTTAATCATTGAAACATTAGAAAATATTAAAAATTTTAAGCAACATGTTTATTTATATGAAAAATTTAAATAGCCACACACATGTATGTCCTATAAAATTTAAGCTGGTTATTTAAGATCTATCTTTAACATAGAGTGCATTAATAATTTCTTGAATTAAATGTGCATTTGAGTATTTTAAACCTAATATATTTTAATATTTTATTTTATTAAATTTTTGGTTCATGGTGTGTGAGGAGATGCAAATTGGCACGATGATTGTGAAATATGCACAAATAGTTAGACCACTAAATCGTGACCATGTATATTATTTATTAATACTTAGTTATTGTATTATTACATTAATTACCTACATTTATAAGTAAACTATATATAATAGTTGGTGATTAACAAATTTAGTTGTTTATTGGGGTACAAAAAGTACAAAAGTACCTGTTTAATTTAAAGTGTTTGACTGAAGATTGTTTGATTAATGTTTAATGCATTTTCTTCTCTCCAACTAAATTAAATTATCCTCACTTTATATTTTAAATTCTACAATTGAATATTAGTACAAATTTTAAAATTATATGATAGTTTGATCAGATTACATAATGTAATCATATGCGACTGAGACATTATAAGATCGTTGCAAGGATCAATCACTCAACAAACACTATAAATCGCTTTGTAAACAATGCTAATATCGATCCAATTACTGTTGTAATATGAGAAGACAATATCACTTAAGTAATGCACTCCTTATTTCAGCATTCAAATACTGTGCAATCAAGAAGAACCTCCAAATAGGTACATATTCATATGCATGTACAAGTGTCTATCTTATGCATAGGTTATGTATCTACACAAGAAGAATTCATACTTAAGTGGGCATACTAAATATATTCGTGGCAAACACCGTGTTGGATATGTACAAAAATGAATAACATAGAACTAACTAAAAAACTGTTTAATAAGATGCCAAATCGAACGATTGTCTTATGAAATACTATGATCGTGGGATACACATAAAATGAACTAGAACATTTTTCACCCAATTGTTTGATATAATGTAGGAACAAGGCCTTATTCATGATCTACGTACATTTATTGTTGTTATCAAAGTGTGCACCACACTAGCTTCTGAAGAACAAAGGCTTGTGGGTTTCACCATACAACTCTACAATAACAAATGTATGTGAATATGGAATAAAGCCTTGTTCTTGCATTATATTAAATATTTAGAGTGAGACATGTCTTAACTCATTTTGTGCGTATCCCATGATCATAATGTTCAGACAACTATTTGATTTGGAATTTCATCAGACAATTTCTTAATCAATTCCATATTATCACATTTGTATACATATCTAGTACAGTATGTCATAGTTTTTTACTATGACTCGACCCTTTACTTTGGGGTTTGACTGTTGTTACCTACTGGATTATGTGACGAACCCTAGATGTAGAAGAAACAGGCCCACATAGTGCACTTGGGTATCTAGTGATGGTCCGGACGGGTGTCGTTAGGTATTTGCAAGAAACTCTATGCGAAGCTAGCACTTCCATTTAGAGAACCCTCCCCATTTTGACGTTCCAGGTTAGGGTTCTTCACAAAATATAGCTTGTCAAAATAAGGGTTAGGGACACCCCTAGGGTTGCCCTAACCCCACGTCCTAAACCCCCCTCCTAGGGGTTAGGTTTAGGATTAGGTTAGGACAACCACTTACTCACTTAGGTAAATAGGGGGAGAGGGTCTGTCACATAAATAAGGTAGAGTATATGTAGTGAGGCTTCCTGGGTTCAAAAGAGAGTTCGTTAACCTCCTACCGGTGCAAGTTAAGTTTGTGTCGTCAAGGTGCAACCCTCCGTTGTGCTGCCCTAACTTCCACACGATATGGATACAACCCACCCTAGGGTTAAACTATCCTTATCGTTGGCAGGATCTTGCCTTTGAGATAGGGGCACGTCACTTCCAAAGAGTTAGTTAGATTCCTTGGTTCGAAAACCTGCTCGCAAGATCAAAGGCATTACCCGAGTTCATGTTCTGCAAAACTAGTGGTTGAGGCCTTGCTTCAACCACCTCAACCACGCCAAGCTAGGAACGACACCTAAGGCTCGGTTAGCCCGTGTATCCTGATTCACAAGGTGAGTCTCTTTCGTGGACTTAGTTAGCTAAGGGTTTGAGTTCCTAGGGCTCAGGTTCTTAATATGGGTTATTTTACCAGATTCTGTGGAGTTTCCAGAGAGGGGATTCCAGGGTTGGCACCTGGCAAGCCACCTTTGTGACATCAGGTAAAAACTCTGACATAGTATTTGTCATGAATATGTTTAATATGCTCACTTGAGCATGAATTCTTCTACTTATGTAGACCTATAAGACAAACACTTTATATTTATATAGATATGATATGTATTTATTTGAAAGTCGCACTCGATTGAATAATATTTTAATACTGAAATAAAAAGTACATTATTTGGAACGACACCGTCTTCTCACATTGCTCTGTAAATAGTAATGGAGATGGTGTTGACATTGTTTGCAAGGTTATTTATAGTGTTTATTTAGTGATTAAACTTTGCAATGATCTTATAGTGTTGAATCAGATATTGGATTATGTGGTTTCAACTATGGAATCAAAACTTGTAAAGTGGGATAGCTCAATTGGGAAAGTGTTAGACTGAAGATCTAAAGATCGTGTGTTTGATCCATGCTTACCACATGTATTTTTATTAAGCACATATACTTAAGCATTTAATGTACATGGATGCAGAACAAAGCCTTTCACCTGCATTTTATTAAAAAATTTAAGTGAGGAATG